>JAWNNM010002303.1:600000-1063041 GCA_035044965.1 Lordiphosa andalusiaca | reverse complement strand
ACACTGCCCGACAACCGATTAGCACACTCTCTAACCTATCATTTTAAAGGCAAATAACTCACTACTCTGAATATGTTTCATGCTCATTCTTTTTTTTTTCTTTTATTCTTCATCATTTTCACTCATTCTAAGAATTACTTTGAGCTCTGGAAGTGTACCGTTATTTTGCTTTGCTTTTTTCTTTGAAGTGCGCCAAAAATGCATGCATTTTTTTTGTGACAGCCGATTAGCACATTTTCGCTTTCGTGTCAATTTTTGCGTGTAAGCTGTCTTGTTTGGGTGTTTAAATTTATTATTTATTTATTGGGACCAATTATCAATAAAATAAAGTAATAATGGGAAAAGGAAAACCGTTGGATGAGTCTGAAAAAGGCAAAATAAAGGCATACTGGGAGTGCGGCCACTCGATTCTTCAAATATCGAAAAATATTAAACGCAGTCGTAAAGTTATTACCTCATACTTAAACAATGAGGATACCTATGGGAAAAACATGAAAGGTCGGCCCTCATCAGTAATAACAGCAGCTGACAAGCGAATCATATTAAGGCACGCATCTAATTCTCACGACTCAGCCGCCAAAATAAAAGAAAAACTGATGTTAAAGCATGCGTTCGGACTGTGCAAAGAGTTATATCGAATGCTAAACATATAAAGCGTCTAAAATTAAAAAAAAAAACCACCTCTAAATCAACTTCGAAAGATGCAACGGCTCGATTTCTGTCGATCGAATATGACCTGGACCAAGGAGTGGGAGCGTGTAGTCTTTTCGGATGAAAAAAAGTTCAATTTGGAGGGTCCTGATGGCTATGCCTACTACTTTCATGATCTCAGAAAGGAAGAGCATACTTTAGATCGATTGCACAGCCGTGCCGGTGGTGTCATGGTGTGGGGAGCTATTACTTACTTTGGCGCCATAGAACTGCAATTTCTAACCAGCCGTATGAATGCCATTGCGTACAAAGGTGTACGGAATACGGCTTTCCCTGCAATCATGGATATTTTTGGACCCTTGAAATGGAAGTTCCAGCAGTACGCACCTATCCACACAGCCAGGATTGTAAAGTCCTGGATTGAGGGTCAAAACGTAGAATTGCTAACTTGGCCGCCATACTCGCCCGACCTAAACATTATTGAAAATGTTTGGGGTTGGCTGGCACGGAAGGTGTACGAGTCCGGCAGGCAATATTCAACTGAAGCAGAACTCATTGAAGGTATAAAAAGGTCCTGGGAGGCTATTTCACTCAATTATATAAAAAAATTAAATGACTCCTTACCCAAGCGGATGTACGAAGTCATACTTAACCGTGGAGGCTCAACACATTATTAATTTTTTTACAAATAAGATCCAAAATATTGAAATTAATCTTAAAAAATTATTTGAATGAAGTTTGAACCCATTTTCTTTTGTTATTTTAAGTTTTCAAGTGACTGTGCTAATCAAATGTCGCAAAAATAAAAGTGAATTATTCATGTTAAGTTTGTTTAAATTAATTTGAAATGTTATTAATAAAGTTAATATCCTATCTATTATTTATTTTCGTGTGAAATTTTATATTCTTTTAATGGGAAAAAAATTCATCTTAAAAGCTTTATTCGTTTTCCTGATATTAAGCTCCTAAGAAGCGGAGCATAGGGTGTGCTAATCGGTTGTCGGGCAGTGTATATTTCGCTATTCTTTTTTCACTATATAATAAAATAAAATCCTTTTATTTTCCACTTTTGGGTTAAAGTGCTCCAAGTCGCCCATCTAAAGAACAAACTTTCCTTAAAGTCATAAGAATAATGCTCCTTCCACTTTTCTCTGTTCAATAACTTCTGAGCTGCTAGTCAAGATGACTCCATGTTAACCGCTCAGCGTCTAATCTTGCTCTCTTATACGGGTAAGAAGTCATCTGAAATGAATGATATTGGCTATAACATGTTTCTCTTGTAAAATGGTCCATCAAGACCCACTAAAACTGTTATTGCAGTCTACAGTATTTGTATTTCAAGTTTCTTGTCTGAATGTACTCATTTTTGGATCAGAATTTATGAAATCAAGTCTTTAAGATTGACTTAACCATTTGTGCATTGCAGCAGGAAATTAAGTATAACAGTTTTAGTGACCACTTTAATCCTTGGTGAGTATTGCAACATTCTAGCTCTAGTTTTTTTTTATTGTAGCTTTTTGTTGCTAATATAAATCTACCAATTAAACGAGAATTCTACCAAAGATAACTAGAAAAACTGGGTATATGAGGTGCTGTGGCCTCTAGTTTCACAATTTATTGGACCCATTAACGTGTTTAATTGGGAGTGGGTAATATAATATATTGAGGAAAAAGTATTTAAGGTTGTTTGGATTATGATTTTACTGGTTAACAATAGGTTCTACTTCCATTTCATGTGCAGCAAATGGTCCAACCCATTCAACTGGACATTTTTAATAGACTTGTATCGCCTGATTATCTGCTTGCCAAGCAAAGTGCCCAACAAATTGAGACGATTAGAACGTTAATTGTGAGGCGTAAATCTAACTAACTGCCTGGTTGCTCCACATCACAACATTCATCAGAGTGACTACCCCTCGGCACACCACATCTTCCCCCAATCACGGCTCTCGTCTCTCGGCCACACTTGGCCAGGATTTACGAGCCACATTAGAGCTGGCTGCCTCGGACTCGGGCACCGAGTTTGCTTTGATGCTCATAAGCAAATTTGAGGCAACAAGTAGCCACTCTGGCCCCGGCCAGTTCCAGTTTCGGCATCTCTCTCCCTCGGAGTCCGACTTGGACACTCGGGTCTGACAATGTTTACGGCCGCGTTGACAGTTTAAATCGCTGTGCGCTCGTATATTTTGACATTTTACAGCCTTTTGTGAATGGCCTGCACTTGTTGCAGAAAACGTGAGAAAGCTGCCCGCTGTCGATTTCTGGATCGGCCCCGGTCTTTGGGTCGAGCAACAATCAAACTGAAGAGCCCTCTCGACACTTGAGTTGGCCTACACACGGTGCTCGGTGGCCTTCTTCGCGTTTTTGTTTTTATTTTTTTGTTTTATTTTTGGGGCTGGACCCCGATTTAATCGCCACTGCCCAAATAGCACACACACACACACACACACACGGCACAAAAAATAGAAATATGTACCAAATTTTTTCCAGCTGTTTTCGTGAGCGTTAAAGTAGCATTGGAATATGTAGCAGTTAACCGTTTTTTTTTTCTTCTCTCTCTTCGTTTTTGTGGCTGTGGCGAGTGAAGTGCGTAGCAAGCACTCGATCAACAAAAGGCATCACTTGGTTGTCGCCTGAAGTGGATATGCCGGGGCAGAGTGTTGAAACGAACTACGGTTAGAAAATATTTACATCTGGCGCTCTTTCACTCACTCACACACACACACACCCGCTCTATGGCCATCTCATTCCCGCTGGTCTGTGGCCAAGCAATCAAATCAAATATCTGTCAGATTAAAGTGTATGTTTTTGTGGCGACTGGTGGGTCAGTGTCAGGCCGGAATGCCAAGAGAGAGGGAGAGAGGAGATGTGAAGGTGTTTGTGTTGGGTCCGGCAGCTACCACTTCCTGAATTAAAGGGGCTTGAACAGTTTTGGACAACAATTAATGTCCACTCATTTGGGATATTCCAAAAAATTAATTGAATTAGTTGGAAAAATAAATATATCCATAAATTTTCGAGAAAGCTAGAAGAGAAGAAGGAAATGGGGAGGACACTTTTCCGCCCCTAACCAAGTATTTGTATACTTGATCAACATCAACAGCCGAGTCTATATAGCTCGGACCAAGATGCTACAATACAGGTGGGTCGGTGTGATGCGTACTTTTGCCAAAAGCTTACGTTACAAAAGAATACGCAGCACTGAACGTGTAGGTACTTTGCATAGAACTCACACTGATGCCACCTTACCTCGCTTGTTGTTTTATGGCACGGATACTATAAAATATTCAGGCCGAAATTGTTGCATGTACTAAGGTCTGGTATACCCAGTTCAAGTTTGTTTTAGATATCAGAAAATTTCTTTTTTTTCACTTTAAGTTTCGTGCGCGAATTTGCGTGCAAGCTTTTGGTCGAGTGATGCTCCAAGCTCCAAAGGTATCGAGGTCGAACACAGGATTTCTCAAGATTTTTAGAGAGAGAAAATCGAGAAAGCTAATCTAACTTCGTCTGAGCCGAAGTTTTTATACCCTTGCAAGTGCTCGCTTAAATATTTTCAAAAAAATACTCTTTTTACCATTTTCCGACCGATCGTTCGTATGGGAGCTATATGATATGGTCATCCGATTTGGACTAAGATTTGTAAAATTATGTAAAAGCAATAAAACAATCAAATACAAAATTGCAGGATGCTACCATTAAAAACAAAAAAGTTTTTCTAACTAAAACTGTTTTTCAGACCTATCTTTTGTATGGCAGCTATACCATATAGTTGTTCGATTTTAATAAAACTTGGTAGAATTATAAAAATATATAGTAAACCTACGATTACAAGGTTTGGAGACGTTTCCGTTGAAAAGAAAAAAGTTGTTCTCACTAAAACTAGTTTTCCGACCGATTATTTCTATGAGAGCTATGGGACAAAGTCATCCGATCCGGTCGGCTTCGACATAGTAGTAGTGTGCAGCAAAAAGAAGACTCTGTGCAAAATTTCAGCTCGAAAGCTTCAAAACTGAGAGACTAGTTCGCGTAGAAACAGACAGACAGACGGACGGACAAAGCTCAGTCGACTCAGCTCTTCACCCTGATCAAGAATAGATATTGTTTATGGGGTCGGAAATGTATATTTCAATGCGTTGCAAACTTCAGGTCATAATAATCTTTATCATATCGTATCATTAATGATATGAAAAAATATAACATTGAGTACCAGATCATATCGTTTTTTTTTCTGTATGATAAGTAGACAGAGGATTTTGCATATTTTTCTTTCTTTATAATTCTTTCACCTCATTTTGTCTTTTGCTAACGTTCCAATTTGTGAAATAATTACTTAAGTCATCTTGGAATGGAGTGGCTGAATCTTTGGAATTATATTAACCTAAAAAGTCAGCACATGAAATATATTATTCACAGCAATTGAACTGTATAAATATATTACAATTAACTTAATAAATAACACAATAAATAATAATTTTTAAGATATTAAATATATATTTTTTTTGGTTTAAAATGGCCATACGTTATTACATCCATAAATTAAAAAGTGAAAGAACTATTAAGCCTGTAATATAAAATTGGTTTTTATCTCTTAACCAGTTTCTGTCGGAAACATTCTGCAGAAACAGACTAAATTGATCTGCAGTTGACAATAATTTATGTAGAATTTGTATTATATGATGTTGTTTTTATGTAATTGGCTAAGAATGATGTAACATTTTTTTTATTATTGTGCTTAAGTATAAATGAGATGTCTATTTCTACGGGCTTGTTCTTTTAACCGCTGCAACCGACTGCATTGAGAACTTACTCACTGGCAATGATCCTGTGGAATCTTGCGAAATCGGTGGTGACAATGAAATCTCTAGTTAACTTCTTAACTTCTATATAAATAGGTTTGTAAAATGACAATTGTATCTAACACTTGGCTACACTTACACTTGAGTATTTGATTGGATTACAAAATGTTTTATATTATCCCGAAATAATTGATTTTAGACTGTTTCGGGATATATTAGGTACATATTGAATTATTTTTTTAAAGTAGTACTTTACCATGTACAAATTATACTACAATTACATTCTAGAGTGAAAATACACAGAGTAAAATGAGGAGATAAAATCAAGCTCAAAAAATTGATTTTATCCGACCTATTTGTTGTGAAATATCATGCAAAAGCCGTACTAGATTCGAAATATTCGAGATCAAGTCAATCCTATTCGTACTTGGAATAAGAAAATGGAAAATTGATAGACTTCTGACAATGATTTGGATTGAATTTTTCCCGGGTATTCCGGATATTACGAATATTCTGTGTGGAAGTACTTCAGACAAGTAGAAAATGTTTTTGGCTTGATCTCTTAAAGCTCTAAAGCTCTTTGCAATTTGTTTTAAATCGATGCCATTAGTTAACCCAAGTACCAAGCTAAAATAATTGTAGAAATTTACCATCTGGCCAAAACAAAAGTTTTACAACCAGTTGGAAATTTAATGAACAAAATCGTTTGAAAATGATTTGCATTCTTCGATGCTCACTTTTAAGTCTATTTGTACGCAATCTATAGATTTCTGAACTTATATACTTGAACTACGAACTCCCTTTTCACAAATGATACATTTTATTGTCAGTACAAAATGTTCTTGATTCAAGAACGTTCTTTCTCATTGCAACAATATGAAGAGTCATTTTTCGGTTCTAGAATGTTTCGTCTTTAATTTAAGCTCACCCAAGTACGAATAATACTTAATATTTTAAGTACAAAGCAGCATGAATTCAATCCCGTTTAGTATTGAACGCCAGTGGCAGTTTGTTCTGAGTTTACTATTGGTAATTGGTACGTGCTATTTTTTTTAATTTTCTTCAATTTAATTTCGAACTCCGTTTCGAATTTTCATTGGTTTCAAAATATGAATTACAAAACAAAATGTAACTTAATATAACAATGTATCTTTGAACTAATTCATACTACTACTTCAATACTAGCTTCAACAGTTGCAAATATATCGCATGTTATTGAGACCGGTAGGCGATCTTCCTTCTTCCTTTTCCTTGATCAAACGCTGGATTTAATATAATATAATGTCGCATACGCTGCGAAGGGTGCTTTGATGACCGACTGGATTATTTCTTATTTGGCTAATTTCAGTGGTATAATCCTTAAGCATTCGATGGCGATTTCCCTTCTTTTTTGATGAAACTGTGAGCACTAGACTGATACTGTGTCTGTGCCTCAAGCCAATTGTTTGAGACAGTCAGTCTGGAAACAACAAATTTAGCTGCTGTTTCATTTATGGCTTCTCTCCGTTTCTTTGTTCGATGGTTGATTGGAAGTGTCGTTGTTGTTGTTTCAATGATTCTGCTGCAATATTTTCCATATTAGCTACCCAGTAGGAAGCCCTCGTAAATCTACCAAGTTTCAGCAGCTTTGGACAAGCAATTACTTAAATACCGAAGACTACTATGCAGTTCTTTAGATAAGTAAAAATGAGGTAAAACCTCATTTCGTTTTCGGTTTTCCTTTAGAAAACGAAATGAGGTTTTACCTTTGCGTTGGTTGTATTTTAATTTGTAGCATCCACCTGTCTTTAAAAAAAAAAACTCCTATTATTTCACTCACTTTGGAAAATTGTTATCTCAATACGTACATTTTCAAATTAGCAGCAACAATTTATGGGTGAATAAATTTCCACTTGATCCAACTGGTATAAATGTTGTGTAGATACTAAGCAGTTAATTTATGCCCTTTGATAGACTCTTTAATGCCTGTGTTTTATAGTTGGTTGCATTGAATAATTTATTTATGTTAATTTCGTCTTTTTCTTCAAGCAGCTTCTGTGAAATTTTTATAACATTTATTTAATTTATTAATAAATATTCCCATGGCCCAAACAATTGTTCCGTTGACAAGACGGTGACAGCCCAGCAGCCGTGTGGCTTAACCCTAAACGCCCAAATGGTCATTGATACACTCGCCGGTCAGTCATTAATGAGTTCCTCTTGTTATTGTTGTTGCTGTTGCTGGTGCTGCTGCTGCTGTTGCCAAGAAGCCAACAACAACAACAAGTTCATTATTGCCAACTCATCACGTGTGTGTCAGATGCTGCCCGTTGGCCACTGTTATTGTTATTGTTACTCTGGCAGCGGAGCTGGAGCGCTGGAGTGTTCGTGTTCCTGTTCCCAAGCCCAGAACCTACAACTCTAACCAACATCGCCGTCGTCGTCGTCGTCGGCGGCGGTTTTAACTGACAAGAAGCCGGATTATTAATCGACGTTTAATTAATTTATAACCAATTAAGCAGCAACATAATGCGGCAAGCGACAACAACAACAAACGGCAGCAAAAAAGCGGTGGCGGTGCTGCACCGCAGAGATCCGCCGCGGTGAGTGAGTGAGTCGTAAATGCCAAAACTCGTTCTAAGCATTTTTTTGTTCAGCTTTTTCTGCACTGCAAAAAAAGAATTAGCCAGCAGCAACGTTGGCGATTGTTTTTATTTTTTTTTCTCCTTAACTTTTTGCCTGGGGTTGGGGCGAAGAGAGCAAAAACCAATGTCACAATTTATGGCATTGTTGCGGCAACATGCACCTGCAACAATGAGGCTGGAGGCTGGAAGCTGCAAGCGGCTGCCTGGCGGCATGTTCACTGATCAGTTGTGATTTCTTTTTGCTGGTTACGGGAAATCCTTATAAGCAAAATATGTTAACGAAGCATGAAAAGCAAAATTAAATTATCCACCAGCAGCGGCTGTAGTAAAAACAAAAAAAAAAAAAATTAGCCTAAGCCTTTCTAAAACACACGAAATTGGGTAATCTCCCAGAGCAGAGTCTAGTCTAGGCTTATTAACACATTAGGCACCGCAGGAGTGCGCTCAACCGCACCGCACAGCAGAGCACTCAAACATCAAGGTTTTTTCTAGCTGTCAATAGCAACTCCCGCCGTTTGATCAAGTGTGCCGAGTCGTCAGGGAGCCAAAATATTTGGCGTATATCCTGCCAATCGATGGATGGGTATATCGACTTGTAAGCGAAAGTTGGCATAAGAAATTTTGGCTTTTAGCTGGAAATAAGTATAGTTTTTTGGCCTACAATCATATGCGATTCTTAGTAGAATACTCCAAACAAAATATAAGCTTATTTACACGAACATCGAGAATACTTGATTCAAGCACAATTAAATCTAAGCTGAATTTGTTGATTTTATGTATGTTTGTCAGTACAGCGCATTCTTGCATTCCTGCCTTTTTTGGTTGGTTTCAGTTGTAGTTGTAGCACACAAGTTGCATCCAGTTTCAATGCACCTGCATCCATATCTTTCGAGTAGTGACTCTTTAGGGTTGACTTGAATCAATCAAAATCGGCCTTAGGTCTTAAGTGTATCAACAATTTAGAAACAAACTAAATATTAGAGACAGTTTGGAGTTCTCAGAACAGATTTTTCTTTTAAAATAGTTCCCAGTTTTCGTTGCATACTTTTTGGAGTTTGCATAGCAAGGCATTATTTTTCCAAATTCAAACTATTTTGTATTAGTAATGAGAACCACTTGATTCAAGCACCTTCATCCTTATTTCAGTAATACATGCTCTAGCATTTCGATAGCTTAATGAATTTTACTTAATTTAAGTACGAAATGGAATAAATTCAAGCATGTTTTGTGCCAATTCCATAGCTTCATATATTTACGAGCTTGGTCTGCATTTTTAGATATTTAAAAACTATGTTCGGAGATTAGGTTTGGCTTAGATTAGGGTAACTAAAGTCAAAGTTCTAAAGTTTCCAGAGAATATGACATTTCGAAGTCAAAAGTCAATCCTACATTGGTCTGGCCCTACAAATCCTACGGCAGCAATTTTCATATATTTTTCAGAGTTTTCTAATCTGAAGCTTCTTGTATTTTCCTTTTTTTTTTGCACTTCCAAAGGGTATTCCATTTGTAGGCTTGCAACCATTTTGTGGCAAGATGCAAGCACTGCTCTGCTGCCCCGTCTCTGCAGTTAGCGCCAAGATTTATGTGATCCTTAAGATTTATTGGTTTACGGCATTGTTGTTGCAATAAAAAACAACAACATTCATAAATTATCATTAAACGTTTAAATGTGACGCAGCTCTGGGGGCGCAAGCTCAGGTTCTGCTGGTCAAGAGGCCTCTTTGCTATCTTTATAATGAGCCAAATGACATATTTATATGTTGCTGTTGTTGTTGTTGTTGTTGCTGTTGCTGTTGTCGCTGTGGCAGTTGCAATCAGGCCCGGCACTCACTTGCATGCAATTTCTTTTGACCAGTCGAAGTGGGAATCGGAGTCGCTGTCGCAGTTACCGCAGTCTAGACATGGCGCACCAGAGGTGACAGTTGATTGTCATTGTTGGCATATTAAAACAGTCGCACTGTCTGCACGCGCCGCCAGACTTAGACCCAGACCAGGCCAGACCCTCGACCCAACCTGCCGTCAAAGTCAGCACCCGCTCCCGGTTTTTACGGGGCATTTTCTAAATTGAACTTCAGCCAATTTTGTATGCAATAAGTGTGCATTTAGGCTAAGAAGTCTTTTGCTCCACAAAAAAAAAAAACCGAAGAAAATACAGAACATAACAATCGAATAACCAAAGCAACCAAGCAAAAATGAGCATAAAAGGCAATGGGCTGTGGAATGGGCGCCAGCGGGACAGTATTGCACCGTTGAGATTCTTTTCCAACAAATAACAAATGATATGTAAGTATATATATAATATATATATATTATAACAAAGACCTTTTGCATTCCAAATCTCCAAAGAATTGCTCTCATTAAAGTTATTCTTTCTTACAAAAAGTTGAATGCAAAAGGCATTTCTTTAAGTATTTTCAACTTGTTTCCTCCTTCCTCAATGTTTTGTACCTAAATATTAGGTGGGCAAACTGCAAGGAAATAAGGACTGGTTTGTATTAGTGGCTTACATAGTTCTTGAACTAAAGATTTCGACATATGAGCGGGTTTTGTAGCTAATTGAACAGCGGTTTCGTTTTAGATCCTAGGTTCACTCTTAGCTCTGTTTACCATTTCGAATTTCCAAATTTAATCTTATCTTTTTTAAGTTTTAAAAACCTTTCAATTTATTTTCCAAATATATGAAGTTGGATATTTAATCCTTGTCCTTATTTCACTGAAAACATTATTCAATTTTATTATTATACTCGCTAAAAATCGTACTGAAATCTACCTGCATCTCCTGACTAAAGTTGAACTACACAGAACAAAAAAAAGATCCAAAAAAGTATCCATTTGGGAGGGATATGGCTTAAATATCCTTTTAATCATGCAACTGAGCTGAAAATCATCCCAAGGATTTTTATTTTTCATATCTTTTGCATGATTTTTAGCTCCGTTGAATGATTAAAAGGATATTTCAGACATATCCTTTCCAAATGGATACCGAAAATCATCCTTTTTTTTTCTCTGTGTAAGGTAAAGTAAAAAAAACCAAATTATTGAGATCATTATGCCTAAAAAAAAAAAAGGAACACCTACACAAATCGATTGGCAACTTCTAAGGAACAAATGCAATCTGATGTCAGCTAAGTTAAGAGACCGGTGGGCATTTCTAGTAGATGTTCAGGTATATAAGGAGACCGTTTGGCTATTCCAGCAATAGTAGTGGACCACGTGCTGAAATATAGTTCCCATATCTATATAGCCTAGACTACATCAATCCAGCAACTCTAAGGATCAGTTTAATTTTACTGAAAGTAAACCTTAGAGAATCGACATAATTTTAATTTTAAGGATCATCTTAATTTTATTGAAAGCAAACCTTAGAGAATCGGATTAAATTCCCAAAATAACAAGTATCATTGTCCAAAGTAACATATTCGGTTAAAACTTACAACTCGGCAGTGTGCAGAACCGAACCGTTCAACTTTTTAACTTTTCGCATTGGTTCAGTATTCTAAGGGATACTCTGTGTCGGTTTGCATTTCTGTTTAGCAGCTGGACTTATGGGTTCAGTTAGGGTTTAAGCTGGCGCTGATTTCTGCAGAAGCTACAACAAGTTCAACCTGATTGTGAATGGTTCAAGAGGTTCAAGAGGTTCAAGAGTGGTTGAAAATTTTGGGTTCAAAGTTTTTGGGAGAAGGTGTTGGTTGGCACCATGGTTCAGTCCATGCTTTATACATGTCTATTTATTAATCGAACCTAACACGACACAAACGGTAGAGGAATTGCGACGATATGGGATCGAATGTAATTTGTGTCACACACCCCATGCATGGGATCAATCATAATATAATTTCCTTGTAGTTCTCTGACACAGTACTGAATTTTTCAGGGCTGATTCAGTCCTGAGGAATAGGAATAACTGAATTTCGTGCCTGAATTCAGTCATGTTTCATTACTTCCCATGAAACTCGCTCATGAGTTCAGCCCTGAAATCATGCCTAAAATCAGCAGAGGTCATGACGTAGTGGGACATGCCTGTGTTACATTCATGGCAGAAATTCATATAAAGGATGACATGAATTCAGTACCAACCCTTCCATTTCAGGGCCGATGCAGCTATGATTCAGGTCTGAACCGAACTGAAGGGTTACTATTAATTCACATTTCATTTCGTAGGCTACAAATCAGAGTCAGAGCAGAGTCTTGTATGGAGTGGATTTGATTATTGAACTTTCCTGCTGATTGTATAACTCGGTCGTGCCAAACCGTCAGGATAATAGAAGAGGCCACTAGAAAGTAGGTCATGTGTATGGTTTTTCCTGAACTATACCGAAATTTAAGGTTCGAAACTGGCTGAGCTTTTATACCTTATGTCGGTTTATGGTTCAATTTACAGTAAAATAAAATTCGGAGCTCCGGGCTCGAACCGGTTCGGCTTGCAGCCCAGGTCCTGTGACCTGTATAGATGTGACTTAGTTCTTGGTTAAAATGCCTGTGGTAACCACTTCTTTTTATGGCTTAAGAGTAGGGCCATATTAAAATTTTCTACATCTAAAATGTAGTGAAATTTAAACTGCATTTCTGCAGACTCTGATATTGTCTTGTCCCAGATTAGCTTAAAGCTTTCTGCATTCTAAAGTTAAGAGAGTATTTATTCCTCTATTTTGCAGATACAACGGAAGCAATGCTCCAGTCTGCCTCGTCTCATCAATCAATTTAGCAACATTTGCGAATTTAGTTTAAATGTGGATTTAAATCTATTCGAATTATAATTTGTACGCCTGCGTCCGAAATCCGCCTTATGGCCGGGCCATTCCTTATGGCCTGGCCACAAAATAAAGTGCGTTAATAGCCAAGACACACATGGCCAAGGCGGCGTGCCCCAGCTCCACAGTGCAAGAGAGAGAGAGAGAGGAAGCAGGTCGACAAGCTAACGCGCCTTTTACAAATTTTTATTGAAAAATATTAAATTCTCATTAAGGCAGACCAAAGCAGGTTCCACCGGGCACGGGCACAGGCACTGGCCGCATCCATTTTCCACTCTGGACCTGGACAAAGCCTTGTCTCTGCCTCTTGTGGATGTAAAGTTGTTGCTGTTGCTGTTGCTGTTGTTGTTGTTGCGGTTGTTTTTGTTTTTCTCTTCCGAAGTTGGCGCGCGCGCATGCGCCGATAGACTTGCTTAGATAAAAGATGATTTATGGGTTTTATGGTGTGATGGGAATTTTAATTTCCAACATATTTTTGCTAAACAAAATTAACCGGGCATCGGCAGGGAGAGATGGGGAGAGACAAAACGGTTTTCCGTTGCCTCTATTTGGCGAGCGCTCTTTTTTTTTCTTCTTTTAATTGAACCAAAGAGGCGCACAGCATGTTATTCCAAGGCCCCAAAAACGACTCGGGTCTTTCAACTGTCCATTATGCTCACTCACCTGTAAAATAAATGGCAAAACTGCCAACACTTGGCCAGCTGACAAACTCAGTAACAGCATCAGCGCGTTCCCATTTGATGCAGAAGCTAGAAAGGGGCACCCACTGCTGTGCCATGGCCCGGCCACGGCAGTTACCGTTAGGTGTCAAAGATTTCATGCCCCATGTCGCAAACTAACGACACACAATCGATCACAAATCAAATGGACAGAAGCTAAGAGAGCGACCCGCAGCACACCGCCGCCATCTCCATCCGCAACAGCAAACTTGCGACAGTCCAAATGTGTCTCAAAAATCAGGCCGCGCGTCCAATGCAAAGCCGTTTCATAAATTGCACATGACCCGCCGACCAGCAGCAGTCGCAGCAGCGGCAGCCAAAAGGCAGCAAAAAGGCATAACAATAAATTAAAAATGGACGAGGACTGTGAACCAAAGCCGGTGCCGGGGCGCTCTTTCTCAAAGTCTGCGGATTTGGTTATTGGAGCGTTTTGTTTTTTTTGTTTGCTTCTCTTTTTTTGGGGCTGATGGACAGGCCTCGATCCCCGCCAGACAGCCAACAGGCTCAACACATTGCATCCGCCAAAAACTGAAGTCAATTTGATGGACACAGTGCCTGGCGCTGCTGCAGTTGCTCTGGCATATCCAGCGACTTTATTGATTTTTAATGAGCTCACATGTTTATAAGTGGTGCAAACACTAGACCAAAGTTTATGTATGAACAAAAGGTGGAAGATGGAATCGTTGGTGGTTTGCAGGGTATTCTTTATGGGGTCTTAACAAGAATTAAAAGAAATATAGCTGTTAACCTGTAACCCTCTTAGGCTTTAATGGAGAAAGATATGGCAATTGGTGATGAAGTTTAAGGAGCAAATTTGTTGGGATGATAAGCGACTTGTAAAGTTTAATTTTCGGACTTTCAAGAGAATTCTATACGCTTGATTTCGCTACTGAGCCCGGCTGGCCATATTTATTCTACTTAGGACTTTCAGACTGATGTTGTTCTCGCTGGTTCTTATTGTTTCGAGGTATTGTCTACCTCTACTTAACATTCTTATAGTTGTTATAGTTATAGTCGCCATAGGCAACAGACGCTTAGAGTCTCTGAGCATTGATTTTAGCTACTTCGCCTTATTCTCCTTTTCCGCTAAGTTCATGAGATTTTACTTATTAAACTCCCTGCTTATCTTCCTTTAAGAAGCTACCTGATCTGTTAGCACTTTGGCACTGGTTCAGTATGTATTCCATCAGCAGATTAAACAGGATAAGATGTCTTCCTGACTTAGACTTCTTTTGATATGCTATTTTGACGAAGCTTTGCTATGCTTCTCATCATGCTATGTAGAACGCACTTGCTGGTATGCCAAAAAGGTAGACAGTTATTCAAAAAACATTGACCTTATCGAAGAGTGAAAGTCGGCTTTATAATTACCAAAAAAAATGGTGGGTGTCTATAAGAAATTAGGAATGCATTCCGTATTCATGGTAGGATGTGCCACTGAATGAGAACGTAAGCTTATCATGACTTATTATGACCACAGATAGAAGTGTACTTGTAAAGCAAGTTAAGTAGATATGCTCCTTTTTACAAACAGGGGGCAAATGGCTGAACAACACAAGTAACAATAATTTTTAATCAAAAACAATCTCAAAATTTATGTAATTGATATTAAATAACAGTTCAATTCATTAATATTTGCTGAAAAAGCAGCAGATTTATTAGGCCAAAGTAATGATCCGCCAGTTGAGTTTTTCTCTGGATCGCACAAAAGGGTTATGGAGTGGAAAAATATCAAAGCAAAACAAGTACGAAAGTCGTACAATAACATACTCTGCTAAGTCTCAAAATGTAAGGGTGTGTTCAATGCTGCCCATCGCTTGCCTAGCCAGTGCTGCCCATTATAAATGATTGTTTTCTCTATAACTTCGCTCCTCTGATCTTCACCATTCCTTAGGCGAATCGATACACACAGAGTATATAATATTAAGTTGCTGCAAAAGTATGAAACAGACATAAGTAAGCATCTCCGACCTCATAAAATATATATATACTTGATCTGCATCGACAGCCGAGTCGATATATCTATGTGTGTTTATCTGTCCGTATAACATCACATACCTTAGAGATGATAAGAGATAGACGTATATGTGCCTTAAACTTATCATACTTGCAAGCAGATCATTAATAAATAAATAATCATGTTTCATAAATAAAAACTTTGGGAGGTTCAATGTATGTTACATTCGGACTTGAGCGCCTTTTTTACTTCTTTTTGGTAAATTTATTTGAGTTTAAATTAGAATTAATAATCATTTTTAACAGCCTGCACGAAATTAGTGTGATCTTGCATATTTCAGTAAAATTAGGGCACATTGTTTTAGTTCTGTTTTACATACTTACAAAAAATAGCAAAATTTCAGGCAGGAATTTTCCGCAGTGCAGGTGATCGTTCTGATTGCAGCAAACTAGAGCAAATCATGCAACAAAGTAAGTATGTATTTTGATATTTAAACATATTTATACCATAAATCGTTGGGAAGAAACGAATTTTAAACAACTAGAAGAATATCTTTCTTATCACCAGAGAGAAATGATTTCTTAACTTCAGCACGAAACTTTTTTTATCCCTCAGAAAAGACTTTTTTATAACAGAAGTGTTGCGGAGTGGCTCGTTGATTCCCGAAGGGAGATGAGTAATCGCTAAAGTAATTCGCATTCGTTTTTCCTGCGTTAAAAACTAGCCTCGGACATCCAAAGAACAGGAGCTTATCCTCAAAATGCTTATCCCTCAATTAAAAGAAAGTTTACTTCAGACTTATTATCTTACCTATTTAGAAGATTTAAAATCAAATGTTAAAAACGTAAAAAACGTATAGTTATAGTCTCATTAATATTCAATTCATACAATTCTTTCCACCATTCCCCTCACTTAATGCGATAACTTGACATAATGAATTATACTTACTTTTGTCCATTATTGAACGTTCATTGTTTGAAAAAGGCGGCGCCAAGGCTGATTTGTTTTATAGTTCTAGTTGTTAATTGATGGATTCTTTTCTCATATCTTTTATAATTTATTTCATTTCTTTTCAGTTTTCCTCCAGGGCACTTAACTTTCCGTTACCAACTCTCTCGATCTCTTTCACTCGATTTACTTTTACTCATTTACATGCAGCGGGTCATTAAACCTGGCTGGCCCTCCCCCCCTCATCATCGTCGGCAGCCTCGACGCAATATTGACCTGACCCAAGGCATATTAATTAACCCAAAAAACCGGTCGGCTATATTTGTCTAACCTTTATGCTAAACTGTGACGGTGATGGCCACAGCGGCAGCGGCAACTGCTACCGTCTGTCGACTGGATTTGTGTTATTAATTTACCAATAAATTGCCACAGCGTATACGTAATATTTCACAATTGTGCTTTAATGGCCGCCGCGTTATTCATGCACTGATTTCCGCTGCAGGTGTCATCCAGCCAGCCAACCAGCCATCGAATCAGCCGAACCAACCCACCAACCAGTTATGCGTATTAGCAAAAAAAAAAAAAAAGCCGCGCTGCCTGCTTCAGCCGCGCATTGAAATTACAAATGACGAGAAATTTGTCATCTTTATTATTGCAAACAACGCGAGCCGACGACAAACGACCACAATGCTCCCCTTGGACAATTGGCCTGGGTCTGGGTGCGTGCCTAACCCACAAAGCCGGCTGCTGCTGCTGCTGCTGCTGCTGCCGCTGACAGCAACTGGCACACACATCTTTGGCTTAGGAGTGGACACTGAAAGCAGCCGCCGGAGCCACTGCACAGCCCCCATTGTGTGCTCAATTGATTTTTCATTCAAATGAAAATCCACAGCGGATTTGCAGGCTGCGCTTAATGAGCTGCTCCTTTGTTAAGATAAATGGATAAGAGATATGTATGTATGTATGGTACAAAAATGTTGTGGTTTCATTTTATTTCAGCATATAAAAAATGTTGGTATGTAAAAGTTATGGGTGTACAAAAATAATACAATTTGTTTTGGGTTTCTTAAGCTTTTTGTTTGCAGTTTAAAACTAGGCGACAGTTCAGGCTTAGATAGATAGATGATATAATTGAAGCAGGATTGAAAGCACCAAAGGCAGAAAGATTTTTAAATTTTTAAGAATTTTGTCTGGGTTTAAAACAGATATGGGAATTTACATACATTTTAAATGATTTAAAGCTGATGATCTAAATATGAGAAATAAATAGCGGAAGACAAAACAGTTTAACTTATTTTCCCGACAAAATACCACTTGGTTTTTCTTCTTTTAGATTTCCACTTTATGTCATACTAAACTGGCACGCCAAGTTCTACTGGATCGATCCATCGATATATTCAACTGTGAGCCCTGATTCACATGTTGCAAAACAAAAGAACTTGTTACTTGGGCAAACATTGCTTAGAATAAATGCAGTAAGCGCAAGGATTTGATGTGATTAGTAAGTTGGTTAAAGAAAGGTTCAATAGCAAATCTTAGAAAGTTTAACTATTTAGAAAACTTGAGTAGAGACAGGTGAAATGTATTGAATTTCGTTTGTAAAGCCCAGTGAGAGTAAAAATCTGCGTGTAAAAAATTACACTTAAAGTCGTGCACATTGTTAGCGTATGAAAAGGTAGCTTTAAAATGTCTGCTATTGCGCCTGCGCAGCTGTTGTATGCCAACAATTATAGGCAATACTTAGGCAAATATCAAATGGAAAATGTTCCCGAATTATAAATATATTATTATGGGCCATCTACAACTTCGGAATTTGGCAACATAAAAACTTTTCTATTGGTTTTTAGATTTTAATAAGCAAAGAGAACGTGAAAAATACAGATTTATCGTTTACTTTGCTGGTACTTTCAGAGGAGGAAAGCTTGAGAAGCCGCCTCTTCAAAGAGACTGTGTGACACTACAACATTATAGAATGCACGAAATGAAGAATCATTTCAGCCAGGCTGAGCCAATCTCTAATATAACTTTGGATAAGAAACTGCTCTTTGTAATTTGGATGTTGGCAAAACAGGAGTCCCCTTATCAGTAGGTTACCGTTTCGATATACCAAAAATCTCTGATAATTGAATATTCAAGTTTGTTTTGTACATTCCGGCCGGACTTGTGGCTCCATACATCAAATGGATAATAAATTTACAGTGGCTGAAAACAGCTGCAATTTTGGACAAAAATCTAAACTGAGACAAGAAGTAATTGGTGCTACCAAGTTATCAATGGAATGTACTTGATTTTAACGTTAACCATTACCCCGTTTATACACAAAAAAAATTATGATAAATGCCCTCAAAAGTATGCTAGCTTTATTTTCTTAATTATTTGTCAATTTAATTGAGTAAATCACTGTCAGTTATGCCACCGTCATACATAGTACGCACTGTACATGCACTCAGATTGTCAGGCAAGTTGAATGTACTTAAAATGAACCAAGGGCAAACAAAAAATACGAAAAATTTGATTCTCATCTGTTAACATACATCGGCATAGCATACTTTGAGGGGCATTTATCATGATAATTTTGTTGTGCATAAGCAGGGAATAAGTTTCCATATCGATTGCATTTCCATAGCTTCTTCTTTTGGCAATAAAGCAACGGGGTATTAGTTGGCTAGCTACTTCGGTACCAAAAACAGAAAATATATAAAATATAACGTCTTCACTACAGCTTAAACTCCAGGAACCTACCAGACAAGGGCTATATCGAAAACTCCGAATAATAAACAGTAACAATTTTTTCTTCATTTGACATCATCTTATCTACCCCAAAAACTGTCTTATCATATATAGTACAAATTCTAAATATATATTTCTCCCATTTTAAAAAACTACGAGTATTGTTTGTTTTTGTTGTTGTTTAAATATATTGCTTGGCTTTTGTGTTCGATTTGCCTCCTTCTGTTTGTGTTTGATTTTGTTTTTAAAAAATTTATCTACTTAAAATCCAATATATAAAATTTGTGCTAAAAATAGTTCAACTTTGTATTACTGGCTAATCCTTGTTATGTACACACGCACACACACTCGCAAGTAGTTTGCTAGCACCAATCCGAAAATAATATTTGTATATAGGTTTTTGTTTTTGTTTAGCAATGTTTTCGGGTAAAAATTTTACAAATTTTTCCTTCTTACTTCTCTACAATGATTTGCGTTTGCTTTAAACTTAAAGTTTTGGGCTTTGAGCCCGGCCTAACCTAACTATAATTGAGCTACTTAAGCCTTACAGGGGGGGGGGAGGGGAGAATGAAAGAGCTGATGAGCATGTAAGAGATATAAATAAACAAGTGTCGGAGACAGTTCCCAGCTGGGCCTCCTACAATATAATGAGTATTCTCGGGCTTGGTCTATTAGTAGTTTACATTTACATTTACATTGTTAGTATGTATGTATGGCCAGATCAGCAGCTGAGGATCAGTGGCGACGCATGTGCAGCGACAGATGATCCGACCGACTGAAACTGCGGGTGCACAGCTGACAGCGGAAGGGTTTGACACCCGTGTGTTTGCGATAGTGTCGCGTCAGCTCATCGGAACGGGCGAAACGCCAAATGCAACCCTCCCAGGTGCAGACGTAGGGTTTTTCGCCTGAAAAGAGATCGATGTGGGGGGGGGATGACAAACCCGTAACAAAGTGGGTACTGAACAAGAAAGAGCAATAACTGAAGAACATCAGCAGCTGCTCAGTTCTGGGAGCTGCTCATTTTTGTTCACTAACTCTCCAACTCACCCGTATGCGTTCGCTTGTGCGCCTTGAGATGCGAACTCTTCGTGTATACCTTATCGCAGCCCTCGGTGTCGCATTTGTGTACCTTGCGGTTCTTGGAGAGATCATTGTAGCCACCATTGGCTGCTGCATCCGTTGCTCGGCTAAACGAGGAGGAGCCACTCCCCGAGCCACCGCCACCAAAGTTGATGCCACTAAAACTGCTGCAATCCTTGCGCGAGGCACCTAGGGCCATGCCTCCAAAGGCCGGATTGAGGGCAGCATGCGGCGACCCAGTTGACGCGTAACTCTTCCAACTGGAAGAGCAGGCCGTGGAGGAGGAGGCGGACTTGCTGCCCCCACTTGAACTACTAGTGGGTGAAGTTTTCGTTCTGCTGGCGGTTTGCTGGGCATCGACTGAGAATTTGTAGGGATTCTTGAACAGGCTCAACAGACTGAACTTCCGATCGTAGTCCTGCATCAGGGACGAGGAGGAGGAGGCTGTGGAGCTGCTGCCGTTGTTGTAGCTGCAGCTGTTGTTGTTGTCCTCCTGTTTGCTAATCCGTCGATAGGTGAATAAGAATGGCGATGCGGCGAAGAATGGTGAGAATGGCAACTTGGAGACGCCGGAGGCATAGAGTTGTTGCTGCTGCTGCTGGTGCGTCGCTTGCTGATGCTGGTGCTGCTGCTGCTGCTGCTGATGATGATGATGTTGCCTCCCAAAGGCCCCCAACGACGATGAGGCGCCATATGTGGCGCTCGCCGTTGAAGACGATCCTCCTCCGCCGCCGGTTTGTTTGCTCTGGGCTGCCGCTGCTTTGGTGGCCAACGATGAGGATTTGCTCCCGTGCGAAGTGCTCGCTGCAAATAAAAACCAATTGAGATTCGTTTAACAAAATGTTTCAACTTTATGGCCAGCAAAAGCCTAATGAGACTCGTAAAAATGTACCAACTACCGCCGTCTGGGAACACTTTGCCTTGTCAGTTAACAGTTGCTGCTTTTTTTTCTATTCGTATTTCCTAATTTCGCTTTGCATCAAAAACGTTTGCATGTCGCGTATTTTATGGCCCGGCCAGACCCAGACAGACAGCAAATCCGTGCAGTCGTGATCCATTTAACCTGTACTTGAGCCAGAGACTGTGGCAGTTTGCTATTCGTTGGACCCGTCGGACCCGGGACAAGTGTGTCGATTTTGGCGCCCGCAACATCAACATCAATTGCCAGCGCCAGCTGCAGACCACTAACAAAGCAGCAGCAGAGAAAAAAATAAAAAAATATGTGAAAAAGGGTCTCTCCTCCGCTAAGCGCTGAGCGCTAAGCAAACCCCAGCCAACGGAAAAGAGTTTGCTTAAGCCACTTGTCTTTTGGCTTTGGTCTTGGGTCGTCGCACAATCAGGTTAAGTGAGCCCCTGCTGATGGTTATGCTCAAGTGATTCTAAGTCAATTCAATAAAAATTTAATTTCTGCGTTAATGCAGTTTTATGATCGATGGAGTCGTAAAAGATAAATCAAACATAATGCAGCAAAGAAAGGTGTCCATTTTCTTCACTTGCTGCAGGGGGTAATCAGCCACAGTGTGAATTTTGTATATTCTTTGATCCATTATGTATCAAGTTAAATTTAGTTAGGTGAACGAAACGACCTTATGACAAAGTTTAAGTTTTCTATACGATGAAGGAAACTTAAAAGAGTTTCAGCCAACATTTCTCCTAGCTGCCATATAACCAATTTAATCGACTTTCAATCATTTTGATGATATCGTCGATATTTCGATGCGATTTTTTCCAATCATTATATCAATAGTCTGTTATTTGAAAGTTCATGTGAAATCGGAAGAATATTTTTAAGCCCAAATATAAATAAGTAAAATAAACTAATCATTTTTAAGGTTTGTCAATACTTTTAAACTGGAGTACAATTAAAAAGTATTGTAATTTTTTAGCGTATACGTATATCATGCTTAATGCCCTGTAAAGTATGCTACATTACATGGAAATATTAATTTTAGTTAAATATTTATTTTACCCTTGCAGAGGGTATTTTAAGATGTGTGTGATGTGTAGCCCATAATGCCATCATAAATTAAGTCTTTAATAAAAATTTATCGTGCGCTTTTAAAGATATGCAAGAACTTAGGTTTGACCCCTTGTAGAGATACCTTTACCAATTGTACGAATAACGCGATTTTTAATATTACGTTCCCAATGACCCTGTCTTTGTTTGCTGAATTTTTGTAGATTTTTATCTTGAACCATTATCAATTAAGTTTAAATTGTTGTCGCTCTGTGTTTCTAGTACAAAAGTACTTATGGAACGTAATCCTAGGATACAGTTGAGAAACTGAGTATGAGGTGATGCTTACAGAAGTCCTTTCTATCAGCATTTAAGGGTCTCATCCCGGGATTTGTTTTGTATCGTACTAAACTATAGGCTTTCGACATTGTTTGAACTACAATGAAATCATAGTATCAAACAATTTCTTAACTTTCAAAAAAATGTTTCCAAGCAGTTCTACGATTTTTAAAGTCGCAGATATACAGCAAATAAAGTAAAGGATTTGCGGAAATGGCGTAGCACTCTTCTGAACCGTTTGAAGGTGTTGAAAGCTACTTGGACTACTTCTGATCCTACGAGCCTTTCGAGGCACTTGTTGACTTTGCATTCTGCTTTGACCGATACTTTTTTATCGTAGTTCGTCTCTTCTACAACTCGTCGCTGTTTTGGTCACCGTTTTCCGTTTATAAGAAACATCTACAATAATTTCAAGGTCTTTAAAAGTGAAGAAGAAAGTTAAGTGTCATTCCATATAGATGCCCCACTAACTTAGTGTTCAATATGCTGATAAGCTAAGTTAAGATAAACTATTGTATTCTCCTAAAATTAACTAATCGACATGTGTAAGAATCAGGGCTGCGAACCGGTTTTGAACCCCGAATTCCGACTTTCAAATTACTATGAACTGAACCTCATTAAAAATTAAAGCTGAACCCGAACCTGATCCGAACATAAAATATCAGTTCGATTCAAAAATTTGATAGACATCAGAAACTTGACCTTCTTTCAAGCGACTTCATTTGTTATTTTGTTGGTTTAGTGCGGTGATGACTCCTAAATCGGGCAGGAAAGTTAATTAACAAATCAAGAAAAACATTTAGAATTACTTATGAAATTCCCACAAATAATAGCAAATGTGCTCAGGCTTTTTAAATAATTGTCTAAAGAAAGAATCTTACATTACATTGGTTATATTTTTTTAACGAGAACTCCAAAATGAATATTACTTATGCATATTCTCATGTGTCCTACTAACCGATTCAGACCTAAACGATTTGTGTAGTTTTTAGGTCGAATGATAAGAATATCAGATAACAAAAAATTGAATACAAAAACAAATTGTATAACGCATGGACTGCACCAAGGTTCGAACCAAAACCTTCTCCCAAAAACCTCGAACCCCTTAATTTCTGAGCCTTAACCATTGGCTAATTTTAGTTCGAACCAGTGAGCCGGAGATCCGAATATTTTTTTTGGTTTTTAGATTAAGAAGCTGAATCTTACTGCTACTTCAAAAAGCTACTAACTTATCAGAATGATTCTGAAAATTGGTTATAAGACTTCTACTCTCCCACCTAAATCATCAATAAAACCTTAGTCAAAATAATACAGCTGCTATTTTTTTCAAATTGAAAGTGAAAAGAAAATTGTTGAGCAATTTTTGGCTTCATTTTGTATTGACCAGATTTCTACTTCTTCGATTCGCTACAATTGAAATTAGAAATTTGTTCTTATACAAAAAAAAAAAAAACAGTCTCAGCCATTCAAGTGCCTGTCCCGTCTGCCTACAATAAAAACTGCCATGTTTGTTGGCGCTTCGTTAGCGGCTGCCGTTTTATTTGTATTTCTCTTTTTCCTCTATTTTGGTTTGTGTTTTTTTCTTCTTTTTTTTTCGTTTGTTTACGAGCAAATTGTGCAAATACCTTAAAGCAAGCAAAAAACAACAACAACGACAACAAAAAATTGACAACTAGATAAATTTAAATGAATTTTCAGTGGTCATAAGCTGACAGCGAAATGGGCGATCAGTGGACAGGCGGGCAGCAGCCACTTGCCGCCCGTTCTTGGCCACAAAGAAAAACATTTAATTGTTTTGCTACCAATTATGTATTTGTCAAGTTAATTGGTATGTCAACGCAACTAGTTTTTAGATCATGCTGCAGCTGAAGCCAGAGCCATCAAAGTAGCCACCGCCAGCGGAGCAAACGCTGGACGCATTGTCAATAAGACGACGACGACGACAACGACGACACAAAAGCAATGCCAATCATGCAGACCATTTTACACCAGGCCTCCTGACCAAAAACAAAACCAAAAAAAAAAGCAATCCAGAGCCATACCAATGCGAAGGCGAAGGTGTGAAAAAGCAATGCGACAGGCAGGCCAAGACTTCCACCTAAGTGTGTGGACCCGTTTTGAAAAACACTTAGAAAAACCAAGCTGCACTTTTAAACCAATCCCAAAGATACAATTTCTAATTACTAAAACAAGCCCCAAATGGTAAACCAAACTCTGAAACGTTATTTGGTTCCTTTAAAGATTTTTCCCGAAATTAAGTGAAAAATTGAACCCATCAGATTTTCTTCAAGTGTGGCTTCTCCCGACTTTGATTGTCAGCGCGTGTTCTGCGGTCTTCGCGCGACACAGCCAATGGCGTTGATGGATGGATGGATGGATGGATGGCTGGCTGGTTGCTTGGTCAAGTCTCAGGGAGATGGTGGCAGCCACCTTATCTCACTGATCTGGAGTGCTTAACAAATGCTTTACGCTAATGACAATTTTGTTATACATTTTATGCATGCACACACATGGCGTATACGCAATGTCCCCTTCTGATGCTGATGATGGCGATGCGTGCGCGATAAGGCCACGGCAGCCGTCGATGGACAAGTCGATAAATAAATTTATGCACGAAAAACCAGAGAGGCGTAAAATGCGCAATTTGATTTAATGCCCGAGTGTGTGTGCTCGTGTAAAAGTGTGTGTGTGTGTGTGTATGTATGTTTTCGCAATGATAATCGATTTATGGTGTGTGAAGTTTGGTTTCCTTTACGTTTGCGTTTTCCTTGTGTGTTTGTGTGTGCCTTTTGGTTTTTTTTTTTTTTGTGTCATTGCTAATTGTGTACAAATATGGACAAAAGCGTGGACACACGCTGGAAAGAAGGCTTTCTAAATGGTCAGTTAAGTAGGCAGAGCGAACCCGTTTGGGCTGTGAGAGATAATTTATGCATTTCTTTGTCCCAGTCCGCACAGACGATAAACGGTGGGCAGTTAAAGTGTTTCGTGTTGTTTTTTTTCCTTTTGCTGCTGCTATGAGAAAGAACGGATCAGGCTTAAGTGATCGTTTCAGCTATGATTTAAAGGATTTATTGAGTAGAATGGATGGGAAAACCATGGGGTGCTAAATCTTTGTCTTTATAAATATAAAAATTTACTGTCTTTTTGTTTTCCATGGGAGCGTTAATCATTAGATCGATTGTCGTGGGAAGGTCACTGGTGGTATATCCTTTGTATTGTATTTGCATACAGGGGATTGCGGGTTTTAACAGCTTTCAGTTGATTCGACGCGTTATGTGATCATTTTTGGGGAAAATACGGAAATCACCTTTTACATGGGGTAATATTTCTAGGTCAGGAACTCTTAACACTTGTGTAAATAGCTAAAATCTGTTAATACCATAATAATGTTTAACATTTCTTGGCATAAACGGTCTCACAAGGATTTGATGTAATAGCGCTAATTATAAGTTCAGCCAATTTTACTTTAAAATGGAAACTTATGGAAAAGGTTTATGATGGACTAATTCTCTTAGTTTTCGACGTGCATAATCCTCTTCACGACCCTACAGCAAGTAGAAATAAATGCACAGGTACACAGAGAAAAAGGATATAACAACATATCACATATAACATATGATTTCTGTACTCATTTGGACTGAATATGTCTTTAATATCCTTTCAATCATCCAAAGGAGCTGAAAGTCAGCCAAAGGATATAAAGAACTATCCTCATGTGGATGATTTTCAGCTCCGTTGGCAGACTAAACGGATATTTAAGACATATCCAGTCCAAATGAATAATTTTTGAATCTTTTTTTCTTTGTACAGAAATGGTACAAAAACTTTAGATCTTGAGAGCCTGATTCCACGACAGAGAGAGTAATGGAAGCATGATCAGAGAGGGAGCTAGCTTTCCAACTATACCAACGATTCGAAAACGAAAGAGGACACATTCACAGGCATCTTCTACGAAAAACAAGCAACACAACTCCCACCCCGTCCACCGAACTGGTGAAGCGTTTTACAGGCAAAGATTTATACCGTCTGGCACGCAGCTAAATTGATATACTATACACCTTGTACACAACTCAAGGAATATTTCAATACTGGTCGACAGCCAGGCTGCCAATAAGATACTGTCTTCAAGCGCCAAAAAAAGCAACATAACATAACAAAAGCAAGAAACAAATCTAACAGCACCCCATCTGGATACCTGGTCACGCAGGCATATCAGGCAGCGAAAGACCAGAAGAGTGCGAAAGGAACATCTGCCTAAGACACAAGCGGTAACGAACATAAAAAGAAACGACCCCTGCAGGACATCTGGACGAAAGTACAGTAGAACACCAGAACTAGGGCAAACAGACAAGGGGACTTTGAACCTGTTTCTCACATCTACCGCTCAATATACTCAGCAAGAACAGAATTCGAGCTCTGATTGGAGTCATAACTTGGCACTGTATGAGCTCGAAAAGGATCTGTTATAGTCCGTCAAGGTAAAAATCGAGATCCAAATTGTGATCTTTTGGGGGTAAGTATAAGCCATTTCGGGAACAAACCATTAAAATCACCGCTTTGTCTTGAGTTCACATTTTGAATGGCTTTATTTTTTGGTTCAGAGTGGGTAAAGCATTCTTTGAGAAACTGTTC
The DNA here is from genome assembly GCA_035044965.1 of Lordiphosa andalusiaca. Taxonomy (NCBI): domain Eukaryota; kingdom Metazoa; phylum Arthropoda; class Insecta; order Diptera; family Drosophilidae; genus Lordiphosa; species Lordiphosa andalusiaca. The sequence goes on along the minus strand of JAWNNM010002303.1, from coordinate 1,035,854 downwards.
TGGCAAATGTGACAAGAGATGTACAGGCTCTTTTAGTCGATTCCTCAAAATGGCTGAAATATAGAGAGATTGATAGAGAACCTGGCCGTCAATACCTACCTACCAACTCCCCTCTCCTCACCCGCCATTTCCCTTTCCTTAGCAGCCTTTTGAACTTAACTTATCTTAACTTTTACGTATCAAGAGAACATTGCTGAGCATTGCTGTGACACAAAACATCGAAGCTATGCGTGAACAGATAAAAAAAGATTGTCATGTGACTTATTGTAAGATTGAGGAATTCCCAAACATTAGTTCCAACAGCATATGTAAGATTTTTCAAGAACACCTTGCCCTAAAAAAGAATTGCTCGCTTAGGATTCCTCATAATTTGTATCTCTTGTGGGTTGGTGCCTAGAAATGCTCTAAAAACTACGATTTTTGCATTTAGGTTCAGCCGAAATTGGTATGCTCTGGTTCAGGGTCGGTTCGTACTTCCCTGGGGACTTCGAAGTGGTTCGACTAGTTTCGCTAGTTTAACACAACTTCTTAAATAGATCTATTCACGCTCTGCTTTGCATCTAGATTGTGCTCAAATCAGAAAGGGTGTTCTCCCATAGAGAATATTATTGATTCTTGGGAAACAAATATTCTGCTGATGCCGAAAGTAGGTTAATATGAGAAGTTTGATGTAAAGTAAGTTAAAAAGAACACTTTTTATGAAGGGTAAACGAAAAGGATTTAACTATAGCAGTTTTTTTACTAGTAACAGAATTTTGGGAACTTTGAACTGTTGCAAAAAAAAGGAAAGTACAGAGCAAACTGTAGCTCGACCTATTCATTCTCTTAAAATTTTTGCAAAAAAGAATTTCAGATTTCTCTACTTTATTTTCAGTTACTCAAAGTTAACCCACTTCACTTAGTTCTTCAAAAATTGGTTAGTTCTTATATTGACACATCTTTTCTGCTTTAAACTACAAACATTTTCAGAAATGTATCCGAAAAGGGCATTCAAGCTACGGCCAAGACAAAATTGAATTTTCTGACTTTGTTTTGTGTGTTGGCTTGTGGTTTCTTTTCTTTGGCAGGTGCAGTTTGCATTCGCTTCTAGTTGTTGCTGCTGCTGCTGATGTTGTTGCTGTTGTTGTTGTTGCTCATTAGTTTTCGCTGCCACAAAGTCTAAGTCTGTTACCATTTTAGGGGCTAGCTTGGGAATCAGGCACTGGATTAGACTTCGACTTCGACTCAGGCAAAAAGGAAAACTTGTGCAGTGTGGGAAACTTTTATTTCAAGGTTCAAAAGACGCCCGCAGAGTGTGAAAAATGGCTAAAACAAAAACAACTGAGTGTTTATATATAAAAGCGATTTTCAGCTTTTAGGCTGCCCCCACGGCGTATGCGCAATGCCATAAATTCACTGCCGGAGACGGAGAGTCTCAGATGTGGTGCGCGGCGGCGCTATTCGCTTTCTAGGCATGTGTGAAAATGCAATTCGCCAGTCGCATTTGCTCATTGCTCATACGCCATGTTGGTGTTTCATAATTATAACTTAAATACGACAGTTTTATATAAAAATCAACTAGTAAATCAAAGCGCTCCCAGCGCCTGGCAATTAAGCGGCCAAAAGAAAAACGTAACAGTCGGTGTTTGGCCAAGCACGTCGCCATGGACAGAGCGCGGCGGAGAGACTCACCACTAGTCCACCAAGTCAGCGAAGCGAACTGTCAATTATAACCAATCGCACACCAAGTGCACATTAAACCCTATCAACTGTTTTTGTAATTTATTGTTTGGTTGGGTTTTTTTTTTTCTAGCTGTTTTACTGAGCCCCCTCCCTTCCGTCGACGGCACCGCGTGTGTTTCTTTCGTACTTACAAGTTTGCAATCGCATTTGGTGCGAGATCCGCATTGCAGTGCACGCCGGGGCACCGGGCACAGTGGGACGCGACTTGGAGTGAAAGTTAAGAACAAATGATGATGGTCGGGGGAGAAAAGTGCGAGATTTATGGTACTAAAGTAAGGAACCGAGTGTGAAGGCAATAAATAAAAGATATAAACTTTGATGTTGAATTAAAGGTTTTTCATCTTTTTTTTTTGAATGTCTAAGACATGTGACATAGCAATTAAATCAACTCACTGCTCACTGGCCTATGAAAATTTAATGGGCTAAAATGTTGCCAATTTGTCACCGACTGAGGGGTACAGGTGGATTTATAAAGCTGTAGTAATACAAAATGAAATACGTTTTTATATTTTTATTAAAGAAATCGGGCTGGAAATTTCTAACGCTATTGGAGCACTCTAAAACAAAGCCTCAATTACCATTTCCAGCACCATTTTCAGATAATTAAGTATTCCTAATTGTAAATTGGAACTTCGATTGTACAGTAATTACAACAAAATGTAATTACTTTTACAATTACTTGAATAATTGTACCGGTTAAAGAGAATTATTGACTAATTGTGCTGGAAATGTTGAATTATTCATATATTTGTAAACGAGAGCCGAAATATCTGCCAATGTTTGGAGTAATTATCCAATTGTATATAAAAAAGCCAGGGGAATGTTAGAAAAGAATTTCAATTTTAGTTTGATTTTTGTTAATAAGATCTGCAATCTAATAAATCTGATGCTGGTTGGTAAGCAATAATCATTTGCATCTACAATTACATGAATAATTCAACTTTCCAAGCTTAATTACTAAATAATCCTCCTTAATAAGTGCAATTGTGCAAGTTGTTGTAAAAACAATTACAGCTTAAAATGATCATTGAATAATCGTAGGTCCAAAATTACAATCACGATTACTTAAATAAACGTATAGATGATTTTTTTAATCATTTACTGAATAATCGTGATTATTGTAATGAAATATAATTAAATACTGGAAGTAATCGTTACAGCTCTGCGCTTAAGAATCTGGCTTAAGAAATCTCGCTGTCTACAATCACAAACAATATATAAGTAAGCTATCACAACAAAGCGCACAGCTGTTGCACATGTGACCCGTTTCCGACAACCTCTCAATGTTTAGTGATACATCAACTACCTCACCGCAAATACAAAACGAACCACTGTGCAACAACGACGGGGGCATTGCGGGACCGACCGTCTGGGCCTCATCATAATTATCGCTAGCTGAGAGAGTCTCAGTCCATCGACTGCGAAAGCGACTTCTCGGGCGGCACGTTCAACTGGCAGGCAAACGCAACGTTTTCGCAGATCTGGCAAAGTCAAATGAGCAGTTTATGGCCACGACGACCATTTGAAGACGCGTCAAAGGAGTTGGGAGCTGGTAGCTGGGAGCTGAATGCCTGGTGTTGCCACTTGGGGGCAACATTCACTTTTTTTATTGCACCACTTTGGCAATAGGCACAAGTGTGATTTCAAATCTCTGGGTCGCCAACTAAATTGGCAGAAATATGAAGTCAGCATGTGCATTTTGGTAAAAGCGGTGATTATTATAGCGGCAGCAGCCGCGGCAGGAGAATGGCCAAAATATATGAGGCATCCGTTGGGAGGCTTGCCACATAATAAGCATTAGCATATGCCACCGCGGCATCGGCAGGCAGACAGACCCAGCTCCAGCTCCGGCTCCGGCTCCCTTCTAAGCTTCCAAGCAATTGCAAATGGGGCAACAACTGGCAACCAACACTGTGGGCTGACGTTGATGGCCAGTTCAATTAAATGCCATCAATTTTAATAACGCGCCCGGCTAACGGGCTCTCGACTGCGCTGCCGCCGCTGCTACCTTGGGCGCTGTGGAACTCTGGCATGGAAATTACAAATGCATCAGCGAATGCAACCCAAGCCGGGCATGTGTAGACAGTCCCCAGTCTCAGTCCTAACGCACTTGAGGCTCTTGAGGCTAAAACAAGCGACGGTCCAAGTCCAAGTCATTTCACAGCCAACTTGACGGTCAGTTCGGGTTGCCCAAGACTGAAAACCTGGACTAAGACCAATGTGGCCCTCGGTCATATAGTTGCAGGCCAGACAAAGCACTTAAGAGCCAGCGCCTGAGCCTGGGTCAGTTGTGCAGCGGTTTTGTTTTTTGGGATTTTGTTTTTTTTTGTTTTGGCATGAGGTCTACCCTCAGCAACTGACAAACGAGTGAAAAGAAATGCAAAATTGAATGCGTGGGGCAAAAGTGAGAGACACAAACTGAGAGGAAGAAATGCCAAATTCTTTCCATACTTCCTTAACATGTGCAACTAGGAGCATCACAACCAGACAACAAATTCCATTTTCATTTCTCATTATCAGCTCAGGACACTGCTTCGGTACTGAAAACTTTTTCCGTCTCTGGCCTGAGATTATCGTGCAAATGATTACAACCGCTTTATATATGACACGCCTACTTCGTGCACTCTGGTTCGCCGTTCAGCAAACATTTTCCGCTGTGCTTCGGCTTTCACTTACTGCCATCTGCAATTTTGACTGGTTCGAAACTTTTTATTATCACATAACAAACAAAACTGTGTGGGCAAACTTAACGTTTGTGGTTGTTCTTGCAGCAAAACCTTTTGGCTGCCTCTCTGATAAATATTTGTGTAATATGTTGTAAAGTTTTAACAACTTAACAATTCTCCCAAAATAATAATAACTACTTATTTAAAAATTTTTGAACATCGGAACACTTATTTATTTTTTCTAATTTGGAAACCAAATTGCAAAACTTTAAAAAAAAAAAAAAAACAAATATATTTGCACATAAAACAGTTTTTAATTTAGTATGATGTCTTTTTTGTTGATTTGATACAAGTGGAACAACGCCGTTTTACTAACAGCTTGATACATTGAAAGAAAACGTTGCACAGTGGGATATTGGATAATAAGTGTGGATAATTTAAACCAATTTGTACATTTGGTGCAAGTTGTTTAAGCCATAAAGTTGGTGATAAAAAAAGTATAAAAAGTTATGTTTCAATGGTAGAGATGGATAATACTCATATGCAGAGTTGTCAGTAATTGATTTTAATTAAATAATTAACCGAAATCACAAGTATTTCTGTACTGTACTGTATAGTACTGCCCCCCTGTGCATCTGCTTAGTTTCCACATAATAAGCAATCACAAAATTTAACAAAAAAGAAATATTTAACTGTAGAGTACACACGTATTATATTCCATTAAAAGTAATTCCAGAACAACTCTGTAATATACTCATAAAACAGCATATAAAGGCATTATTCCTTTGTGATAAACAAATTCATTTTGACACATTTTTTTATTCAAATAAGACTTTCATAAGCATTCAGATTTAAAATCATGTTAAAAGTGAATCTATTCATGTGAAGTTCGACATAAAAATTTATTTTCGTGCTTTCTTGAAACCAGCTTTTAATAAAAAGCACAAACCTACACACCAGTAAAAATATATGAAAACATATTAACACCATATTATATGCTGAAGGCCCTAGCAGCCATGCTTTAAACCTCATTACCTATTAAGTTTGTAACTTTAAGCTAGTTATAAAAAATCAAAAATTAGAAAAAGCACGGTTAAGGCAATAAGCTTATCCTTCAAAATCTTTTTTGATACATTTTTTATAGTGCTAAAAAGGTACCTTTACCTTGATTGAGCGCACTGTTCAAAAAATGGACTCAGAGAAGGTCAAAGACTAAGACAACAAGAATGAAAGTCGATCAATCCCTACTCTATAATAATAAAAACTAAAGGATTTTATTTTTCAAACTAAACAGAGTCTTACCCGTGGTGTGCGTGCCTGAAATATGCCACAATATGCCAGTCCCTACTACTAACTCAGAACTTTAAGGTACAGAGGGATACCATTTTTCTCCTACTTTTAGTAATAAGATATTCTTTGTTCTAAATAAGATTTACTGAACATGCCCAACACTCTTTCTGTGATTGTCATAAGTAGTCAAGTTTAACAATAAAAATATACATATTTTTATAACTTCATACTTGGCTTTACACAGCACCAAAGAGACTAGACGAGCTCCTCTCAATCTCTTGGCTAGTGTGCTTCTAGTTTTCGCCGAGTACGGCAATGTTTGGCAAGCTTTTGCATAATAAGTTACTTCAAAGATGCCGCCAATAGCTTGTAAAGGTGACTGGATGTGTGACCTATATTTATTTGAAGAAAAGAAACGTTTTCAATGGATGTTCCGAGGCGATATCAAACCCACCATGATACAACAAAGAGGGTAAGGCGCTTATTTTTTGATTTAAGTACTGGGCTTTTGCGCGACGAAACTTACGCAACACTTAATGTTTTACTTAAGTACTTGGCTGAGGGCGCAGCACCCTATACCGCTGTACCACACCCGGCCATATGGTTTTGTATATATATTTAGATTTTTGTATTATTTGTTCTATGATATTGCCAAATCTAGTTCTGAACTTTGGGCCCAAGGAAATACGAGTGAAAATTCTTGAAAAATCTACTGGGATAATTTTCACAGGATTATTCAAAAAGCTAACGAAATAACAAACTTTGACCCGGTGGGACTCATTTTTTGGCCAATGCCTGCCATGGTTCAGCTCACAGCACGAGCGGTCAGTGAGCAAAAAAAAAGATTTTAGTTTATGATTCACATTGAGTAGTCAATCGCAACAGTTAAGAGCTTGTACACAATAAAACAGGGTGACTATCATAAAGGTGAACAAATTCATCTGAGAAGAATCAAAGCGATTAACTAGGTATGATCTGAGATAAATAGATGGTAGGCAGAAACAAATAATATCTATATTCATTTAATATGAGCTGGTTCCTTTGATATTTGGTCAAACATTATTATTTTCAGATCATTTCTTTTTGACCATAAAGAGAATTGGACGTATAGAAAATGTAAAGAGCAAAATATTTAAGCATCCTCTGCGGATTCCATTGCAAGAGATCAATCGCCAGTCAAGGAGAGGTGAAGTACAAAATATATAAAAATTATCAAAATGTTGTTTCTGTTTCTTTAAACTATTTATAATATTTAGCCAAAATAATAATATGTAGTGCAAGTTGTATATGATTATTAACCTGTCATTTCCAATATATTCTATATTTTTTGTGACTAAATTATATGGTAATAGGAATAAATAGAATATTTATTAGCATTATTTTTGATGTTTATTAAATCATGATTAAGTGAGTCAAAGGGCTTACCGAAATTTAGTTTGATTCCATTTAAAACAGTTGTCAGCTTTAAGGAATGTTCAAACATCTAAAGTAGTGGAAGTATAAATATGCCTACATGAAAACCAAGGTTCTGCTACCGAATTCCCCTGGTTTCATGTCTTTTTGATGAACGTCTCACAATGTACAATTGGAAAGTCAAGGAAGAGGTTTAACAGCTTTAGAAGGGGATCGTTAAGAAAATCAGCAAAACATTTGCGTAAGCTGCTAGGGACATTGTGGCCACCACCCGCCCCACGCAATAAAACAACAAAAAAAAAATGATAATACCTCAACTACAACTTATTATTCATTTGGACAAACACTTCTCTTCCCGAATAACGAATATATCGAAGTCGTGCACGGCCGACTTTAACCTAAGCTCCCTGGGAGAGTGCATTTGAGATGCATCTGTACAGTGACAAATAAAATCGTGTAAATCTAGTTAATTGAGCTCTCCATTTATATTTATTGTTTTGTTTTGTTTTTTTTTTTTGTTTAAATTCAAGTAATTATAGTCACATTCTTTTCAAAAACTGTGGCCAACAAAGGAGGCAATAGAAAAGGCTCTCGCCCAAGCAGGGCTTTGGGCTATGCCCGAGGAGCTGGAGAGTGCACTTGGTGAGCGGTAATTGCCGTGTGTTAATTCAAACAAATGTCGGGGATTGCACATTTAATGTGAAAATGAAGAAACATTGCGCATAGAGTTGGCCTAGCCAGCCCAGGCCCAGACTCGGACTCCGACTCCAACTCCGACTGAAACGAGCTGCGAGCTGCGAGCGACGAGCTAGGTGGAGCGAGTGAAATAAATGATCCCCAGCTTCATGTTTAATTTATTTGAAAGTTAACACACATATAACAACTACAACAACAACAAGAACAACAACTGAAGGAGACTGTAAAACAGTAAAAACAAAATACAAGGTGGAGATGCAACACACGACGAAGACGATGGACGACGACCGAGTCCCAGTCGCTTTGGAACGGCATTAATGCGTCGTAATCACACTAAGCAGACATTAAATGCGTTTTCGCTGTTTGAGCACCAGGTAACCAACCAGGCCCCAGACCCAAGTCCAAGAGCCCGGGCGAGCGCGGCTACAAACAGCGCCTAAATGATTGATAAAATAATTGCTTGCACGTGAGGCACACTTAGTGGAGAGAAAGAGAGAGAGAGAGAGTGAGGAGGCGAGGGGGTGGGAGGTATAAGAGAAAGACTTGGAGAGAGAGAAAGGCCCAGGCCTCACGCAAGTGTCAACTGCAAAAGGAAGCTAGAGAATGGAGCTGAAGATGGAGCTAGAGTTGGAGATGGGGCAGCCCAGCCCAGTCAATCAGCTTAACAAAAGCTGAAAACTAAAGCAATCCAAATCACCGAAAACAAAAACGAAATACAACAACAACAAAAACGGGCAATAGCATTGAAAATCTAACGAATTATAACGTGGGAAACTCCAACTGAGACGACAGCGACGATAGAGACGATGTTTGGCAGCACAAATTGCCGCAGTTAACGGTTCCTGTTTCATTGCAAATTTGGCAGAGCTGAGCCTGAGCGGCAGAAAGCCATGCAGAAACCGAAAAGACAAGGCCTGAATGAAGCTTCCAAATGGGCTGAACAAAATACGAAAGAAAAAAAACAAAAACAAAAACAGAAGACATACTGGAGGCACAGTGGGTCAAGTAGGGAGTTAGACGGCCAATTAATTCCCTAATGGGGATCATAAATGGGTCAAAAATTAATTTTAAGCTCAAAAATTATCTTAAACGTGACGAAAAGTTGCAGCAAGGTCTTGAGAAAGAAATGTTCACAACTAAAATAGTATTTTACAAACATTTTAAAATATTAGAAAATAAAAAATGATTTCCAAAACTCATCTAATATGACACAGCTCCAAACTAGGCTTGAATTATAATTTCCAAACATTCATAGTATTAAAAATATCTTATTCAAGAACTAAACTCTCGATAATTTGGTGGCTTTTTTGGTGTGTTTGAACACAGTAAGACTACGAAGCTCTAACACAAACACAAAAAAGGAGGGTCTTAACTATTCAATAGGTTAAGGGCCGGGCTTATTTTCTTTTAAATAGCTACTAAGTGTTAGACAAACTTACAATCTACACCTTTATTTGTAAGATTATGTAAAAGATGTAGAATATAAGAAATGGACCCTTAATCTTATTGCAAGCTTTACAATACTAAAAAGAATCATTTGTATTGTAAAACTTTTGTAATAAATCTAAAATTGGATCAAAAAACTAATCTTTAAAGTTTAGAGCAAGGATTAGTTTAAAGTTTTAGTTTGGCTCGGCTTTTCTTCAAATTATAATAAGGTTTAGTCTTAAGTTCGAGATCTAATTTGTCATTTTAAGAAACGAATTGATCTAGGCTATTTGAAAGGAAACCTTATCATTTGAAAGATCATTCAGCTTATATACTTACTTTATGTTTAAAATTTGATTAAGAAATACATTCTTGTATTCAATCAAACGCTTTATCAATCATTTCTAACACTTATGCAATATTTCGAATTAAATTAAGTCTTTTCAGTATTTAATAGTTGGTCTATTTTTAGGTGTGGTACAGCAGGTAGTGTGTGTGCATGCTGTGTAAGAGTTAGGGAGTTTGATTTATCAAATGACTAAGAGAAAACTTAAATATTTCAATCGCACATCTTAAGCGATTTCTCAATAATATTGATTAAGGGACTTCGCTACTTTTTTCGTTATCCCCTGAACCACTGTGCCCTGAGTCTCGTCCCAGTCAAAGGCACTGTCGACTGTGCACCACGACAAGTGGCCCCCCGCACGTATCTGCCCGCCCACTCGTGCGCCACATTATTTCATGCAAAATCATGCCATGGGAACCACGATGAGGCCAGGCTCCCCCCAACCGCCCCGTCTTCGCTCGGCAGCAGCACCAGTCTAGAACTATTACCCAGGCTCTGTCCCCGTCGCTGCTTTGGCCCAGGGACAGCCTCTGGACAACCTCAACTGCACAACTAATGCACAATCATCGCAGATTATTTCATTTAATGTCAATACAAAAACGGCAACCAGGCAACGATGGCAACCAAGGCGGCCCTGGATGCGCGGCATCCTGGCGTGCATTGAAAGCTGAAAGTTTGACACTCCAATTCTCAATGCCGCTGGGCAAACAAATTGAGTGTAGATGCCCGACGGGGGGGCGACGGAGCGGTTGGCCCGTTAGTGTTTTGCAAACGAGTTTAAACTGCTGTTGACTTTTGAAAAGTTGAAGGGCCAAACGAAAGAGGAGCAGGAACGGCAGTCTGACCTTGCAAAATCCACGTTCAATGTTCGGCACAATTTCTGTTTGCCATTTTGTTGTGGCTTTTATTTATGGCCCCGGCGAAGGCAATATTTATCTCCGGCTTGGGGCGCATCCATCAAAAGTCTTTTGCCATTGAAGTGGACCATCAATATTGTGTGCAAAAAGATTTGCATTTGTTTTCTGTTTCTATGTGGGACAGGTAGGTAGGTACCAGATATTTTATGCACTCCACCAGCAACTGAGTGAGTTGCCTTCCCCTATCTAAATCGTTTAAATTAATTTGTTGTCACCAGGTTGCCTGAAATAATCTTGTAAAGTTAAACAAACGAAGCCAAGTGGGTGGGCAGCCAAACACATGCCGAACAACAACAGCAACCAAAACCACAGCCCAACCCCAAAAATTGTTCAACCTGTCAAATCAGCGAGCTGCGATCTTTTATTGGTGGCAAGCGCCAATTGTTAGTGGCCAGCGTAAAACAGGCGAAAAAAAAAACGTAGCAGCCAGCCAGCTTTAGCCAAGAGCAGATTTATTTATTTAAGCCCCGGCCACAAGTTGGTGGTGGTGCACCCAATTTCAAATTGGTGGTTAACCAGTAAACACACTGTGCGAAAATAGGCATGGTTTTCGCAAGCAACCCCAAGTAATTGGGAACTTAAATGCATTCATAAATTAGAAGGAAGTCAGTCAAAGGAGATGTAGGGTAAAGTGATGGTAATAACATAATCGAGAAACCACTGGCTGTCAAATTTGATTGCTACGAAGCACTTATTTACACAAAACTATCATAACTTTTCAGGGCTGTAAGTAAGTTATAGACTTACGTTTTTAAAGGGTTTGACTGCGATATTTCTGACTCAATGACATCGAAGGCACTGATGAGACTTTGTTAAGCCGAACCAAGACGGTTAGTTCAGGTTCAGTTTCAGTTTTCAAATTTCAAGTTTTTTTGCTTAAATAACTGCAGAGCTATGGCTCTGAACCACTTTTATGCCGGTTCGAAACCGGTTCTGAACCACTAAAATATTCTAGTCTGTTGTACCAAACTACTGACTAAATTTTAAGCTCGTAGCTTTGATACCATTTGAGATACGGCGTTGAACCACTCTTGAACCGGTTTCAAACTGGTTCTGAACCAGTTAAATTAACCAACTTTATATTACCAGTCTACACACCACACTTAAAGTTCTAAGCTTAAACATCTGCTGAGAAATGTCTCTGAACCAAGGTTATAACGCCTTCGAACCTGTTCACAGAAACGTCACATAGTTTTTGTCTTTTCCTGATTGACATGATTATGGTGTGAAAGCTTCGTGAGGATCGGAACAGCGGCTTAGACACCTATGAGGAACATACATGTCTACTTTGAATAAAACCAGCTAAGAAAGTTGGTCCAGCCCAACTGTAATATAAGCTGTACCAACAAAAGTGTATGCACAATAATATATTATATCGACTCGGCCGTCAATGCTGATTAAGAAATGTATAAGCTTTATGGGGACGGAGATACTTCCTTCTGGCTGTTGCCTACTTTTGCACAAACTAAATAAACTCTGTGTACCTTTGGTATAGAGTATAAAACTATTTCATTCGAGCATACCAAAGCATTTGGTGCCCTGCAATTCTTCCATATTTCCACACTTTCCCATTGACAATTTCTCGCAGTGTAAGTGCAGTTGCAGTGCCGTTGCCTCGTAAAGACTTAATTAAAGCATTTCTGGCCAGTCCCAGAGTCTCGGACTCTCTGGGATCTTTGTCTGTGTTGTTGTTGCTGGTCAAAGCGATAAATTCATGCCGCTAATTTGGCAGCGTTAACTCAATTTGTGACCACAAAATGCACAATTTGTCGCTGATTTTGATTGCCTGAAACTGGGCATTGGGTGCTGGGTATTGGTCAGCTCTATGTGCAAAAAAGGCAACGCCCCAAATTGTCTAATTATAGGTAAAGCGCAAAACTGGAGCCTGCGGGCGAGTGTTCGCTCCATCTTTCGATCTCGAGGCACCCATGCTGTGAGCCAAGCGGCAACAGAAACGGAGACTCTCACGAGTGCATCCAAGTGGAGCTGGAGGAGGCTGGTTTATCAGTGCGCGCAAATCTTTCTCCACACACAATTGACTGTCGGCTCTGTTTTTGGGGGACTGTGCAGAGTTAAAAGATTTTCCCATAGTTGGCTGCTTCATATTTTAAACTGATAAAAGTGTGAAGTAAATGTGGTGCAGCTTCACTTAAGTTTATGCATAAAAGTGAACAGTCGCCTTATAAGGCCAGACGCGGTTGCGCCGCTGCTAACGGACTGGGCACGCACTCGGACTCGGACAGCAGTGGAGTTGGCTTCGGTTCCACCAACTAACTGGCTCATAAATCGCAGCAATTAATTTTGTCAAGTGTGTTGTCTCCTCTCTCTCCCCCTCTCTCTTTGTGTCTTTGGCTGACAACTGTCAGCATTTACACACGTTTTGGAGTTTATTAAAAATTTGCTCACATTTGTTTTGCGTAATTTTTCCAGACGAGTTTTCATTTTCCATTTTTCAATTAAGAAATACCTGCCAAACTGATCCCTCGCAGAGATCGCCGCGAATTCTCTCCTGACATACCCGCCTCAATCTGATGTCTATCCCGAGGCGGCAAGAAGTATCCATTTGGCCGCAAAATGCTTCCTTTGGCGATTCTCATTCATTAGTGGGGGCCATTTCAATTAAGCCATAAAAGACCAATTTTCCAACTCCAAACTCCGTGCCGCAAGACTCCTCAGACTTGCAAATGCCCAAAAGTGTGTGTGTTTTCCCTCTTTTCCTTTCGCGATTGCCTTTGCATGTTGAAAATCATAAAAATGTTAAATGACAAGCGGGCGCATGTTCATTTTAGCGCTGTCTGTCTGTACTCGTAGTAGTTGCTGTTGTTCGCATTGTCAAATTGCGATCAAAAACGCAACAAACGAAACATGCCACCCGAAGCCGTAGACGGAGATGTAGACGGAGTCTCCAACCAGCAGCATCATGAATCAAAAGCCACCACCAGCAACAACTGTGGCAACTGAGCAACTGCAACAAGAGGCAGCTGAATGCGTTTTAACGGCTACTTGTCTTTGGCTATTTATTGAAAGGATTTTCAACACTCGCATCAAACGGGGGATGGGTGGCAGGGAGTGTTTTTCAAATGGTCTATTACACTGAGCGAAAAACTGAAGGAAGTATGGCGAGAAAGCTAGAATTTTATTATTTGGTTTTCAAAAACGAGCAGATGAAGATATTTCCGTAAACGTTGGGTTATATAGAGTTGTAATCAGGATTATTCCAATTCTAACACAGTTCAACAAAGTCTAATTTTGGAGAAACTCGGAATGAGACCCTTACAATTTTGATAAAAAGGTACTTCTGTAAGCGTCACCTCATATCCAGTTCTTCAACTGTACATCAACTTTAAGCTAATTGGGAACGTAGTATCAAAAAATCGTACCCCAAGATGGGGTCAAACCTAAATTCATGAATATATTAAAAATAAAACCGCTAGATGAAGTACCATTTCAAGATTCAACCACGATAGGCCATAAACTAGACCGAAATATAGAACTACGTTTTCGGTTTCACTATTTAAGAACCAGCAGGGCTGCAAACCGGTTCGGAGTCGAACCGCTCTGGAGTCGGAGACTCCGAGTATTTTGGGAAGTCGGAACCGAACTGGAACCGGAGCAACAACATTTTTCCCTGCCGAACCCGAACCTGAACCGGAGCAAAAAACTTTTAAAAAGGGTTCGGTTCAAAAATATATCTTTTTTCACATTCTTCCCAGCAAGTTTCTTCTCTACTTGATACAGTTATCGCACACAAGATCTGAAGTCTTCTGCATAATACTATATCTTATCAAAGTGTTTAGAAAAATGTTCCCACATTTTAAGTTCAGTCCCAATTCTCACAGATTGAAAATCTGTTTAAAAGCAAAAAAAATCAATAACGACAGAGTTTAAAAACGCTATTATTGATAACTAAAAAGTTTTTGTCACTAAGTATTAGCTGGCATTATAGCTTCAAGACTAAGAGAATAGTATACGGAGAAACCTACAGATCCGCTCGTCGTCCTGATCAAGAATATATATGGTTGATGGGGTCGGAAATAAATGTTGCATACTTCTGGACAAAATTATAATACTTTTGGCAAGGTATAAGCGATTGTTAGCCGAGCTGGCTACAGCTGTTTGGACCAAGTTTGGCAATGTCTTACCTCACCCTAGTCTACCTTGTCTTCCCAGACTAACTCGGTAGTCCCTTCCCGCTGACAACATTTCTCATCCAGCTTGTCCTCCTTGATTTGGGAGCTAAATTCATGGCCATATCTTTATCTTCTCTTTTTTTTTTTGTAACTGGGACCTACAACGCCCACAAAGTTTGTAAAGCATTGTTAACGAAATAGCCTGACAAAAAAACACTTCAGCTCGACAATAAACGAGGTGGAGCTTAGGTTAGGAAAAATGGTAAGAGGTTAAGCATAATAAATCAAATTTAATTATTTGCAAAGCCAGATTTATTTTATTACACTTAGCCAGTTCTTCAGAAACAACCACTCAGTACAGTGGCATCTCGGAATCAACTGAGATAATATCTTTAAAATGTAAACTGTTCCCCAAAATGTTCGAAAGTAATTTAATTTGCGAAACTATTTGCTCAGTGTAGAGTGCTCAATCAGCGTTCGTTTCCCAGGCAGCGACCGTCATTCATGTATTCAATCATTTAATTCAATTTGAAATTGTACAACAAGTCGCACATTTGCGCCTGCCACATGTCCACACAGAGCCAGAGCCAAGTTGGGCCACGGCGCGCTGGTGATGCCACTGCCACTCATTCACTCACTCGCTCACTCACTTACTCACCCGCTCACCTACAGCCGGCGCACATTTGATTATGAAAAGCCTGCGTCTGCTGCTGCCACAAAAAAAAAAAACCAAATCGATAAAAATAATTGGTTGCATTGGCGAACTTCGCTCGAATTCTGTTGAATTTCCAGCTTGACATGGATTGCCATTGCTGCTGATCCCGATGGGGGGACCGACCGACCGGGCAGCCGCTGCTGGAGGTTTTTCCCACGTTCGTGAAAATATTTTTTCGCAAATTATTGAAATCCAAATTGCGAGTATTTTGCCTAACGATTTGAAATGAAGCAACTTTAATTCGTTTTTTTATTTTTGTCGAGAAAACTTTTTACTTCCGATGAAAAGTGACCCCCGCCCGGCTATCGCAGCTCAATCGAAATTGCTCCAGTAACAAATAATAAACACACTACACCAAATAAAAGGCTATCTCTCTATTGATGTTGCATTGGAGAAGAAGACGGGGGAAAAAAAGCCCAAAATCACCCAGCAGCCGAAAACACAACCACAAAAATAGAACGTGAGAAATATTATGCGATGAAGCGCCAAAAAGTAAACGCTTGAAAAGTTGTTAGTTTTTCTAGTACTTCTCCTACTTCTGCTGCTTCTCCGTTTGAAGGTTGGGGATTGTGAAAGTCACGATTAAAGCGCTCGGAGTGGGAGTTCGATTCGGAGGCGTCGTCTCTTGTCTTAATTTTGATTTGGTGTGATATTTTGTGTCTTTATTGTCAGAACGGATTCGTTCGAAAAATGGGCGACAAATTGCCAATTTGCTTAGCGAGCGGGGTGAGAGCGAGATCCCTTAGCTACGGTCTAAGCTGTGATCACGCGTGTCATTAAAACGCCGACGTTTGAAATGCACCGACTGCATTTAGAAAAGACGCGGCGGCAGAACACACCTCAACGCCTTGCGAAATTGTCGCCAGTTTTGCGACACACCCGCCGCAGCTTTGTCACATTTATTATTTGTACCCTTTCGAAACAGAAATGGTACTTAGACTTTTGCTTTAATTTCAGCAAGCTGCAGTTCACTTGAGATAATCAATGAAAGACGGAATTTTAAAGCAAGTTTCTCATTTTGTATACTTCCCTTTTTCTATACTCCCATCTCAATCATTTACTTCCTACTGTAACTGACCATCCTTCGATACTCTTTTAATGTGCATATTTAACCATTCCATTAAGGATAAGCAAAAAACTGTTTCCCTTTTTTACAACGCTGATCATCTATTGTAATTAATACTCTGCATGAACCTTTTTATGTGTGTATTCTGTACCGACCATTAAACGCTCTATTAGTTGTACCTTTTAGGACCTAAATGTTCACCTTCCTTATTAATAGCTCGTATGTTAAACCATTTACCTAGTATTAAGTTGAGTTTAGACAACCATTATTTATAGTTGTAAAAATATTTTATCACTTTGTAATTATTATTTACTTCATTTTTTGTTGTTTTCTTCTAATTGCGTTGAGGTTTTATTCTTTTTTTATATTTTCTTTCCCATGTTCAACATGTGGCACGTTATACGGCTGAGCCGCTCAGTCGTTTGGACGGACAAGCCGTCATGTATTAATTTTTCACGTAAATTATTGGTTTTGAATGCTGAGTGGCATTTAGATTTTCAACAATAAAATAGGGATCAGGATCAGGGAACATTATTACCAAAAAATATTAAAATTTTTCTTCCACAATAATGTGATCAAAATACAACGAATAAGATTCGAGTTTGAAATTTTGATTTGGGAATTATGCCAATTAGTTTTGCCAAATATCATCCTACATACAAGGACTATAAATTTCTTTGGCATTGGATATGATTTGTAAATTGGAACAATTGTGTGTTGTAAGCTTTAGCAAGATCAATACATTTATGTTCGATAGAATAGCCTTTAAACATTATATAAAGCATTCAGGAATTGTTAAGAATTGTAGATATTCAGAATACCGCGTCTCCCCATATATATCAGGAAAAGAATGGAAAATATCAAATACGAATCAGTTTTAAATCTGAAGAATATCATTTTGCAGAAATGCACAAACTTAGAGTCATATATCAATTAGTTTACTATTATTTTGACGTATTAAAATTCAGACAATTAAGTTTTTCTAATCCGAAGCTTGTATACCCCTTGCAGTTCATATAATTTATCTTGATAAAGGCTTTAAATAAGTGTCATTCAAAAAGATAAAAAACTTTTTTGAAAACTTATAATACCCTTGCAGAGTTGATATTAAAATTGTCCGGATGTTTGTAACACATAAAGGGAAGCATCTCCGTTCCCCTTCAGCTGATTTAGCCATGTCCGTCTGGCCTTCCATCTCTTTCTATGCTACATCCTCCGTCAGTTTGAAAGCTATCTTCACCAATGTTTGCACGTAGTCTTTTAGTACAAACATATGTCGGAACCGGCCGGATCGGATGACTATAGCATATAGCTATCATAGCAAAGATCGGTCGAAAAACTAGTTCTAGTGAGAAAAACTTTTTTGTTCTTAATACAAACGTCTCCAGACTCCGTATTTACCAGTTTTAAATGCTTCTCCATGATTCTGCCATGTTTGCCAAGCTGCAATAGAAATGATCAGTCGAGAAACTAGTTTTAGTGGGAAAACATTTTTTGTTTTCAAAAAAACAAAAATGATATAACTAAGTTTAGTGGAAAACGGACAGCTCACTTGCATTTTCGAATATCACATTTAACGCTTAATCAAGAGTGAAAATATTCATTTCAAGGGTGAAAATATTACAATATCAGAGCAGAGTTATGGAAATAATGCTCGATATTTAGTTCCTTGACTACGGAACTCAATACATGGAGTCTTTACAACTAACTGTACATTTACGAGCCTCAGGGCTGGATTGGTAATGAACCTGGATTAGAGCCACGATTTTTGATATTTTTTACATTTTGTACCATTGTGCAACGACATCTGACATTATGACATTACGACATTATGCTATCTTCCAGGGCTGCAATTGTCTCTGGCTTGCCTCTGTGCACGACAGACTATGAGTCGCACCAAAAAAACTTAATCTAAGGGTCAAGTCACATGAATTTGACGATACAAAACGTAATATTAATTGATAAACAAGCTTGCTTCTCAGTTTTTCTATTGCTCCACGAACGTGGCATCTTGTTTTTCAAAACCACATAAATTAGCTTTGCCGCTGAAGACAATTTTTCAAACGAAAATTTGGCTAAGTTTGGATAACTGCAATCAGCTTGACCAAAATTTTGTAATAACCAAATTCGAGGACCAATTAAACTGAGCGCTTTACGTCTTAGAGTTCGTCTGTTAACTGAGCCGAACCGGTTACTTTGTGGTTTTTGGTTTGGTTCAGCAATTTCGAAAGTACGCCGGTTCGGTTTATCAGCTGGTCCCTGAAACAGAGTCACTCACAAAGTAATGCTGTTTTGTTCAACAATTTTTTACAATTCTGAAAACTTTAATCGAAAAGATATTGTAAAACTATCGAATTTAATGCTGTTTCTTAAGCACTCCATTAAAAGTTTTTTATTTAAGCATTAAAGTAAAACTATTGGGACAAAAAAGTACTTTTTGGTTTCAAAAAATTATCTATTTTCCACAGAGTATACAAAATTCTCACCATGGAAAACTTCCTCTTACACATTCGTCACTTATTATTTCTGTTAAATCACTTGAAGGTAGCTTCCAATTGCAGACAGTCTTGCCACATTCTACACCTCCACAAAACACGCTCCCACATGGTTGCGCAGTGTTTGCCGTTCTTCTCGCATATCAGTTTCAAAACGCAGATCCACACCCAAAACCCAAAACTGAAAACACAACGAAACTTCCGTAAGCAGTCGACAGTTTAATGACTTTGATGACGCAGCGTGTGCTTTCAATTTAAGAATACAAAGTCGATGGGTGAGATCTTGGGATGCTCATGCGGCTGGCTGGGTGTGAGGGAGCAGCAGCAGCATCAGTCGCAGTGCAGTGATTTTAGTAGGCGTTGTTTGTTTTGTACGTGTGTGTACGTGATTGTGTATAGCCTGGGACTCTAAGGTGTAGCCCAGCTCTCTGGTCAAAGTTGAGTGCATATTTTAGCAGCAGTAGAAAAACTTTTCGAATCATTGGAAAAAAAAGCTAATGTTTTATACTAAAAAAAAACTGATTTTATCTTCGATTATTAACCAAGCAATCGCTTGTCATGTGTCCATCTTAAAAGAAACAGATTTGTAGTTGGCATTCTGCCTCATCGATGCATTAGATAAACAAAATGCGGATCGAGATCGGATAATGTCATGTAGCCATGTCATATGTTAACAAAACACACACACAGCCACAAAAAACTAGAGCACTAAGTCAAAAGACAAACAAAAAAAAAAAAACAATTCTTATCGATTACACCTGAGACCTCAATCAATAAATTGATTGTTAGCGATCAGTTTAAAGGCAGGCAATGCCAAAACGCTGCTCCAGTCGCATGTGCTGTGCATACAAAAAAGAAGTTTGCTTGGCTGCCTAGCTGGCTGCTGGTCCAACTCTTAAGAT
This sequence comes from Lordiphosa andalusiaca, assembly GCA_035044965.1. NCBI lineage: Eukaryota > Metazoa > Arthropoda > Insecta > Diptera > Drosophilidae > Lordiphosa > Lordiphosa andalusiaca. Next base: position 1,016,068 of record JAWNNM010002303.1, on the reverse strand, counting down.
AAGCCGCACTCTGCTTTTGGCTGAGCTGAAGCTGAAGTCGAACACTGGAGCCTGGCCTGGGTCCAAGTCCAAGCACTTTTGATCGCTGGCCTGCGATAGGCGGCGAGCGGCGTTGTTAGGAAGTCGAACGTTTGTTTGTTTTTGTTTCTCTTTGTTGTTGTTGTTTCATTTCGTTGAGGCATAAAGCAAGATTTGTGTAAATGTCAGGTGGTAATAGTGACACTGTGCGCCACTTGATTGGTTTTTACAGGAAAGCCAACGAAACGAGGAGTAGTCCGACTGCAAAACTCCGTGTGTCCGTGTGTCCGTGTGTGTGCCAATTTTTGCAAGGTTGTTACGGTTCTCAATGTTGTTAGCATTTCTTTAATTGGCTCATTTTCGCGGCACATGTTTGCCAAACAAAAAAAAAGAAGGCAAATATTTATAGTAAATTAAAATTGGAAAACAACAAAAAAAAAAAAACAAAAAAACATGACAATCGCATCTAAGCCATCAATTAAACATGTAAATAAATTGTTTAGTCACATGCGGCGTATGAGTAATGTTTTAAACATTGACAGTTGTCAGTTGAAAGAACTTTTGCATTTGTGACTGACAGTCGAAAAATTGCTAAACTAGCGACTTGACTCTGTTTCCACAACTAAACAGTTTGGTTATAAAATTTTGCCAAATTCTGCTCCCAACTTGGTGCTATATTTGTGATTTCCTAAAAGGCTTGCACTTGCTTAAAAAATTGTAAAATGGCAAGGCTGCAGCTTAAAAGTCTTTAGGTAAGATTGCTCCTAACAGTTGGCTTCACTATGGGAGAAAAAAAATTGAACATGAGACTTGCCCCATTCTGATATCGATAGCTTATTATGGAGCTGTGCTAAGCAATATGGATAACATGACAGCCGGTGCAGGCAAGGCTAACATCAAGAATAAAGCTACTAGTAGTGGCCAAATTTCAACAGCTTCTTTAAGTCTACTAATTTCGCAATTTGAAGCATTAGCTGGTCAAGACGACCGGCTGTGTGGGCTTTTTTTTTCTTAATTAGCTCATTTTTTTATAACAAAACGCACCCACACTACCAGCAGAGCTACTGACCGGTCTTGGGTACCCACTTCTGTACCGTATACTTGCCTATTATAATGTATTTTCCACAAGGCTATCTTTCGTGCTCCTGTGCCACACATTTCCAATGACAAAAGTACTGTGTTTCTATAGAGAGCAAGTGTTTTGCTACTAGTTTTGTATATCTTGAAGTTACAGTGCTTAGAAGTAGAAGGGTGGTACTCCAGTTTTTAAATCTATTGCATAGTTGATGAGTTGAAAAAACCTTTTCTTAAAATATCAGTCTAGCTGCTATCATTGTTTTCGTTTTGAAAACATCCCCATACTTGTGATAAGTAGCCCGCTAACTCCCTTTTTCTTCTACTACATCTTCTATTTGGTACTCAGACGACAATTCGGCGGTCTGCGCACTTTGTGAACACCCCAAGCCGCGAAAGATCGATTACGACCAAATCCACTGCGCAGGTAGCATATTCTGTCTCACGAGAAGAATATCAGCAAGGACAGCATGTCGCGAATCAAAAATCGTGACTTGGAACGCAGTGCACACACCGGCTACTTGCTCACAACAAGGATATTTTAAAAGAGTAATTCACAATATTAAAAGATCCAAAGCATATCCATTTGGACTGGATATGTCTTTAATATTCTTTAAATCATTCAAGGGAGCTGAAAGTCATTTAAAGGATGACAATTTGTCAAATCCGTTGGATGATTAAAACGATATTTAAGACACATCCAGTGCATATGAATACGGGAATCATCCAATGGATATTTTTTAATCTACTTCTTTTCTCTGTGCGGTTGTGTAAATTTTTTATGGAAAATACTTATTCATTATCAAACCACCAAACGACCTATTGCACCGCAGGCACACACAGTACTCACTGCACCACACCTGGTAACTTCAAGTAGCCCTACCAAAAATATATGGAAAATATCTGATGTTGCAGGCCAAAGGACAGGTCCAAATCGTAAGATTAATTGCCTGCAAATCTTGCATGTGGCACCGTCTTGTAGCAACCACATGTCAAGCAGACCAATTGTTCCATTTTGGGCCAAAAATAAACACAGAATGCACTCTGCTCTCGCGGGATGGTGGATTAATGTCCAATACAGTGAAACTGATGCGAAATTTGGTCACAATAACCTTAATAGTCTGTTCGGAGGGCCGATTCTGACTATCATAAAATGTAGGAAATTTCCAAAACACGTTTCTTACGGAGCACGAATTTTGATAATAAAACTGAACGATTTGCAAAAGCTTTTCGCTTGTTGGTCTTTTCTTAGTGGAATGGCAACCCTTACTGAGCATTTTTGGCATAATTTGAATCAGGCGTAAGGTGTCAAAATATTGCACTAGCAAACCAAATAGCATACAAATCACCCATTCCATTATAAGCCAAAGAATTTCAAATGCTGTCTAAGATAATGATCAAAAATAGGCCTCCTCGCTTTCTCATTGGGTTCTAATCTTAAGCATGGCTTCACCCTATACTTTTTCCCAAGTAAATCACTTAGCCAACGCTAATCTAAATGGTTAATTAGCTATTAGGTCACTGATTAGGAGCCCAAAAAAAATTAGTGCACATGGCCAAAATGTGGGCGTACTTTACTAACTTGGCCAGCGCCATTTTTCAGTGGCTACAGATTTGGTTAACAGTTAACAAGCTTATCGCTCTATACGGCAAACAAAGGTGACGCGACCGCTGCTGCTGCAGCTGTTTTTTTTTTTTATAAACATAGTTTACTTATTTTTTTCTCTCTGGCCGCGGCCAGATAATTAAGGCAAGACGCGCGGCTAAGCCAGCAGCAGCAGCAGCAGCTGCAGCTACCAATTTCGGTTGGACCGAAAGGAATCACGGTGCACCAGGTAACCACCAGCCAGCCAGCCAGCCAGCCCGCAATCCACCATCCAGGCGGTTTGGCCTTTGTTGTTGTTGTTTGTTTGTCTTGTTAGCCGCCAGATAATGATCGGAGCGTAAAGTTGGGGGCGGTCAATTTAATGGTAACTATTAATAACGTGATACGAAATTGGCGTTAATTTGTAGAAACATTGTGTGCTTGGCCAAAAATCCCGTTGACTAATTTGAGCAAAACTAAAAGTGTAGCAAGGGGCCCCGCACCAAAAAAGGATGTGAATGGGTTTTTTTTGTTTTTGTGGTGTGGGAGGCCAAGTCATGAGTCAAATATTTTTTCAATTCCGCCAGTGCAAACACGAAGCTCCCATTTACGAGCTGCTGCACGATTTGTGAGGTTGGTAAAAAGGAATTCCTTCACAGCTATGTACACGAGACTGTCCTGTCTGGCCATTTGTCTGTCTGCCTGACAGTGGTGTAGCCAAAGGGGGAGATTAACAACCGAATGGTTTAATGAAAGATTTGGTTTTGGGCCAAATGCAAGTGTAAAATACTTTTTGGCTGATTGCTTGTATGAAAGGTTTAAGCTGGGGGCAGTTTAATTTGAAAATAAATCAAGTATTTCCCAAGGTACCTAGCTTTTGTACTTACGTTTCATTGATATGGGTTTACGATTTGAACCATATTTGAACCATATAACAGCTCTTTAGTGCAATTACAGTTTATACAGCACTTGAGCTCTGGCCCAGGCATAAATTTGAAAGTGTGTGTTTTTATTAGAACTTTAGGCTAAAAACATCAAATGATTTATAATTGTATTAACGAGAGGGTACGCGTTGGGCCCGTTACTCAGTGTATAAAGTATTTAATACCCTTTACTTAAAAAAATTAGCAAATGCATTAAGTTTAATGTTAACAATACCATTAAGCTAGCAGTCTGGGTCCGGGTACTAAAATCGATCTAGTTAAAGTTTAGTGCAAACAAATGATCTCGTAAACTAAGTTTAATTGTATCTACTTGATATAGTGGTCGTCAGAGACTGTCAAACCTATAGAACAAATCAACTGGATTTTATGTTTGCAAGTGATTGATGCTGTTCTTAATTATTAGCGAAATGGTTAATTAAAAAGATGAAGGATTTTGTATTTTGTATTTGTATTTGGGATAAGTCACATTTCTCTAACAAACTGGGATGTACAATCGACCGATATCCTTAAATGAAATCATATGATTCACGAACTCCTTTAAAAATATGTTTTGAAAAATCTTTGCTCAAAAGCATGTAAGCTGAATTCTAAAATCTAAATGATTTTTTTATATTCTATTACCGAAGACTTAAAACAAAATTTTGAAAGCCTCATTACTTATGTAGAAATTACGATATATATATAAATGTTTGATTGGAAACTGAACAAAGTGGAACCACTTTTACTAAATATTGTCTTAAACTAAATTTTTGGTAATTAAGATGGTCTGATGGTCCTGACATGTTAAGATTATAATTGTCTTTTCTGTACTTACATTTGGAGCTAAAGTAAGACGTACAATTAATGTTAAGCAAGCCAAATTATTCAAATTAAAAGATTCTACTTGGAATTAATGAAAAGATGGATAAACATAACACACATCATAATCTTCCCATAAGTCAAATGCCAAAGGAAAGGCCCATTGGCTTATTGCCTATTCAACAAAGCTGAAAGAAGAGGCTTCCAGCTTCGAAGTGGACAATGCAAATGAATGCTTATCAAAAATGTTATGGTGCAGCAGATCTAATAAGGATCTAATAAGAATATTATAAATTTGATATTATTTCCAGTTCCAATACTTCTGATGATGCCTTTATTGTCAGATAGTTCGATAAAATGAACACATCAGTAATTTGGCTGTCAAACCAAATGGCTTGGATGATGTTTGAGGGATTGCTTTTTGGATTGCATATTTACTTAGGAAAAAATAATCCCATCCTCAGACACTACTGTACTACAAGATTCGACTGAAATTATATATAATTATAAATCCAATGGCTCAAGGTGCGATTTCAAAATCAATTATAAACTAAAACATTTGGTTAACTTTGAAAAAAACTAAGCATAAAATATGGAAAAAAGTTTGATTTTCTAATTTTTAACATGCTATGCCATTTACGGTCTGACAGATAAAATGTCTCTTTCTGATCTTTTCATAGTGCATGCAAATTATTTGAGATTATCGGAAAGCCAAACAAATGAACTGAAGGGCAAAAGTGTTTTCCATTATTGCAGAGGTGCAGCGATGGTCATTTATAGTATATATTGAAATAAGCACACAGGTGCATATACACACATAACTAGATCTAAGATCCCTTAAGAAGGCAGAGAATAGTGCGCCGAAAAGTGGGCAATGTTTTTGATAAACTTTACAACTCAGTTATTTTTTTATACAAAAACTAAGGATACCCATTGAATGATTTCCCTTATCGATTTGGACTGAATATGTCTGATGATTTCCCTTATCGATTTGGACTGAATATGTCTGATGATTTCCCTTATCGATTTGGACTGAATATGTCTTAAAAATCCTTTTAATCATCCAACGGAGCTGAAAATCATCGAAAGGATATGATATGGTATTTGCTCTAATATCGATTCGGACTACAACAGGCGGTAAGTCGGGGCTTAGCTGGCCGGACAGGCAAATAAAATTACCCTACCGAAACGGAATCGTTAATAGTTTATTTAGTAATTTTGTTCAACTTTCTTGGTTATGCATCCTAAGTAAATAAGCCTTTTTATAACGTGTTTACAAATTTGTGCACAGTCTTTTTATTTTTGAATATCAATAAATAAATAAATTGGAGAAATAAACTTGGGTGATTTGCAGCACCGTTGGGTGATCAAAAGGTTATTAAAAACATATGCAGTTTATATGGATCTTTTTTGGATCTTTTTATTTTTTCTTTCTGCTTATGAAAATGAGAAATCGAACCTTTTTGAACGCGTACAGGTTGATACAGGTGCAGGTCTCTTTAAATATGCTAGAAATGAAAACTTATCTTTAGAAATATATATGCAAATCTATCCAAAGTTATGTATAAATACTTCCAAAATGTACGAGACCATTTTCTCTTTCAGTCGCCCCTTCCAAGCATTATGCATCGCACGCTCCTGCCTGCTGCCATTGTCTGGGGGTAAATCGAGAAAACCAGTGCAGAAGGCAGACATGTGCTCCACTAAAAACAATGCAAATTGCTAATATGCTATGCCTAGTATTGCCATAGTTTTGCCATTTCGCTTTCGAGTTGGAGACAAATTTTGTTTTGCCGCACTTATGACCAATAAATATGCAGTCTCTGCTGCATTGTCTGCGGGGCCTCGTCGCGCTTGCGAAATTAGCTGGCAGGCTAATGAGCTACACGAAGCCTGTGTAACTGTAGACTAGTGCTGTGCAGATGCAGATGCGATTGGCTTATCGATTCGATAAATGGAACAGAAGACAAAAAAAAATATATACTTTACTTTTATTGGTTTTTTGTTTTTTTTTTTGTTTCCTTCGGGGCCTCTTTGAGGAGCAGCCTTCACCATTATTATGATTCGTGTGGGTTTCGGGGGTTTGGGATGACTAACTTGAATCGATTGTCAAAGAGAAGAGATCTCATCGTTGTCGTTAACATGTTATTGCACAGCACTTTTGTCAGCTTTCGAATTGTTTGCTCACGAAAGCGTGGATCTACTTTGGTGTGTCTGCCGCAGCGGCTACGAAGAGGGAGAAGGCGACTCTTCGACTGCGTGGTTTTGTTCGCATGTTCCTTTATTATGGGGGAAAACACTGGGCAACAGGTTTTTGAATAAATATTTTGCCAGCTTGGGCGTTGATTTATTAATGCAGCTAAAGGGCACGTGCACTTGCTGTGTGATCATGAAAAAGTTTCAGGTTACAAGACTATTTAATGGAATTTGAGCATAAAATAAAGACAGAGAGCAGTTTTTTGGAATTGCAAAATAGAATTATAAGACATAACAGCTTAAGGTGTGAAAAATGCGTTAATAGATCGCTTTAATCAAGCACTTGGTACTTTAATTAAGTACAAACTGTGTCAAAGGTACGGAAAGTACTAAAACCATTGATTCCAGTACGAAATTCCTATATCAAGTACCTCCAATTACCCTATATACTTGATCTAAGACTATGAAATAGTTCATTTTTAAATATATAGATAACAAATATTTATTTCAACTCCTATCAATTCCAAAATCAAGCTTGAAGCTTGAATCCCTTTTCCTAAAATGTTCTTAAAGTAGGTCTGTGTATAAACAAGACTATTAAATGAATTATTGTAGGACAGAACCCTACCGTTACATTAGTAGAGGGTTTCAAGAAAAGATTCGATTTTGGAGCTGGCATTATTAGTCTGTTTTGTACACAATCCAAGATTTATTGTATTTGAACTAAGAACGGGCTTTAGCTTTTTAGTCATACTGTAAGTACGCAATGTTATTGATTTAAGAACGTTTGTGCTCTTCTCAATACCATTAACAGTCTTTTTCGATCTAGAAATACTAAAATACTTTTTACTTAGAGTAATTACTTCAAAGACGGGATACATACTTAAAGTTTTATTCACTAAACGATATAAAGTCTGTCCTGAACGTTCTTGAACTCAGCTAGTTGATTTTCTCTGAGGGTATTGTTAGGAATTCTTAATTTAATTTGTAATTTATGTTTCATCGACACATTTTTAATACTTTTCCTACGAAAATTTGATAAGGATCTTCAGCATTTGACATTATTAGTCATATTTCATTATAATTATTATTTACAACAGGCAATTCCATGGTAAAGCTTAATCCATAGACCCAAAGGCAAGATATGTATAGGCTATGATACAGCAAGAGAGGTAAGGTGGCATCAGTGTGAGTTCTTTGCAAAGAACCTTCACGGGGTGGGAAAAGTACTCATCACACTGACGCCGCCTTACCTGTATTGTTGTATCATGGCATGGGCTATTTAATCGAAGTCGTGGAGAAGCTTTTGCGGCTATACTTAGTATTGGCGAACTTTGTAAAGACAGAAATTGTAGACTTTTACAAGCTTATCATACAAAATTTTTCAAAAATTGTCACCTACCAATAAGCTTTACTATATTTGCGATTATGAAACCCTATATGGGTATCTACATCATAGCTATAATTAATTTATCTCGACTTTGGATTTTAAAATGTTTAAGTAAGACTTCGGAGAAGAACTGTTTCTGAAAGTGACTGCAAGCAACTTGACGTAGAGATGGAAATGGTACTTTGTGTGTCTAGTAAAAAATACAATTTTGCATCCTTGAACTCATCCTTGGATTGAATAGAAAGCCTACAGGCACAAGAATTCATCGACACCCGAAAAAAGTGGCTGCCAAAAAAGTTCGATGGGCAGCACTTAAATGGGTCACACATCATTATCATTTATATTTCTAGGGTATAGAATCATTAATTGTTCGGTTCTGATGGATGAGAATGGGAAGCCATTCAATTAGCTGTACACATAACCTGATCTCTACCTGGCAGATGCTTGGTGTCTAGTTATTCAAAGTACTCAACGCACATTGCTCCCTTTTTCAATCGTTAGCCCCAAACCTGGCTTCACTTTTGACTTTAATGAAGATATAAAAAGCTGCGTTTAAAACCTAAGCCGATCTTTGTGCTAGTGTTTAGTTCTTTTTATTAAACTTGTGTGTAGTTGAGTGTAATTTTTGGTTCGTGTGGCATATGCTGTCGAGCCGTTTGCTGGTGCTGTTGTTGCTGTTGTTGCTGGTGTGTCAGTTGCACGATTGCCAGAGACAACGTGTCTCCAGTGTCATCAGCATCTCCATTTTTTTTCGTTGTTGTTTTTCGGGTGACTGGCTGCCACTGTTGCACTGTTGCCGCGCTGCCTGGCCCGGCCCGGCCCGGCCAGGGCCGTTGTTATAGTGCAGAAAAATTACTATGACAACGATGGAAACAAGTAAACCACAGTTTACATTCACTCAATTTTTTTTTGGTGGAGGAGGAGCAGGAGACATCCCAGTTGTTGTTGTTGCTGTGCGGGGGGAATGGCAGAATCGTGGCGTGGTGGTGGCACGCTCATCTTCAATTTTTCTACGATGCGACGTCGCTTGGGTCGGGTTTTCGCTCCATGTTGTTGCTGTTGCCTTTTTTTCGGCGTCGGCTCACACTCGTGTTCCTGGGCCTGGTCTTTTGGGGCCGATCTGCGCAGCAAGATGAGTGGTTGGCAAAAATGTTTGAATGCGATCACGAACTTGACCTTTCACATAACCTCAAAAAGGCAGTCACAGTCACTCAGTCAAGTCAAGTCAAACGCCGCGCTACATACGCGCCATGTTAAACAGAGTCGGAGAAGTCAGAGTACACGTACGTATACGTTTGTACATACATAAGTACCATCTTCAGCCTGGGCCAGCCTGGTCTTGGGGTGTCAGCTCGGGCATAATTAAAAAGCAATCGCACTGTGCGGGCCATGGGTGAGGCTGAACCTGGGTCGTAGCCTGCAGTTTATTGTTGCACATTGCAATGAGTCGGCGCGCAGTGTTTGTCTATCCGATAAGCGATGCAGATGCCAAATCAGCGGTCCAAGAAGCGGCAATCGATGAAGTGCAGCAACGGTAACACAGCGAACAATTGAATAGGTTTCCAATGAAATGATGGGTAAGACTAGTGAATACCCACTGGAGATGATTCCTGCAGAGTCATTAATCTGTTAAAATTTATATTGCCTGTAAAACTGCAATAAAGATTAGGCGTGCAGTTTCGAACCAGGCGTAAGCGATGAGCGGTTCGATTACTAAAAGCATTGAACCTTAGATTTCGGTTTGAACCCCTGCCCTTGTCCGCAAGGGCAAGGTTTCTTCTTCTACAAGAATCCTTGATCAGTATTGCCATTTTATGCACCAAAATGCTCCAATTTTAAGTAGAAATGCGAATTAATGAATAAATCCCTTAGTACAAAGACTTAGAAGTGGACTACGCTGTGAAGAATGAGTGATTTCAGTTCTTGTTCGGTACTCTTCCGGAAATTCAGTGTTAAAATGCCTGCCTAATAAAGCGAATGTAATAAAAGAACGCCCTGCCTGCATCACATTTATGATCGAAACGCATGCCATGCTTTTATTACCTTCTTTTTCCTTCTTCTTCCTTGGCCGGATAAAAACATCACAGCCGTTTTATGGTCTCGGCCGCTGCAATCAATGTCCAACACTCGCCTCTGTCTTGAGCCAGTTGCCACCAGTAGGTCAAGTTTGGAGATATCTTTCTTTCGAACTGGTTCGCTCTTCGTTGATCATCCATACGGGCAACACTTCCTAGCTCCAGCTCAACCCTCTCTTGTTTTATGCGCTTGACAAGATTAGTGTGGCCATAGAGTTCGGAATTCATTAGGGTGCGAAAATCGTTGCCATCTTTTAGGGGTCCATAAATCCTCCGAAGAGCTTTTCTCTCAAACACGCCAATTGCCTCCTCATTCATGCTTCTGCACCTTACCTTATTGCAGGACTGGAATAATGTAAAGCGCTGTTTTCATTATTCGCTCTTGAACTCCTTACTGAGCCCTACGTAACATCGGTTTACTACAGTGATTCTTCTTCGGATTTCTAAGATGATGAGATTGTCGATAGTTATCATGGTTCTGAGGTAGACAAAATCCTTAACTTGACAAATCCTTGAAGTTATAGTCCTCAATTGTATCAGATAGTCCAAGATGAGTAGACTTGGTCCTTATGCGAGGCATTGTAGCCGCTGTTTTCATTGGTGGAGTATTTTTTAGGTGGTGAGTACCAAACTTAATGCACTAGCCCCTTGTGGGGTTCGGCGCTCACGTTAGCCAGCAGCTTTAAGGGAAACATCGTTCTGTTAACAACGATTAAATGTGAGTCGACTTAGGACGCAGTAGGCTAAAGTTAGTCCGGTTAGAAGCTTTACCTCTCTATATAAGCCCGCATAACCGCAAGAGAGTTCCTGTCTTTTAAAGAATCCCACACAGACAAAAAAAGAGCCCATCAAAAGATCCCTTTTGACTGGATATGTCAGCGAAGTTGAAGCATCAAACAAAAGATGATCATTTTTTATATCCTTTTGATGATTTTTAGCTCCGTTAGTTGAAAAAAGGATATCAAAGGCTATTCAAGTCCAAATGGATACGGGAAATCATCCAATGGAATATAAATATTAATTTCCTCTATTTTCCCTGAACATTTTTTTATACCAACTTCTCCTAATCTCTGCTGATTTGACTACCTTGGTTCCATGACCACGTTGAGCGAGCCAGATGAGCGATGTGAAAACTAATTTACTTAATAGATGGCAGGTAAATAAGTGAATTATACTTAAAGTACAAGAATAGTTGCTAAAATGTTTCATTCGATTTATATTTTGTAATGTTCTTTCAAAGATATAGACCAAACGTTGACCTAACGTTAATATGATGGTAAAGATATTAAGTTTATTTTGAATGTATCAAAAAAACGTTGAAAACCCATTTGTGTCTCTTAAAATAACACCCGGACATTTCGAGTGCATAATATGTTAATAGAGTATTAGTTTTAGCACCTTAAGTCTTTACTTTTCAAGTTTTTACCAGGGTATCCAAACAAATCAACAAATTTTATTTATATAATTACCGAATCCAACTTAAAAAGTAACCATAAGTATTACCGAAATATATAAAAAGTGACCGTAACCGTAGCATTGAAAAAGATTCTAAAACCTTGATGCTCGGACCCCGCATTAAACGACAGGTACCTTTATCATGTGCGAAAGTTAGAAGCACACCATCCAAGAGATTGAGAGAAGCTCGGCTTGGTCCTTTAGGCTGTGTATGGCCAAGTATTTATAATAGTTATAACCGTAACCAATACCGAAATGGATTTTTTGTTGATAAGAACCGTCTAAAGATCAACGCCTTTCAAAATGTTTTATAACTGAAATAAGACTGGCTTTATGGGTCATCCCCAGATAGCCATGCTCTCATGTTTTCTGATCTCTCATGTCCGTCTGACAAAGTTAAACAGAACTATCTCAAAGTTGGTCAGCCGCATGCCAATTTAGCAAGTTACAAAAGTAAACATGCTAGGTTTGTGCTTGCTATGTTTGGAATAATGTTGAAACTTAGCATTTAACCTCTGGTTAAACTGATGGCTCATCGGTGAAATAATTTAGTTCTTCCAGATTTCTGAACATCTGCCTTTGAAATCTTCTCTCTTAATTAAAGCTGATCTATGGGTATAATAAATAAAAGTATTTCTATAGAACTTCATATTGTGTTTTGGTTTGATGTTCTAAGGATATCTACATATATCACCACATTAAAAATATAACTTACAGATGGGTTTTTTACACAACTACCTTGTCTTTTTAACCAATATCTATGTAAGGGTGCGATTAAAGTTGAAACAAAACGAGAAAGCCAACATAACTTCGCCTGAGCCGAAGTTTTAAAACAGGTGAAGCAGATCATTCCTATTACAGCTACAAGAAGTAACCATCCGATTCTTGCGGTTCAGACATATGTACATACCATAAGATCAGCTAAATGATAACTCTGTGATAAATTTCAGCTCAATTGCTTCAAAACTGAAGGATTAGCTTGCGTGGAAAAGAAAGATCAAAATACTTAATACGATTTGATAAATTCTCAAAGGGTTTGGAAAAATACCGGAACTAATGCTGGTATTTTTTTATTTGTTGGTTTTAAAATCTAAAGCATGAAAAGGCTTTTGGATGAAATATTTTTGTCTTATTATGCTGAAAACAAGACGGAAATTTATCTTATTTGGAAACAAATTTTTGCTGCTGTAAAACTCACTGATCTCCATTGCTTTTGTAGCCCCTTTAATCCTCAATTAAACTCGTATTCTTGCAAATTTCACCTGCTTTTGTTGACTAATCACAGAATAAACAAAACACCTCTCATACATAGACCTATGCTCAGGAATCATCATTCCCGCTCGCTGACTAAATGTTGCATATCATTCAATGGATGGCTGCAACATCTTCGCTTCGTCTTAAGGTCGTTCGCTTAGCTGGCAAACGACCCGCGTGTCGCCGCATCTACTTAACCTGAAAGCCTATGCCCCTGAGTGGCGAGAGCCGATCGGGCCTGGCGCTGGTGTGGCTGGGATTTGGTTTTGGGTAAGGCACTATGCATGCAGCCAGATGATGCTCTCCCGCCGCCCATTCCTCTGCAGCCCCGCGCTCGGCTGGCTAGTTCAACAGCTTTATTTATGGGCTGTTTGGGTAGCTTAAATAAATCAAGTTGTAGTTGTTGCTGTGGTGGTAGTTGCATTTGCTTCCCAGCCACCTTCAGTCAGACTCCTTCTTCGTCTGCAATTAGAGGCTTTTCGGTGGGAATTTCTAGTCCCCGCCGCCATCGGTTTCCATCTCGACTTCATTGGCAAATTTGGGGCTATCGGTGCTCCGGCTAATTGCATAATTATTTAAAGCCCATAATTTATGTAGTCGAAAAGCGTTTTGATGACCGTTAAACTTGAAAATGGAGCCGGCAGTGGGCCATTATGTGCCGTTTGTTTTACAAATTTTAACGCTATTTAACACATTCGCCACACCGACCAGAAACGGAGACGGATCTGCGTAGTAGCACGCCATAAACCATTAGCTTGTAGCTCGGGCTCGGTGCTTGGACATGCAGCGCGTCTCCATGAGCGCATTGACAAAATTAATGATGCCCTCACTAATATCATGCCTAATTGATTAATATGCGAGAAGCAGACGAAGAGCCGTAGAGAAGCAATCCGAAACTCTAATGAAGGCAACGCGTTAGCTGTTAATCTTACTGTATAGCCATTTAAGGTAAGCTCTCGGCTTCTTAATTAAATTATGTGTACCGCTGCCGGGTAGGCACCCTGCGGCCGGCGGCGGTGGCAGCAGTATTTTTTGGGGCGTTGCTGTTAACTTCACACACCGTCCAAGTCAAAGAGAAAGGCTGCCAAAAAGGTCAAATGGTCACCAGCTGGTAATGGTGGTAGTGGTGGTGGTCGGTCAAGTGGTTAAACACACAACACACACACAGCACACACGCTCCTCTTGTTAGTTGCGCTAGATGTGGGGTACTTCGTCTGAATCTTGGGTTCTTGGCTCAGTGGGTAGCGCGTTAGAAATGGAGCTTGAATTTAATGGCCTAAACAGCAGGCAAGTGATTTGCTGATGATCGTACAATAGTCTTACAAACATATGGCATAAGTAGGTATGTTTGAATGGGCCTATGATGAGCATTAGGCAATGACTAACATTTTGTGGGGATCTGTGAATTGTGATGCAGGCAGGTGAGCCACAGATTTAGAACAAAGATAACACATTGTGGGAATGGGGGGGGGGGGCTGGCATTTGAAGCTTTGATGAACAGCGGGAATTAAGTTATTTTGTGGCTAAATGAAGAAAATTTATGAAATCTCTGAACCGAGATATGTAAACAAATACCGTCCAGCTAAGGTGAAAATTATTAACCAGTTTTACTTGGTTATTTGTTTGGAATACCGGTGCGAATGGTTCTATAGAATTGAGAAACCTCCTCAAACCAAAAGCTTGGCAGAGTTTAATTAGAATTTAACAGAAATTAAACAGAAACGAAATTTAACAGAACAGAAATTATTATCAAAGAAGTTTAATAAAACTTAATTAGAAGGCTAATTCAGTTCTAAATGTGTGGCGCTACAATATTTCTGTTCTTTTCGTTTCAAAAAATATTTGTGGTTTGGCTTAATATCTACAAATATTGTGCAGAATTTCTTTACTGTTTACCAGACAATCCAAGTTCAAAAGTAGCAAAGTCCCGAATAACTCAGACTTTAGTCGATGGCACTGAAAAGACAGTTTAATTTTATACGAAATTCAAGTCTATAAAAGGGTTGATTAACTTAGATCTCTACTGGTATTTGTTTCCATTCTAAGAGAGAACTTGACAAAGGACACCAAGCAACCTGATCTCTAATTAAGTTTTATCTTCTATTCTAAGGTATACCTAAGGATTACCCTGTTTTTAATCCCGTTTCGGATTGTTTTCAGATTGTTTTTCTGTGCATTTATACTTTATGGGGCAGGAGATGCTCTTTCTGGCTGTACCCACTTTTGCATAAACTTAATTTACTCTGTGTAACTTTGGTACAGAGCATACAAATAATAAACAGAAATCCGACAAATTTTTTAATGGGCTTTTACTGAGCCGTATCCGTCTTTTCAGATGTTTCAAGCATTAGTTTCTGATTCGATTCGATAAAACGAGTCAAAACCATTTATACTGCTTCGAAATTCTTTAGCCTTAATATTAAAATATTGTTAAAAAGTATCGATCTACGACCATAACGCCTTAAGGAATATCATATCTGAATATTCCATTTCGATACGATATGAGCAGGCGCATTTCAAACCAGGACTGAAAGACGGTTCTAAGCCCGGAATTCCGATATACTTTTAAATGTAAACCTAATTCAGAAAAAAAATTAAATTAAACGGAAACTGAACCTGTTCCGAACACAAAATGTCGGTTCGGTTCATTAAAAATAACACGCAATAAAATCTAAGTTATTACCTTTACAGAAAGAAAGATCCGTTCGGACTGTATATGTTTTATCATACAGCGAAGCAGCAATATCATCCAAATGATCATTATTTTCCATATCCATTGGATGGTTTTCAGCTCCGTTTGATGATTAAAAGGATATTTAAAACATATCCCGTTGAAATGAATAGCGGAAATCATCCACTAGATATTTTTTAATATCCTTTTTTTCCTCTGTGTAGTGATCTTTATCTTTATCTTTATTATCTTAATACAAATTCTAGATTCAGTATCCATTATGGACTACGTTTTCAGATTTTTGGTTCCAAAGTTTGTTCATTGGTTTCCAAAACCACAAAGCTGAGGGAAATATTGGTAGTAGATTTCTGAAATATGCTTCCATTTCTTACTAAAGTATAACTATCTGAGACTATGAATCTTCTCATCATCATCGACTCACATATAAGCTAACCTTACTCGAATAATAAGAAATTCCGAATCATGTTTTGTGAATTTTACAAATTAATTTGCTATCTAAATATTTAAAAACTAGTTTTCAAATTATACATAAAAAGACATTCCGATTTAAAAGAGTTCAAATATGTTTCTTTTCATGTCATGATTTTGATATAACTATTTATTTTCGTGCGTTCTGGAATCCAGAATTAAATTGTAAAAATCTGAACTGAACTAAGCTGAACCAAGGCTTAAACCAATACCTTTACTCAAAAACCTTGAATATTAACTATTGGTAAATTTGGGATCGATCGATTTGGGATTTGTAAGTAGCAAATTGTATGGTTGTATTCTAGGGCTATGTTTTGATTTCAAGATCAAGTACGAATAAGATGGACAATTGTATGGCCTTAAGCATCTTTTATATTTCACATTTTTGTTCAAAAAACATTTGGTGAATTCTTTGATTTTATTGTTTTAATATTAACTTTCATTTGCAACAAACTTTTCAAAAATCTTTCGTGAGAAATGCACAAAAAAGTAAAGTCGCTTACTTATTTCATATTTTGCAGCTCTTTTGATGAAGATACATTACCACAAAAAATAAATTGCATACGAAATGAATTTGAAATCCAAAAAACTCCGACCCTGTACCAATTAGCTGCATTGACTACTACCACACTTAGACGACACTCTAGACCTAAGCTGTTCAAACACAAAAACCTTCAATGGCCAAGTTGAGCAATTCCAACTGAGTGACTGGTCGGAACTTTTTTAATTTCAACTACTAAGGAATTTTGCTTAGCTCTTGCCTTTATGCATTTTGATATTCAATGCAATATTCAATTTATAGCCATGAGAAAACATATCTCTTTTGGCGAATCTCGCTATTTAGATTATTTATGATTTTGAGATTTTTTACTGCCGGCCCAAGATCACAAGGGAAGCTGCATGTCTCCATGCAAATTTTATGAAACTATAAAGAAACGGTCCTCTGATTCGGAATCTTTGCTCTAACGGCACTTGCACCATGCCTATTAAAATTTCTCAATCTATTCCCTAAATGAATAATTTTGAGGCTTAGACATTCATTAATTTTTAGTTTTTCGCATTAAATCAACTTTTGGTTGTAAATATGTCTTTGATAATTTCATCCATGGTTTCCATTTTTCTTCAACTACAAGCTTTTATTTTATTTATGACTTTTGACTCACATTCATCACAAACCTTTCGCTTCTTCAATATCCCAAAACATAATCACTTGAAATTTTCTATAATTACTAACAAATTTGTAGCAAGCCACCCACAATATTTTTAGATCACTCAACTGAATGATCCACCATAATTAAATCCTCCATCATCATTTCTTTGTTTTGATTTTCACTACAAAATGCAAATTGGTTTTAGTTTTTTTTTCACATTTTTTTGGGGTTTTTGGTGGTTTGACCTGCTTTTGAAAGTCAACGTTTCTCAAAACCTGGTTGATTAATTGTTTGGAATTTTAGGCGTTAAGTTAAAAACTGTGTGACCAGAAACGGTAAGTGTTTGAACGTTTATCTAAGCGCATGGGGAGAGAGAGAGAGAGAGAGAGAGAGATGGTGAACTTAACTATATAATTAGCAACTTACCGCGCGGTGAACGCAAACTCAAATCAACTGGTTCAACTTGAACCGGAGGGCCCTCTGCCTGTGAATGGAGAAGAAGAAGAAGAGAAGCAGAAGCAGCGATTATCAACATGATCATCATCATTATCATTATCATACGAGGAGAGCTTATTATATATGCAAGCAGACAATAGAGCTATAAGAGCGATGCTTCGCCTAATCAAGCTTGACAAAATGCGCCGTCCGAAGGGTAGGAGGGAGGGTGTTGAGTGTGCCCAGTGTGTGGTGCGTGCTTGGAAGCTGTTTGCTTATTGAATTCATCTACCTGGAACCGCAAATGACTTCCGTCGATGGCTTCTGCTCCAGCTCCAGCACCATACGAAAACCGCAATTGTTGCGCATTATGCGCTTACGAAATCCTAACCAATAAACTAACGGCAATAAAACCAAGTGAACAAACAAAAAAATAAGCCAAAAACAAAAAAAAACAGTTATGGGCTGCCCGCAGCGCCATAAAACGGATAAATTTTAATTTGGCACTCTGCATATGCATTTTGGTAGCCAAAGCGAGGGGAGCGATTACAAAGGTGCGAAAGCTTGAACACTTTGCCCAGATTGCGAACCAAAAGCGGATGCATTTAAGAGGCCAGCAGTTAGAATTAATAATAATAATAAAAAGAGCAGGAGCATAAGCCAAATGTTACCCTGTAGGAGGGTGAAATTTATATATAAAGCAGATTTTGATTTAAACTCAAGTTTATACTGTAAGCGCCAAGTATCTGTATTTGTTGTACCAGATATAGAAGCCACTATAGAAAAATCTTCTAATAAACCCCTTGGAAAATCTCTGCCTATGCCACTGAGCTGTACCATTTTTAACGGCATCATTAGTTGCTGGAAAGACGAGCCGCTTTCGCTGAATAGGTTCTTAAACAGCTCCTAGAACAAATAAACGAGACTAGTTTCGAATACGTAGATGTAAGAAACTTAATTGTTATTACCCAGTTCTTATTTCATCTGACGACAAGAATATATATATTAAATTAATTCGATGATACAGGCTTGATTCCAGATGATATAAGAAATTTTTCGGCACACTACTCTATTTAAATAAGAGCATTAGCTTATGTTCATAAGCATTGAGATATCAAACCATATTAAAAGTGTTTCGATTCATTTGAATATCGACAATAAAATGTATTTTCGTGCGATCTGGAAACCAGCCTGAAAATTAATCATTTTCGTTACGATTTCGCTCTCATTTTTCAACTCTTTATATGGGTCATTGTTTTTGGCAACAGTCTAAGTATTTAATAGTTATCAATACTAAAGTTTTTAATCATTTTAAGAGTAAATAACATCAATTTTAATGTCGTTTTTCAGCTATTAATAACGTATTTGAATAGAGGGACTTCTTTATAAAAAACGTATCTAAAATATGTCTTAAGCATTTTAGAACTGAAGAGTATAAAAAAACGTTTAATTTGATTCTGGACCCTAAAAGATGTATAAATTTTCTATTCTGTCTTTCGACCCCAAACGTTTTGTGGACTGAGCTTCTAGTGTTTGGAAATTTAAATTTCATAAAAAAATATTTTATATGGAGGAGCCTATTGATGAGAGGACCTGAAGTTTCTTGAACCAGTACTGCTTAGGTACTCAGCTCTGTTGATAGATGAGAGAACCTGGAGGTTCTTGAGACAGTACTTTTTAGGTAATCAGCTCTGTTTGGTCAAGCTTTATAGATAGGTCAAGCTATAGATAATTTTTTCTAGAACTTGACATTTAATATTAGACATTTTTACCTGAGAAGAAGGCCGTTTGTATAAAAAGTTCAGTTCACAAAATGGTTGTGCGTTGTTTTTCCAAGAAAAAAAGGGAATAAAAGGGAATTTGTATTGCCCTGAAGACGAATTCAGAAGGAATTCGAAATAAATTAGAGTAAACATTGACCCTCAAAATATTTTTTTTAACATTAAAGCACACTGCAAAAAACACGACCTGGAGCCGGACAAACCCCAGAATGTATTTCAGTTTTAGAAAGGCTCACTAAACCCATTAAGAGTTTGCTTTGCAAACGATTTTGAGTCCATTTTCTGACTCTGGGAGTAGATTTTTTTCAATTTAAAAGACGAAAATTCCGTATTTTTTATGTACAAACTTTGAAAATACGTTCGGACCTCAATTAGATGAGTTTTCCCTAAGATTGGGATGCATTCATTGTTGAATATATATAAAAATCTTCAAAAATAAGTTTCAGCTTAATTGGATGAAAATCAAAAGAGTTTTATACAATAGAATTTCGTCCATTTCCCGACTATGGGAGTAGATTTTCCGAAATTTTTAGGTTTTGGATTCCGTATATTATTATGTGTGGCTTTGAAAATGAATTTGAAGCTTGTTGCCAACCATTTTCCACACAGGGTGATGAATTTTCAGCTAGATTGTTGTGCAGTCATGGCGCAATTTTCATATTGATTTTGAAAATTAAGCTTGCCCCTGATTAAGTGTAAAAGCCCAACATAATTCATATAACATTTCGCATTGCAAATTGTCCACATTTTCCAAATTCTGATCTAAGTACTTATTTTCAGCATAAGGTAAAACTACTGTGAAGTACTGAGCTTTATATTATATCTCTATTGTCTTTATTATCTCTATTATATCACAGTCACCAGTCTGACAAGCTGATCGCTTTTATAATGCTTAGATCCATTGATTGGATTAACTTGATTTAAATTCACAGAATGCAGTTCTATATATTTTCAGAGAGGCGCTTTATCTTATTATGTTCGGTTCGGTTCAGCGACTTATGACATCGGGTGGGTCTGGTTCGATTCGGTTCTTAGCCGGATTTCATGTCTGGCAGATTCTGCTCCTTTTTCAATTTTTCAGACCTTGGAAACTCTTGAAAATTTTACTTGTTTCATAGATTTCTTGTTTAAAGTGAATAAGCAAATACATTTTTTAGCGTGGATTGTATTTTATAAACCTACTTACAAATCAAACCAAATTCCATTGTAAACTTTTTGCTTCATGTTTCATTACCTCCTTCTAAATTCACTTTTCAGCCGAAGTTGTGATAAATGTACTTAAAAACCGATTTAAATTAATTTGTTGACATCCCATTCTACCCTTTTCATACCCTCTAAACTAAAGAAACAGTATCTTAACAAGCTGCCAACAGGCCAAACACATCGAGAACAACCAACAACGTTTGGTTAGCGTTAGCGTTAGCGTTCCCGTCCCCAAGTGTTGCCCAGTGGGCAAACAAACGACAATTGTCAAGCTTGTAACGCAAATTATGAAAAAATGTCAGCGGCGAGTGGGCGACCCAAGAGCCGAGAGTTGGCCACGCGAGCCAGCGATGTGGCTGGCGATATGGCGATGTGTTTGCAGTTATTTATACAAACAAATGCTCATTGCCTTTAAAAACAACATTAGATTAGATAGTTTGTCTTCGATTCTGTCCACCATGGGGTCTTGACTTGACTTTTGGCTATTTTAGCTGAGCGGCTAGAATAGTGACAACAACTTCATTGCAGCAGATCGACCGATCGCCAGATCGCCAGATCTCAAGATCGAGTTTAGCGATTGCAATTGATATGCGAGTGTTGTTCGCCCTAGTCCAAAGGCATTTTTTTCTAATTGCCAGCGCTAAACAGCGCTGATTTATTGTCAACCAGCGAGATCGACCATTCCCCCGCCTCCCGCTCTTAGCCAGCTACTTTATGATATTGTTATGGGTCGCTGCCGCGGCCGCTGCAGTTGCTCTGCTAATTTGTGTGAGACGTGCTGAAATTTCTCATAGGCGCCGAGAATTGAGAGGAATGGCTGGTCATTAGCTGGCTCCAGCTCTTTGGTTTTATGGATTGTTTTCCGCTTGGTATGTGGCGCTGGCAAATGATATTGCCTGTCAGGAATTTTTTTCGGACAAAAAGTTGATGGGCGGCTTTTGCTTTTGACTGCAGTCATGAGCCGGGATTGATGCGTTTTATTGAGGCGCACAAACGAATTGGCCAAATGGGAATTGTTTGTGGCGTTTGTCAGCCAGCATTCAATGGATAAAGGTGTATCAAATAGAAGAAACTATCTCAAGTAAGTATCTTTTGCAGCAATGCAGCAAAAAGTAGTTAAGAGGCTATTAAAAATGTTTATTGTTGATGCTGCTATCTAACTCAAATAAATATTCCCGACGGCTAAGTCCACTTAATTGAATTAAGTGATTTACAGCTGTCTTGGCTCAACTCCTGTACCACTACTGAACGATCTGTTTATTTTTGATCGTCTTTATAGGGGAGAGATACAAAATTCGATTCAAAATCGAACCGATATTAAGTCGTAGTCTAGATTTATTTCTCTGTCACGAACCTTTTCCCAAAGCAAGCAATCAGGTACAAGCAAAGCACCGTCGCAACTGGCAGACACACAGACACCACGCGGACTCTGTTCTCTTTTAATGGTTTAACCAGCTCATCTCTAATAAGATTTTCTAATTCATCAGTAAATCTTGCAACAATCTCTGATTACTACAAATCAAATAAAATAAACTTCTTTTCCATTATTGGAAACTAACAACAGAAGCAACATGATCTCACAATAAACAACACTGCAGGTCGCTACTTTTCCATCCGAAGTTAAGGTGGATCTGTGGGCAAGACATACCTCAACTTACAATATTAGAGATCTATCCACTGTTGTATATATATTCACCATTGTGAATCTCCTTCAGCCTAGAAGAGTCTCAACTTGGAAGACCTTTGAAAATATTTAAAATCAAACAAAATCTCAATAAACTAGGCTAAAAGCTTTTGACCACAAGGAAGTGAATAATCTCACAAGAGTAGTGAACGAATGTTTGCCCCTCTGATATTTTTCTTAATCAAAGTTCCCACATGCAAACAAAGTTTTCATTTGATACTTAAATGTTTGTTGAGCAAATATTTGCTCTTAAAAAATTTTGGCCAAATATTTCTGTTCCGCTAACAATTTGCTCCTTCCTGCTAGAGGAAAATTGCATTTCACAAATCTTGGCCCAAACTGTTAAATTTTTAAAATCAAGTTTGCCGACATGTTTGAGCAAACACTTTGATGTTGCTGAAACAACCCAACAGAAAAGGCAAGGCATGGATGGCCACAAAAATAAATGTTTAATGATTTTATGCTGCGGAGCTGCAAATTTATGGGTATTGCAGCAAGAAGAAGCGGAAAAGTATCAACCATGACTTTCACCCCACAAAACTGAAGGTTGCTGCGTTAATGAGTTGCGATTGGAGGCAGCAGAACATTAGAAAAATATTTTACGAAAGAAAGCAACAGACTTTGACAGACAGTTGGAAATATGTATCAAACATTTTATAAAAATTTTACAATGGTTTGTTTTAGTTGTTTCTTAATAATCGAGATCAAAAATATTTAAAATAAAGACAACAAAATGAGCCACGTCGATTAATATTCAAGTGAATGGACGTGTTTTTTATGTAGGAGTTTCCTGACAAACTTCCTTGTATAGGGGTCTGACCTCCGATCTTGTTTGCTGCCATAATTCAAGGTATAGAATTGAGTAAATATAGACAGCCGTGTATGCCCTTACAATATGCGCAGGGGTGTTTCCACATGGTCCCACTTGGCAAATATTTGTTTCAAATAAAGCAAACAAAATGGGCAATCTTTTAGAAATATTTGCGCAAAATTATTTGCAGTACCTTGGTTACAATTATCAGTGATCCCAGCTGTTTGCAGTTTTCCAAACTCTCGAAAAAGTAATAGTAAACTAACAATATTTATTGAAAAGAATATAATAAAAAATATCTTCCCCTTGTCAAAATTTTAAACATTGTTCTAACTAACTTCTTAAGATCGCTCTCACTTGGAATGATGCGTTTAAATATAAAAGCAGCGTTCGACTGTGTGTTTTATGACTGACTTATTTTCAATATGAACCAAACGTTTTCACTGAAATGAATTCAATGTTTTGGTAAGATTAGCTCTAAGCCTATTAATATATAAGGAAGGTGCCTCAAGGCGCTTCTTTTTTACCCATTTTATACAATCTATATTCAGCTAGCTATATATTATTGAAAAAAAAAACTTGAAATATCCAGGTGTCTCCTTACATACAAAACCAACAATCAAGTGCTGCCCGTCGCCCTTACTACCAATTTTGAATTGTATATAAATCGACTAACGTTTAACTTTACAAGACTCTTTGTACCTTTGGTAAAGAGAAAAAAAATCTGTAGAATGAGCATAAATGTTATTCAATTTTAAAAAAAACTTGCGTACATCTCATGAGTTTTATGAATCCAGAAACGAACTTTAAGTGGGTAAGCAAGTAATTATTTGTTTTTACTACCTTCAGTGGAGAATACAGAATTGACATATGTCTATTTTTGTGACCAAAACACTGAGATCCAAAGCAGTGAAGTTATGAGAAAAAGACAACTAGCTAAGCAACCGTACTTCCTAAGTGAGTATTTTTAAGCTGTAGTCCCAGGAAGTGTAATTGATATAAACTTTAGGTAAATTTTGCAATCAATTGCTTATGTATGGGTTTCTCAGCAACCTTTATTGATGAGTTCAGATGAGAGTAAAGACAGTTGCCTCAGAAGAAGGGAAATTCTACAGAATTCAATGGTTCAAATGAGAATACATAAAAGCATGTGTATCAGGAAGCCGCAAAGCTTTGATGAGCTAGAAAACCTCATGCTACTTAGAAGAAATCGAATAAACCAAACTAAGAAGCAGGTCTGTAAGCTGGGTTTGAACCGAAACGGTTCGAGCCTGTAATTTCGTCTTTAATTTCACTTTGAATCTAAACTTTTATGGCATAAAAGCTGAACCTGAACCAGTTCGCAACCCATAATATCGTGATATTATAGCAACAATAGCGACAAAAAAATAGATGAAAGTTATCTTCCGCTCTACAGAAGTTTGTCCACCCTTGCAGCACGTTTTTCTAACTAAATTGAGGCACATTTTCACTGAAAACAATCAAGTTTTTCTCACAAAGACTACTTTTGTGACTCTACTTTTCTATGACAGCTATACTATATAGATGTCCGATTTCTACCAAACTTAGTGTAATCATGGGAAAGCATAGCAAATTAAGAAATACAAAGTATGGAGGCGTTCGCTTTGAAAACCAAAACTTTGTCTCACTAAAACTAGTTTTTGGCCGATCATTCCTGTGGCAGATATATGCTATATTCTTCCGATCCGGCTGGTTTCGATACTTGTACAGCGTATTTGTACTACAAGACTTTGTGCAACGTTTGATCGCGATAGCTTTCAAGGAAATCGCATACAAACAGAAGGAAGGACGGTCGGACAATGCTATATCGACTCAGCTCGTCATGCTGATCAAGAATATATATACTTTAAGTGGTCGGAAATGCTTCTATCTCTGCGTTACAAACATCTGGACAATTTCAATATAAGGGTATACAAATTTGGCTTACTTAATGAAAAAATCATTCAAAATGTTCAGAAACTTCCGAACCATTTGGTAAAATGTATTTCGAACTTGGAGCCGGAGCTCCCAAAGTGTTTTTAGGTTTTTGGATAATAACCATCCTGATTTTAGATAGCTGATATTGATTATTATCAGTTTTATCAGTCTTAAGAATCAGCACCAAACCTCTGTCTAAGTTTCGTAAGAAGAACTGACGGAACTGTACCTAACATTTGACATATTTAGAATTACATTTATCTTTTCTCAAATGGAATAGTCCAGCATCATAATGATATATGTGGGATGCAGTTTGCTCACGAAGCACAATCATGCCCATCCCTAATTAATCCAACGAATCCCTAGACAGTAACGTAAAGAGAACGACGAGAAGACGAAAGAGACAAGAGCGACGATCGGCAGCAAGAAGACGATCAGCAGCCCGAGGAGGAACTCCGTGGCAGCCGACCGAGAAAGACGTGTGCTCGAGAAGCGGATGAGATGAACAGACGAAAGACATCGGATAGCCGTGCCGATAATAGTGAATTCTCACTAATTTAACCTAAATCATTATATTAACTTCAACATTATAATAACTTAACATTATCCTAAATAAAAACCCCACATTTTGGGAGCTCGCCCGTGATTGAATAATGTTGTGAAATTGCCGTGGATGACGCAATAAAAGTGAAAATTTAAAACGACGCAGTACAAGGATTTGTTAAAGACGACGACAATTGAAAACAGAGTTGTGTGGAAAAAAAAAAGTTATTAAATTTTTTTTCTCAGTATGGCGTGTTTAAATGAAGTGATCTCAAAGAACATTAAATCTGCATCAAAGGCAAGCATTTGCGCTTTGCACAAATACATTTTTGAGGAAGAAGGAGACAGAAACAACAGAAAACGGTTGCGAGAATTTTGTGGTTTCCAGTTTGACGAACGAAGCGCAGGGTACAAAGCAAAATGTGTGTACATACAAGCTAAGCTGAATGAGCGTGACCTTGTATCTATCTGCTGTTTGCTGGGCATAGGCCACAACGTCGAAAATGTACAGCTGCACATTTTTAGGAATTTGTGTCTCGGAAGTTTGCTTGGGGAAAATAACGAAAACGACGACGACGATGACGAAGACGACGATGAAGACGACGACAGAGCCTCAGAGAGAGACGAAGTCGAAAAGGAGAGAGACGCACGATCAAATGACGATGTTGAGAGTGTGGTCTCAGCAACAAATGTGTCGCAACATAAAACCACCCCAGAGAGTCAACGAGAGCAAAAGAGAGCAAATTCTGGCCGACAAGATGACAACAACGAAATGCAAGTGCCGCGATTTGCAATTAGCTTCCGCGACATAGAAGACTCAATTAAAAATTTTGATGGAAGTGATGAAGTCCCAGTCGAGGTGTGGATAGGTGAATTCGAAGAACAAGCGTTGCTAATGTGTTGGAATGACATTCAAAAACTTATTTTCGCGAAAAAATCACTTAAAGGAATTGCAAGGTTGTTTGTGTTAAGCGAAAAAGGATTAAATTCCTGGAGTGCGTTGAAAAAAGCCTTGTTGAGTGAGTTTGAATCGAGAGTAAGCAGTAAACAAATACATACGCAGCTTGGCGAAAGTAAACGAAAAAGTGCTGAGAACGTGCATGAATATTTTTATCGCATGAAAGATATTGCCTCCCGTGGACACGTAGAAGACGAAGCTCTCATGCAATATGTGATCGATGGTATCGATGAACAATTGACAAGTAAAACGGTGTTATATGGAGCGCGAAATTTGAGTGAATTCAAATTAAAATTAAAAGACTATCAAACAATGAGTGCTAAATCAAAAAACCATGACGGTCGTGCGAAGGAAAAGTTTAATCAAAGTACACACAGTGGGTCAAAGAGTGGCAAAAAAGAAATTGTTTGTTACAATTGCGGCGAAAAGGGACATTTGTCCAGTGGCTGTAAGAGCAAAGATAAAGGCAGAAAATGCTTTAAGTGTAACAATTTCGGCCACATTTCGAAAAACTGTACACAAAGTGAGAAACAAAGCCCAGAAGAAAAATCAAACACGAGAGTTTTGAAGCCAAAAAACGAAATGACAAGCAAAGAAGTTAAAATTCAAAACGATAGGTGTGTGGCATTGTTTGATACAGGCAGCAAATTTAATATTTTGCGTGAAGATATGTTCAAGGAACTAAAAGTACAAAAATTGGACAAGTGTAGTATTTACTTGATTGGTTTCGGACAAGACCGGAACGCGAACAAAATTAAGCCGGTGGGTCAGTGTAAACAAACCGTTTGGATTGATAATAGTTCCTATGACTTGGATTTTTACGTGGTACCAGTGAATTGTATGGACATAAAAGTGATCATTGGTGAAGAACTTTGTCTGTATGCAGAAATTTTTTTTGGCCGAAACGGCTTACACGTACGTAAAGTATCCGATGAAAACTGTGAACGTGAAGAGTTCAACTTGTTAAAAATAGATGCGGTGATGAACAATGATGAAATCGATATAAACGAAGCAATGAGCGATTCGGTAAAAAATGAGGTGTGTGACTTAATATCGAACTATAGCCCTGAAAAATCTAAAACGACGGGTATTGAAATGAACATTATTTTAACTGATGAATCACCCATACATACGCGTCCACGACGGTTAGCTTTTGTGGAGGCGAACGCTGTAGAAGATCAAGTTGAAGAGTGGTTAAAAAATGGTATTATCGAAGAGTCAAATTCCGAATATTGTAGTCAAGTAGTACCGGTGAAGAAGAATGATGGTACACCACGAACGTGCATTGATTTCAGACGTATGAACAAGGTAATTGTAAGAGATCATTTTCCGTTGCCGCTTATCGAAGACCTGCTGGATCGACTACAAAATGCAACAATATTCAGCACCATCGATCTGAAGAATGGTTTCTTCCACGTACCTGTTGCCGAGTCCAGTAAAAAGTATACCTCATTTGTCACGCAGACCGGTCAATATCAATTTCTTAAGGTTCCTTTTGGTCTGGCGAATTCACCTGGTGTGTTCCAGCGACACATTAATGCAATTTTCCGAACTCTGACGCGCAAAGGTATTGCATTACCCTATGTAGACGACATAATAATTCCTGCCAAAGATGAAAACGAAGCGTTGGCGAACCTCAGAGAAGTGATCAACACCTGCATGGAATATGGCCTTGAGCTAAATTTGAAAAAATGTCATTTTTTGCAAACTCGCATTCAGTTCCTAGGCCACGTCATCGAGAATAAGAAGATATATCCTACACCACATAAAATCGAAGCTGTTTCAAAATTTAAGACGCCGCAGACACTCAAGCAGCTCGAAAGTTTCTTAGGTCTCACAGGATACTTCAGAAAATTTATCCAAGACTATGCGCTGATCTCAAAACCATTAACTGACCTGACGAAGAGCAACACAGAATTCATAATTGGCCCGACGGAAGAAAATGCCATTCTTGTTTTGAAGAAATGTTTGACTTCAAACCCTGTGTTAGCCATTTATAACCAAAAGTTTGAGACTGAGGTCCACACAGATGCCTCCATTGACGGTTTTGGAGCTGTGCTTTTGCAGAAGTCACCAGAAGATGGTCAGCTCCACCCAGTGTATTTCATGAGTAGAAAAACGACGGACGCCCAACGTAAATATTCAAGCTATGAGTTAGAAATACTTGCAGTCATTGAAGCTATTACGAAGTTTAGAGTTTACCTCTTAGGTATTACATTTAAACTGATCACTGACTGTGACGCATTCACGAAGACGCTAGAAAAGCAGAACCTATGTACAAGAGTAGCGCGATGGGTACTATTGCTGCAGGAATATACCTATAAGGTCGAGCATCGTTCTGGCTCTCGAATGAAACACGTAGATGCTCTTTCGCGTTATCCAGTCATGAGAATTACAGACGAGAGTATTACGGTTGACTTAAAAAACGCTCAAGAAAAGGACGAACACCTGAAGATGATAAGGACTATTCTCGAAAACTGCGATCAAACATACGAAGACTATTTTTTAAAAGCAGGAATACTCTACAAAGTAGTTGACGGATCGGAATTGATCGTTATTCCAAAGAACATGCAGAGACAGATTATTGGTAGGGCTCATGATAGAGGTCATTTTGCAGTTAAAAAGACAAAAGAACTGATTTGCAAAGAATATTTCATTCAGAATATTGACGAAAAAGTACAGAAGTATATTGAGTGTTGCATCCCTTGCATTCTCAACAACCGCAAAAGAGGAAGACAGGAAGGTTTATTGCATCCATTGCAAAAAGAAGACGTCCCGTTGCACACCTATCACATCGACTTTTTGGGTCCTTTAGAATCAACAAACAAGAACTACAAACACATACTCGCCGTTGTTGATTCCTTTACGAAGTTTTGCTGGCTTTACCCTACAAAATCGACGACAGCCAATGAAGTCATAGTAAAGTTGCGTAACCAGAGCATTGTATTTGGCAACCCAGCTTGTATTATCTCTGACCGAGGTTCCGCTTTTACCTCACAAGATTTTTTACAATACTGCGAAGACGAGACCATTAAGGCTATAAAGTCGACCACAGGATTGCCTCGTGTTAACGGACAAGTTGAGAGAGTCAACGCAATTATCATCTCAGTACTCTCGAAACTTAGCATCGATGACCCTACGAAGTGGTATAGGTGTGTTGACCGAGTTCAGCAAGCCATAAACTCAACGTATGCTAGAAGTATCGATTCTACTCCGTTCGAACTTCTAATGGGTGTCAAGATGCGAAGCAAAGATGACCAGCAGCTGCAAGATATGATTAATAGAGAGTCTATTACTGTTTTTAACGACGTCCGCAAGGAACTACGAGTTAAGGCAAAGAATCAGATCCTGAAACTCCAAGCCGAAAATAAGAAGACTTACAATCTACGACGTAAACAAGCCAGGAAATACAGTGTTGGCGATATAGTGGCCATAAAGCGAACACAGTTTGGCAGTGGTCTCAAATTAAAATCGAAGTTTTTGGGTCCATATCAAATTGTTAAGGTGAAGCATAACAACGCATACGATGTCCAAAAGGTCGGCATTTCCGAAGGTCCTAAGAACTCTTCAACGTGCGCAGAGTACTTAAAGCCGTGGTCCGCCCACGACGATGACGATGACGACGACAAAACATTCGAGGCGAATGTTTAAGCAGGACGGCCGAATGTGGGATGCAGTTTGCTCACGAAGCACAATCATGCCCATCCCTAATTAATCCAACGAATCCCTAGACAGTAACGTAAAGAGAACGACGAGAAGACGAAAGAGACAAGAGCGACGATCGGCAGCAAGAAGACGATCAGCAGCCCGAGGAGGAACTCCGTGGCAGCCGACCGAGAAAGACGTGTGCTCGAGAAGCGGATGAGATGAACAGACGAAAGACATCGGATAGCCGTGCCGATAATAGTGAATTCTCACTAATTTAACCTAAATCATTATATTAACTTCAACATTATAATAACTTAACATTATCCTAAATAAAAACCCCACATATATATAGTTGATTATCTTAATTTCAGTTGGCATAAATATAGCAAACTTTGTAACCAAAGGAATCATTTTGTTTTAGTTAACATTCCCTTTACCAACGTCTCGCCATTATAGGAACAGCTTGTGGATTCTTCCGTAACCTTCTTTATTTTGTTTTCAAACCATTAACTCACCTCCTTTGCTGACAGAGGGTCGGATCCAAGTCCATTCTGCAAATGCAGAAAAGAAAGTCAAACAAATGTAAACTTAAACTAATTAAGCAATCTCCACCCCGTCCCCTACCCCAACTCTCCCCCAAGGCTTTTGATTTGACTGACTTGGACTCCGAAAACAAACTCAAAGCTGACACAGTTCAACCCAGAGAGAGAGAGAGAGAGAGAGGGAGAGCGAGGGTAGGACCGGGCATATGGCGTTGGCGTTGGCGTTGGTACTTACCATGAAAACCATTAAATTGTAAAACGTCTTACAAAATAATAATTGCCCGGCAACGTTCTGGCCACGTTACGGAAGACCCTAGCAGCAATAACAGCCGCAACTACATCAAGCCAGGTGAAGGAGGCGGACGGCGGCGGTTGCTTGAAATAATCGCTGCAACTAGTGTAGTTAGTCTGTAGTTTTGTCGCAGCAGCTGTTACCGTTTGCCTTAGCTGCATGCTCTATCCGCGAAATCAATGACAAAACACACAAACACTCTTAGAGGGGGTGGGGAGGGGGCTCTGGGTGGAGGGGCCGGGAGAGGGGCAACGCACCCAAAGTTTCTTCTTTATTTGTGTTGGGTCTTACTTCAGCAGCCTTTGCCAAAAGTGCGAGGTAGAGGCAGCCAACGCAGCGTTGGCCACCCGACCAGAAGCAGCCGCATTGTGCAACATAAAGGGAGGCGGAATGAGGAGGTGGTGCAGCTCGAGCTGGAGCCGATCGCAGGCAGTGCGTGACGTTTAGTCAAGAGAGTTAGTTGGAGTTTTGCTCACTTAAGGCAAATATTTCTGAGCTTCTGCTGCACTTTTGTGATTGCCCTACATCCGGTTTTTGTATTTGTACTTGCTCCACACTTATTAGCACTTATTGCCAGAGCTTCCTGGGCGGGGGTGTTACACTTTGTTGCATATCCGGTGGTCAATTGCAGTCCCGGTCCCGCGGGCGCAGCACACACTTAATTCGATCAACTAGTGGGCACACGGGGCACTTGCTATGGTACAACGCCCCTCGGTGGCGTTTTTTCTCTTTTTCCTTTTTTTTTTATTTATTTATTGACACTCAACTGTGGTGTGTGTGCGAGTGTGTGTGCAAATTACCGGCCACATCCGTCATTTTAATTTCACTTAAAACGCCATTTAAATCAGTAACACTTGTTGCACCACGCACGAAACGCACTCACGCACGCATGCGCAGACGCAGACGCAAAAAAGCCGGCATAAACGAAACGAAACGAAGCAAAACAAAACGAAACGAAACGAACTGAAAAAGCGAAGCGTCTAAAGCACCAAGCACGTTTGCACGGTCCGCCTAGCAAACTTGCACTGAAAGCCCGTATCAAGCATAAACATAGCGCTAGACTGGCCCTCCAGCTGCCGGCCGAGTGGTGAGTTGGTGATGCGGAGAAAATGGCAGGCGGTGATTTGAGTTCACTTCACTGCTAACCCAAACAGACAGACAGGCAGAAAGATAGATGATTGGTTTAGAGGGGGAAAAGTGAGAAAGTCGTTAGGCAGATGATGTTTTACCCATACATAAATAGGTCACCAAATTTTGCTTAATAATTACCAAAAATATGGAAAAGAAATGGTTCTAGTGGAAGATCTAGAAACGTCGATGCAGTCTCTCGGAGAATAAAGCGGTATCACTTACTTTTTAGAATTATGATCAGCCCCTGGGGGTTTAACACCTCCACCAATTCACTTGCATACGATCCGACTGCTTGCCGTACTGCTTCAAAGAGAAAAACAACAGCTAAAATTGCATTCCACTTGCAAGTGCAAGCAGTTCGACGTTGGTTTGCTACCCAAGTTCAATGCTAGAAACACATGAGCAACACTGTTCCCTTGTTTTCACACCTAACGATCGCTGTATCGTCTGTATAGCAGCTCCGTAAAGCAAAATTGTTTCGTGTATAAGTGCGATGCTTCCAGAAAGATAGATATTGGACTTCTCTTGATATAGATTAAGAGGCTCTCACTTAAAAAACTTTATCTTGGAATGGTAAACACCAACCTATACCTAAAATACATCCCTTTGGTTCTCTGAGATCAGCGCTATTTACTTTAAACGGTCAGAAATGTTTCCTATTTCCTGTTACACACAAAAGCACAACTAATTTTCACCATTTTAAAGGAAACAGGTTATTAAAAAGACAATTTTTTAAAAACGTTCTCAACATAAAATCATATTCAATTCCTTGATTCTCTTATGTGGATACGTTCTTGTGTACGGTTCGTTTTCCGAACCTAGGCTCATTGCAACGGGCTCGGATTCAATAACATTTCCTTTAAAATTAGATAGAAATTAGATATTGATTTCGCATAACTATATGGGTTCAATTCAAATGGAATCGATTGAGGGCTTTAAGTTATTCTACAAATGTGGTAAATTGTAACGCTCAAATCTAAATCGGTCTCATTGAAGATATCTATATGAATGCTTGCTCCAAAGGTAGCCAGATTCAGCCATCGTTATTTGATCTTACCAATCGTACATATCATTCGATTTCATTTCAGCAATTGTGATTGTCAAATTAACCAATCGCAATCAACAATCATTACATTCAGCAGGTAAAATAAGTAATCAAAGTCTCTAATTGAAATGAACTTGTGTGTAGTATAAACCTACAATCAAATTTCTAAAATATAAATGGCAGAATTGTTATACTCTGCACCAAAGGTACACAGAGTATTTTAAGTATGTGCAAAGGTATATAACTCTGTCCCTATAAAGTATATATGTTCTTGATCGGCTGTCCAATTATCTGTTCGTATAAACAAACAAATCTAAGAGCTGGTAAGAGATAATAGTTTGATATGTAAGGGATATATGTATGCTTTTCATACTTGCAGGCAGATCAAGTTTATTTCAAATTTTGGGTACGCCCCGCAGCTCAGAAAAACTTTAAAAACAGTTTTATAGATAGAAGGTTCCTACTATATTTACTTATAAAAATCGACCTGACAAAGGATTGTTAATGATCGGATAAGTGTTTGGAAAACTATGCGCAATCAGCTTACATATGCAACTGCAGCATCAAAATTCATACTAAGCTTACACTTTCGTTGGTATTGAGTATATTACTTTATCCTTCTTTTTTTGATACTGAGCTTACACTTTCGTTGGTCCTGAGTTTGTTACTTTATCCTATTTTTTTCTGTTTTTATAAGAATTTGTTTGGAGAAGCAAGTGCAGGCAGACATGGACGTAAGAAATAAATATTTATTTAACTTACCTTTAGGTTTTATTTACCAAAATGTTATACCTAGAACTATTGATTTAAATAGACAGCAGTAAATTTTCATTAATTTGTATATGGCATAAGTTTATTTCATATTTTGCAGTTTTATGGTATTTTCTCAGTAACATTTGGAACCAACCCAGCAATCATTTTATGAAATTAATTATCACAATCGAGACATTTTCGAGTCCTCAGTCTGATTAAAATAGTCATAATTGAGCACATTTTCTGATCATAAATGATACTATAGTCGGGAGAAAATGGTACCCTAGCAAAGACTCTTCTTAAAGAGTCGTTTTTAACAACTTCTTCTGAACAGTTTCAAATCATTTTCGAGCCATTTGAGAGTCCTTTTTTAGTCGTACTTCACTAAGTCAAATTTTGAGCTTATTCATGAATCATTTTCGAGTTTCTTTTAATCGCACATGACGGGTATTTCTTTTTAATCATCAAAAGGGGTCGAAAAAGACTCATCAAGGAGATTTTTGTCAAAATGATCTTCCAAATGTTGGGTGGGAAGCAAGAAAGTCAGTAAGTTTCTTCTAGCTTTTACAGTATATAAGTATATAAGAGGTTTCAGACATATCAAGCTTAAAACACAAATATTTGTGTCTAAAAGTCCCAACTGAGGTAAAAACCAGAGCTGCAGACCAGAAAAAATATACAGATCTCCGGTACACTGGTTCGAACCCAAATTAGCGAATTTTTAAGGCTCGAGGTTTTAGGGAGAAGGTTTTGGTTCGAACCTTGGTTCAGGCCATGCTTTATACAACATTACTAATTTTTTTCATCTATGTGTTTTAAAAACTGCATTCGACCTAAAAAAAACTCCCCAAATTGTGTATGGAAACCGAGTGGTTTTTGGGTGGGAATTGGTTGGTAGAAAACATGGAAATATTCAATATATAATTTTCAGTTTAGTAAATTCCATTTCGTGGTTTACATAAGAAAATATTACCAAAATAATGTTAAACTCTTGCTTTTGAGAATTATTCAGGAAGCTTTAGAGTCGAGGAGTTTTAATAACAGAGACTGTTATGGGTAGGGATTTTATAAGGAATTGTAATCGGTTTGCCAGATTTTTTTTGTCCACTCTCCTGCCCATTTTAAGAGTCAGTCGCAGCAAATAACAGATGACAGAAGACAGAAGGTCGAACCGAAATTTTGGTTTCGGAACAGGTTCGGGTTCAGCTTGAATTTGT
Source organism: Lordiphosa andalusiaca (assembly GCA_035044965.1). Lineage (NCBI taxonomy): Eukaryota > Metazoa > Arthropoda > Insecta > Diptera > Drosophilidae > Lordiphosa > Lordiphosa andalusiaca. Next base: position 980,987 of record JAWNNM010002303.1, on the reverse strand, counting down.
AAAGAGGTTCGGTTCACAGTAAAATAAAAGTCGGTGTTCCGGGTTCAAATCGGTTCGCTTCAAAACCCTGGTAAAAACAACAAATACTTGCAGTAACTGTCAACATCACCGTGATTTTTCAACAAAGAATCATCATTTTGATTGCTCATCACTGGCGGTGAGCTAACCTACTGAAAATTCACCACAGTCTTTTGTTGGGTATGTATGTACGTACGTCTCTGTCTGTATGTATGCCTCTTTGGTGGCGCTCGAGTTTTGTTTGTTTAGTTAAGGTGGAGCTAGGCTAAAATGACAAGTTGGCGCTCATATTATTGGGTGGCCAACTGTTTGCATTGTCCGTCTGTGTCTGAGTGTGCGCACGGGTGTGTGTGTGAATGCCTGTGCGTGTGTGTGTGTGTGCGCTGTTAATTAACATGCATGAGCACATACAGAGGTTTGACAAGTTTGGCGTAGGTGTTGCTGGCGCCAGCGATTTCATTGGCCGGCGCTTTCCGTGTGTGGCAATTAATACCACAACAAAAACAATGCAATCTCTCCGCCAGTATGCGTTGACAGCTGCTCCTGCTGCTCGTAATCTCGGTGGCTGCATCTCTTACCACAAGCTGTGGGAGTTTTGTTTCTCTGATCCACTTTTCCACGCGCTTTGACAACCATTTTTGGTAACAATAAATCGTGATACATCATCAAAAGTCAATTCAAATATGTAGACAACGTTGGTTGCTTTAGTTTGACATGCGCACCGCAGAAAAAATATTTTAATTTTAATTGATTGTCGAGCAAGATTTACGTTTAGCAAAAGTTTCTTCTCACGCTCCACACACGATGGTTGGTTGGGTTTGTTTTCCTTTTATTTTCGGCGACGATGGCAGCAGGATTAGGTTTTTGTCAAAATGGAAAGTTGGTGAGCAAACAAAAAAAATAATAATAAAGTTTTTCTTTTTTAATGTAGTTTTTTTTTTTTGCGTTTTGTTTGGTTTAACAAATCAACATAAACGCAATTGAAATCAATATACTACGTGACTTAAGCGTATCGAAATGCTCAATCAACCTGGTCTTTTTACTTAGGATCATTTGTGGGGAGAAGTAAGGCATACTTTTGAGCTGGGCTGTTATATCATTGAATATACTACCGCCTTAGAGTATGTCACACATGTAGAATCTGTGTATTGGAGAATGCAATGCAATGGAATATATTAAGAAAATAAGTTGTAGGTAATGTAAAATGAATACGGGCCAGCACAATATAAGCTAGAGCAGTAAGTGCTGCTCTGTTTCTTCTCGAGAGCTGCTAAGTGTCAGTTAAAGACACAATTTACTCTGTTATTTGTTGGTTTACGTGAGAGAGAGCTCCATGTAGAAGATACGATATTGGCTCTAAGTTGTTTATGTGGTTTATTTTGATGTCGAAAATTTACTGCTAGTTAAAGGCGATTTTTATGATATTTGGTATTAGTTTTTATTCAATTTTTATTATTAATTCAAAATTTTTAAAATTTCGTAACCTGAGGCAATGCCAACAATGCTCAGTAAGGTTTGCCATTTACCATGAATCTACTAACGAATATCAAACAGTACTTGGAAATAAATTGAAATGTATTTCTCAAAATATATCAATTTTATGGCCGCTATAATTTACCTACCGATCAGGTTATCCAAGCTTTTGTGTCAAAACTGTACCCCAGTTTCACTTTATTTTATATTTACCCACTATCCACTAATATTGCTGCAGTGTCCATTAGGATACTGATTTGTTTATAAGTCTTCTTTCTCAACAAATGGGCTTGAGTTATTTGTCCATCTGGAACTCGCCATTTCCGATGTGTGAATGAGTTAAAAATATAGTTATAAATGGCAGAGTTCTTAAGAACGTTGCATACATTACTGAACCTTAATATGTTAAAATTAAAGCTTTGCTAATTAACATAAGCGAATTCTTTTAAACATATGTATCGCTCTTTGAGTAAAGCGCGACTTTAACTTTTGCGCACGTTCTCAATTTATGTTTTATGTGCAGATTTCTTGATATATCCAGCACCTTTTGTTGTTTATCCACCCATTTAATTCTGATTTTCCATCTTTAAAGTACTTTATAGCAAAAGGTTGCTTTTCATTGGATTTAAATTAACAAAAACTTTTCAAATAGATTTTAAATACGTTTTTTTCCCATATTTGTCTTTTTAACAGAAAGTTCATTAGGAATTTCCCTCTGTCTTCTCGTCCCATCGAAATCCCCTTGAAGTTTTTGTTTGTCGTCAGCGCCGCCCATCAAAATCACTTGCGATTATATAATCATCATTTTTGGTTGTCATAAAATGTAAAAATCCTCAACCCTAAATAGGGGAACTCCACAAAAAGGTTTCATTATGCCGCAATTAGTAAATTCCCATGCACACACACACACACACACAAGGAAAAGAGACGAGCGAAAGCCTCATCTAGAAAAACACACAAATCCAAAAATACGAGCGAAAAGTCAAATTTCCGGATATAATTATCCGCCTGCCTGCCGCTCAAAGTAAAAATACCCGATTAATATCGAAGAGCGAACTTCCGCTGGAAAAAACCGCATCCTTCGGCTTACCTAAGCGTCGAGAAAAACCGCGGGTAGGGTTTTGCCGCATACTGGGCCTTGCATTGGGTTACCTGGACCATTGGGAATTCATCGTTTTACAAAAACGTAATAAATTAATTATTGGTAATAAAGATTTAATCTAATTGAATTATATTAATCGGAACTGCAATGGATCAAATCATAATCTTCTTCGTATTGTACTGAACTACAATTCTCTTAAAATCCTGACTAAAGTTCGTCAAGGACTAAACCTTAATTTGAAAATCGACTTTTTACAGCATCAAAGTTTCTCGAACGCATCTATATTTCATAAAGGGTATAAAAGTGTATTATTAATCCGGTGTGAGCAGTTCACCTGCAGAATATAACAGAAAGCCTGTAACACAATACCAATGATAAAATGCCAAAATAAAATAATACAACATCGTTGATGGTCAGTTCTCTGATAATTTAACTTCGGAATTTTCGCAGCTATGTGAAGGTACGTTAAAATCTTAAATTTGTATGGATTTTTAGAACGTTTTACGTAATATTGCAGACCGTTTGAGGACAACCAAAGCCGAAAATGGTGTCCAAAGAGAACCATACCGAAATGGCATGCGTAAATTAAGTCATTTCATCCCTGTATGCAAAAAATTGTTCAATGTGATAACAACTCTGGACGAGGTTCTTCTTTAACATTTAATAACACTTAATATTAAGTTATATAGATTTTAATGGCTTTAATGAATATTACTATTTTCAAATTACTATTTCTTGTAACTGCCTAAGTAATCACCGGCTTAAAGTGAATGAATCCTTGGCGAAGATGAAGTTAGATGTGCTTTCACGGGTTTTCTTTAATTTTTGTATATTTTTGAACTAAATTTCTCAATTATCTTAGCTTTTTTATCAATTCCCAATTGCTTTTGTTTCCTGGGCAGCTCAAGTTGTATTGCCTGTACTTTTTTATTTGGCCATCATATCCTTATCATATTTTTCTTTCCTATAAGTTCAGCTTCTTCAAACCTAAAAAGTACTCATCCTGGTTAGATTTTGGCTATTGCATGGAAACAATTATATTAGGAAAGGAATCTTTCTACGGGGCAGACTTCGATGATTCTCGTATTCTTAGTAGACAAAATTCAGGCATTTATTTTCCATATAAACTAAAAATTAGAAATGAAACTGCAAAATTCAAGTATTAGTTGTGATTTTTTCATAGCGGCTACGCAACAGTGTGGTATTTCCTTTCGGATAGTAGACCGGTTCTAATGGGCATATTATTCTAATTAAATGTCACAACAATTTCTGCAAGAAATTGAACAAAAATTGTTTTGTTATTGTCAGTCTGTCAACCCGCCTTACTTAAGAAGATCAAATATCCTGAATGTGGTCGGATATGCTCCCTTCTTTGCTTTCCACACATCCCGAAATGTATGTTATACCCTCTGCAATGGAATAAGATCCCTTTAAAAAATAAACTCTAGTTTCTTATAAGCAACCCAAAAAAACCAAAGGAAATTGTTCAGAAACAAACAAAAAAATTTTAAATTTCGATTTAAAATTATAATTTTCAACTTATCCAAAGGAGGTGCTTCTTAAGAGTTCAATTCAACTCTGATAAGAAACCATTACTTTCGTGCTCAGAGCAAAATATACCGAGCTGCATTCCTAAACAATGCTAAAAATAAATGTTTTTATTATTCATTGTTTTGAGAATGTTTAAGAATATTCCCATTCTAAAGAGAAGTGTCTCTATTCGAGCCCCACAGCTCTAAGCCCTAAAATGTGGCATTAAGTCTAATTGTTCAGTGTCTTATAACTCAATATCACAATTATTTCTTTGTAACACATTCCAGGGATGAAAACCGGTTCTGAGCCGAACCGAACCGCTAATTCCGATTATGGACCGAAAGTTTGAAAGGCTGAACCGAGCCAAAAACCACTTATCAAAACGGTTTGATTGGGTTCAGTTAACTGACGAGATTTAAGACTTAAAACGATAACCTTCACACAAAAATGCTTGTAAATTAGGGAATTTTCATCGATTACCAAAAAAAGTTTCAATTGAATAAAGCAATTTTCGCTGATGGACTCTCTAAAAAAGATACCTTTATAGACATAACTGAACCGAAGCGTTACTAAGTTGATATAGAACATGTAATCCCGTACATCTACTGCAATTGCGCACAGACCTCTTAATATACCCTTTATGAGACTGCATTTCTAAGAATTTTAAGGGACGGTACTATCAGTTATCTAATTTATCGATTGTTAGACATTATATAAGGATTTCAGAGCGGTTTATTTGGTTTCTAGAAATTCTATTTCGAAACTTGGCGAACAGTCACACATTCACTTCCGAAATGACAATATTCGAAAACGGAAACGTGCCTTTATAAAACACATAAAAATTAATAGTGAACTGATGAACCGAACTTGAGGTTTAAAATCTGCTCGAACCACTAAACCGAACCAGTCCTTATTTCCGAGCGATTTGCATCCCTGGTACATTCACAGGATAACAAAATTTAATTTCATTGGTAGAATTTTGACGCGCTGTCAAAGTCAGCTGATTGAGTGCACAATTATCTTGCTAATCTCAGCATAGTTATCTTTCGTCTCTTAAATTAAAAGAAATGTTTAGTACTTCACCCAAGCCAATAACTTTTCGTATGACTCTCGCGTATCAAGAATGTCTGACCAATTTCTCTGCAAGTTTATACAAAAATTATTGTAAAACAACCAGGAGCAATTTCTCTCCGAGTTCACCAATGTTTCCAGAATTCTTCTCTCTGCTTTTCTCTGCCTTTCTGCGCATTTTCTTCCAAAACAAAAAAACCAAAAAATAACCCAGGATGACAAATATCCCGATCCCGAACGCAAGTCAAGGCTCAACATTTTGCAGCCGCTAGAAAATCCCAAAGAGTAAAATGAGCGTCGACGTCATACCTGCGAGACAGCCGTCTATGTGCCAGCTCAGTACATAAATATTTAGCTTGCCAGAGTGAGACAACGCTAGCGGCGGTCGCAGCGAACGAATGGCCGACGAGCAGCCACAAAATGTCAATTTGAGAAATGGCCGAGGATCGTGCGTCAGTTGCGTTTCGTCATTGCGTGCGTGAGGTTGGTCGAGAGAGTGTGAAAAACTAAGTTAAACTCACAAAGAAAATCCAACCAACAATTTTCCTAAATGATGAGCGCTCGTTCGGTGTCGCCCAAAGTGTTGCTGGACATAAGCTACAAGCCCACTTTGCCCAATATCATGGAATTGCAGCATAATGTGATCAAACTGATACAAGTGGAGCAACAGGCATATATGCAGTCCGGACAATTTATGCAGCAGCAGCAACTGCAGCAGCAGCAGACACCCCAATACGCTCCCCTACCCTCAGAATACGCCGCCTATGGCATCACCGAATTGGAGGATACGGACTATAATATACCCAGTAATGAGGTACTAAGCACCAGCAGCAATCAAAGTGCACAAAGTGTCAGCCTGGAGCTGAATAACAATCAAAATAGCTTTGACAATGCTGGTGGGGGTGGTGTTCCATCCGCTTGGAATGAGCACGGCAAGCGCACGCGTAGCGCTAGCGACTATGACTGTCAAACTGGAGGAACTCTCACCATGCAGCCGGAACATAAGAAACTCCTCCAACAGCAGCAGCAGCAGCAGCAACAGCAACAGCAACAACAACAACAGCAACAGATCTATGTAGACTATCTGCCCACCACCGTCGATGAGGTGGCCTCGGCCCAACAATCCACCTGCAATTCGCCACATTCACATTTCGATTTTCCACCCGAAGAAGAACTGAAATATGCGGCCACTGCAGCCGTGTACCACAATCAATCCGCATTGACCACCAACGTCGTTGGCGCCACCACCCAATCAACGCCCAGCCAATTGCATTTTCAACCCACCACCCACTACAGACAGAGTTTTGATACATATGAGGCGACCAACTCCTTAAACGGCAGTGCCTATTCCAGTTCGGATCGTGATGATATGGAATATGCCCGCCAGTCGGCCTTAAGTTCGGTCAATGATTTGGGTGGGATGTCACCAGTATGTTTGAACGACGATTTGGATGGTGAGACGGCAATTGCCTGCGGGGGCATGGGCAAAGCCTTTCGCAAGCCGCGAAGACGTTTGAAGAGAAAGCCGAGCAAAACGGAGGAGACGGATGAATTTAGCACTCAACGGGTGATGGCCAATGTGAGAGAACGCCAGCGGACCCAGAGTCTGAACGATGCTTTCAAGTCACTGCAACAGATTATTCCGACACTACCCAGCGATAAGTTGAGCAAAATACAGACACTCAAGCTGGCCACAAGGTAAATAATTAACTAATTAATAATTCATTATTAAAATAAATAATAATTAACAATTAACTAATTTCGCCAAACTTTTGCGAAAAATTTGGAGCTTTTAACCGATTGAAATGAATTTGCATTGATTTCTAAATTTTCAAATCAGCTAAATTGGCAATTGCATTCAAGTTTTTTTTTAATAAATTCACTTCCGCAAACGATTTTTTCATACTTTCACTTCCGCAAAAGATTCGCATAAGCAAGTTTTACTTTATTTATGTTTTGCAATTCAATTTTATACTTTAAAAAGTCCTTTATGCGTTTTCAATTCGTTTGCACTAAGGCGGAATCGGATTTGGTTTTGTAAAAGTTTTTCCGAAAAGTTAAATCGATTGGGTTATTCAAGTCAGGGTTCACAAAAGTTTAGCTTGGTAGTAAGGAAATGAAGAGGGCTCTTTTAAATTAGTTTAACCATCAAGAAAATTGCAGATCAAGTATATAAAATCTTTATGATATCGGAGATGCTTCCCTTTAGCTTTTACACACAATTGCACGATTTTAGTCTACCATTTTTTCTCTACGACTGACAGATACAAATAATACTTAGGGCCGATTTCTCATGTTCTACATAGCTGCTATGTGTCTGATAAACTAAGATTTTGCTCTGTTATTTGTAGGTTTATGTGACAGATAGCTCTATGTAGTAGATTAGAAAACGGCCCTTAGTGAGTACAATATACCAGCTTTGAACGGACGTGTTACTCTCTGAACACTTAACATATTTCTATAAGCTTCCTGCTAATACCGATCAAGTTTATTACTTTGACGATGAGTCGAAGAAAGATGTTCTTTTAGCGATTCAGACATTTCTGAATGTGATTGAGAATCAAAGTTTCTGGTATCGATCCCACTAATCACATTTCAGCTCTATTTGGATATACTATTAAAGAAAACTGCCGAGAGAAGTTAAGAAGCGCTAACACAACTTAATAAAGGAGTTGTTCTAATTCTAATACAAATTTTATAGAAAGGCTCTTCAAGCAAACAAACCAAATAATAGAAAACAATGAATCATATTAAATACTTACAAATAAGTGGACATAAGACTGGTAAGATCTCGGTTTGGTGCAAGACTGTAAGAGCATTAATGCGAATATTTCTACCTACCAACCCTTAGTGAAATTCTAGAAATTTGCAAATTTCAACGCTGGAATAAATAATGCATAGAAGTATGGATTTTAACGAGTTTAAAGTTCAAGCCCGACTGTAATAAAATCTGTATGCTTTGTATGAATTTTCTTATAACTTGGCTTATAACTCAACTCCCATTCACACGATCTTTACCAACCTATTAATAATCCTAATTACTAACATGTCTAGAAGGTACAAATCTTTTTCTATAAAACTGTGAGAGATTTGAATTTAAAATAATTTTAATCTGCCTGCAAGGATAAGAAGCATCTAATCAACCCTCTATCTCTTATTCAACATCTCTGAGATCTGTTTGATCATTCGGACAGACAGACGGACAGGGCTATATCGACTAGGCTGTTGATGGTGTCGAAAATCTTTTCCTCTGGCTGGTTTAAAATTTTGAGAACCTTGATATAAACAGAGCATACAAATTTGATAGATTTTAGATTAGATTTTCTGTATTAAATAAGCATGGGTCGGGAGTTGTTGCTTACATCCTAGCCCATCCGCTGGGTCTGATATCAAATAAATTTTAGTTGTATATAATATTTAATTTATGTCTATTTTTATACATTTCGCATTTCACTTACCGATTCAACAATAAGTCAAATTAACTTTTACAAAACGATGTCTCCAAAAGAGTCCACATAAAGTAAAGTTCCCTTTTAAATATATTTTCTAAAGTCATAGATATAAGAACAAGTAGATAGTGCAAAATCAATGTTTGTATCCCAAAGTAACACTTTAATTTAGGGGAATTATATTCCTAAGACAGCTATAAGACAAAGTCATCTGATTCGGTCGGAAGTCAGGTCGGTTAGCTTCAACACTAAGAGACTAGATTGCGTAGAAACAGTCAGACAAACGTTCGACTCAGTTTGTCGCCCTAATCAATTGTACATATTTTTTATGAAGTCGGAAATGAATATTTCTTTGCGTTGAGAAGATTCGTGCAAAAATTTCGCAAGAATATAAACCTTCTACAGTTTGTAAATGCATTTAATAGATTGTGTGCAAAAGAATAATGCGACGATACATTTTCGCAGTTTTAGGATCTTTTTGGGAAGCTTTTGGAAACTTCGCCTATAATGTTAAGTCACAGTCTGCCACTTTTTGCACTCAAACCTCGAATCCAAGATTGGCTAATACCTAATATTAATATTTTATACCTTTTGCCGATATATATCGAACTACTTTCAACATTCGTCTTTCCACAGGAGACACTATTGCTTCAGAGCTAAGAAAGATAAAGTCTTAAATGTGGAAGTGAATGTAAAGGTTTTTTTTTTTAAATGGAGTGGCTTTTGATAGAAAAGAATAATTTGAAAATATTATTTCAAAAGCCAAGATTGGTTTACTAATTTCCAGTATCGTTTATCAAAAAAAAAACCATTATAGGCCACTTAAAGTATTCACCCAGCTGGGTGTTAGGTACCTTAATTCCATTTAAAATTTGTCCACGGATGTCAGCAAATGTCTAGACGAGAATAGTTGTTATCATAGAATTTATGATTTTCTTAAACGTTGCTTGAAAAAGTGTAAATAAAGACTAAGGCAGTCAATGTCTTATAATAAATTTAATCCATACATTCCATTAACCTAATTTTTCCTCCGTCTTCTTTATTCCAGATATATTGACTTCCTTTGCCGAATGCTCAGCTCTAGTGATATCTCCCTATTAAAAGCGTTGGAAGCACAATCCTCATCAGCTTCACATGGTGGTGGTGGTGGTGGAGGTGGCTATGGCAATCTCTCGACCACCTCTCTTTTAAATGCCGCCAATGGAGCTGAAGCTGATCTCAAATGTCTACGCAAAGCGAACGGTGCTCCAATTATACCGCCCGAAAAGTTAAGTTATCTATTTGGTGTTTGGCGCATGGAAGGCGATGCCCAGCATCAAAAGGCATAGCAAAATGGCGAATCTAATCCTATGAACTTCTGCCATTTTGGGGGCTTCCAGTTACTGAATACATCGTGAATTCCAGAATCAAATAAAAATAAATAAAAATCAAACTCTTTCCATATTATCTTATAGATGTCTAAGCTTAAACTATTTAATTTAATTTTAAATTTAAACACATAACTTAATTAAATTGTACAAAAAAAAAAAACACAAGTAAAGAAATACATATATAAAGAGCAGCCATTTTGCGTTTTTGCTTTTGTTTTCTCCAACCAGCCCCTCCATTTAAATTAGGCGCGAAAATGTCGTGGTTTTCATCGTAAGGGGGGGTCGCAGCTTTATACATACATGCAGATACCCAAGACGACGACATACTTAGAGCGTAACGTCATTCCACAGACGGACCGACAGCCTCCCAGATACATCTGCACATCCACACAAGATATGTATGTACTTTGCTTATGCATGGGAAGAGAGCAGTCTGGAGCAGCTCTGGGCACACATCCGGTGATTTATGTTCGAAAACATAAAAACTGTTTACAAAGTATTTCACTAAAAACGTATTTATGTCGCCAAAATGCCTATTTAAAATTCACATAATTAGCTCAGTCAGTTGATTTAGTCAACTTTTTGTGGTCATCAAAGGCAAAATATCTCGTTTTTAGTTGTTGACTTAATTGCTTTTTAAATGACAGCTGGCAAATTGTATATACAAAGTAAGATTTTATTTTGGATAAATATGCAAGCTAGTACGGAATACGGACAGGTTGTTGCATACACAAAACGCACATGTGCCCAGGATAGAAAGAAAGAGGGAAGGGGGTTAGTTCTGGGACTAGAAGTGGCAAAAACTATACTTAGGCATTTGAAATGTGTGAAAATTGTAGGAAACTAAGAGCCTCAATGGAAAATAAGATAATTCGGTGATGAGTAGAAAGATTGATTAGATCAATAAACATTTATGAAGTGCTGGTTTCCGTTGGAACAAAATCTCGTAGCGTTTTTCATGAAAAGTGGAAGTTGATGTAGAGTGGATTTAGCCAATGGCAAAGGTGTCCGCATATATCCTTTAGTAACTCGTCAAAGATCTGCTGAATAGTGAAGTGACCAATTACCATCAATTGTCATTTGTTTTGCTCTCTACAAAATTCTTTGAAAGGTGAATCCTTGACTTTTCAAAGTCAAAAGCGTCCCCATCTCGTTTCCCCAGTTAAATGTTCGTAAAGAGTCTTATAACTTAAAAAAACACTTTTCAAGATGCTAAGATTTTAAAATTCTGCAAAAAGAACATAAAAGCACCAGAGATTCAGAACTTCGGAGGATCGGTTCTTACCAAAAATATTTTACAATATTTTGTGGACAATACCTTGCAGCTTAAGATATTTTGCAAGTAATTTTTTCCAAAACTATTTCCCCTCGATTATTAAATAATCAATGCGTATCACTATTCACTATTTATACTCAAATGATCGGAGTAGCTTCCGTCTGGCTGTTATATAAATTTGCGTAAGCCCATTAATCTGTGTTACTTTTTGCCTTAGAACATGGGAGCTGGGTGGACTGATTGTGTCGAAGCTTATAAACAATATGATAGTGGCAAGAATTTTGAAAGAGGATTTTAATGAAGAAGAATGTATGGAATAGAATTTCCTTACTCCAGCCTACTTGCAGCTTCAACCGAACCCATCCGAAAAAAATACAAATTAAAATGGTTTGGTTCAATTTGCTGAAGAGTTTAAAGATGTAAGAGTTTTGTGAATTAATCTTTTACCTAACATAAGTCCTCAACGATGCCGGATTCAAATGACAGCCAAATAGACAGATTAAAATAGATTAAAAACCAGAACTAATAATTATAAAGTGTTCCAACCCAACGAACCCATCTTTATGTTAACTCAAATAGAGTTATGTTTATTTAAGTTTCCGCACCTTTCAAACCCCAAAATATCAACTTAACCAAGAGAATAATGGACAATGCTTAAGGTAAGATTAAAGATCGGGTTTTCCAAGGATTCGATTCGGTGATATTAGGGGCGATACTTAAAAGCATAAAAGTTCTGGACTTCATTTCGGTTTTTCCATAACTTCAAAAGATATAAATATGACTTTCCGAGTAGATTTAAGGTTAGGTCGCTACGATATACTCAAGAAGGGCTTTGAGAGTTCAGATGAATTACATTTGGGACTATGCTTGAACAGAATTTCGATATTGGCCACTTATTGGAATGCTTTGCCTTCGATAGTTAGGTAAGTACATCTTTCCAAGCAGATCTTTGCAAAATTCGAGAAGTTTTCCTTAAGAACAGCCTTCAAGGGTTGAGATTCGGCCGAATTAGGGGCGACGCAGAATGATTCAGAAATGAGTAACTTTAAAAGTACGAAAACTAACCTTCCGCTCAGATTTATAGCAAGAATGGGGTTTGTAATACTTAAGGGCGGTCCTTAAGTATTGAGATTTGACAGAAGTTCTTCTTTTTCAGACTTGGTTAGCCTTTAAAGATCATAAAAATCGAGCTGAAACAAAATGAAGTTCCGGTCAAAGCTTTTATATTACCCAAAATCTTTTTTAAACTGTATAGAAATCGGACAAGCAACCTATGTGCGTTGTCAATGCTATAAGTGTAACTGAAATATACCGATGGCCAGATACCGAACGATACCGAAACCATTTCGGTTGGAATTCAATTTTAATTCTCTGAGATTTTCTGCACAAAAAAAACAATATCCTTCCTTAGCCTTGCCCAGTGAAAAAAATGTGTGCCATTCCTTATCATCAGCTCGTGTTTAGTTAGTTATTGTTGCTTTGAAGAAGGAGACATCTTATTATATTCATTCGCTACCCATAACAACTAAAAATTTCCTTGAACTGTGTTTTGGGTTCATCCTTCAAAAATATAAAATTTAAAAAAAAAATACACAGAAAATAGGAAACCACCTTTGTGGAGACCATCCCCAACTCAAGTACTGTCAACGCCCTCCACTCCGATTACTTCTTCTGGTACATAAAAAATACTTTAACATGGACTCAAATAGCGTCTACAGAGTCGAACATTGTGGCAACTAAATTTAGACTCATACAGCGCACAGCGCGCTGCAGTGCAAGGACATGGTCAGTTCATTCGCCAGGCAAAAATTCACATGGCTTTTAAGGAAGCATTGTTCATTAAATCTGTATGCCGCACATGGGTAATCAATGGCATGTGCTATGCGCCAGGACCTCATGCCAGGAGGCAGTTTTTTCCCAACATATGTAAGGCGGAGTTTTCAAAACTTTAAACTCGACTCATAAATGAAATGAAAACAAAGCCAGGGTATGTGTGAGGGCGCATGTGAGTGTGTGTGTGTGTGTGTGTGTGTGTGTGTAGGAGGATGCTGAGAAGGTCTCGCTTATTGTTGTTTCTTTTCACATTTTGTATGACCCTCTGACTTAAAGTAGGCGCCGCTGTTTGTCTGACTTGGGAGATGTACATATGGATGTATTTATGTATACTTCGCTTACATATTTACTTACTTGCCTTCATTCATCAGACCATTTTGGGTAAAAAGGGGCGTTTAAGTAACCAATAGCCATATAAATCAATTGTTATTCTTTGCTTGTAGCCTGCCTGGACTTGGAAATTTAATTAGATGCAGTTTTTCACAGGAAAGGAAACTAAAATGAGAATTGTGTTAGTTTGGCAATAAATTAAGGCTTCCGCCTAAAATATTTCTATTTTTATCTTTCTCTTTATTATTCAAAATAATCAATAAAAATTGTTTTCAAAAAATGTTACTTTGGCATATATTTGACCATATACCCAGGCTCATCCATTCCCCCCTATATATCCATTCTATGTTTGCCCCATGTTAAAGTCAAAACGGTGTGTCCAAAAAGTATACGAGCCGTTTCAGATTTCAAAGTAACAAGACAGACCAGACCGCACCTCGAAGAGGAACGGAAGCATTTGCCAGTTGAACCCCCATGCCCCAGTCTCATTTATGCCTTGCTGATTGATTTTTAGTGAGAAGCTGCTTCGCCCCACCATCCCCTATTGCTGGCCTGAACATCTGCTTCACGCAACGATGCCAGCGACAAAATTGTATGCAAAAGGCTGAGTAATTAAAAATCATCGATGGCGATGCCTGCATTTTCGAGTGCATTTTGCCAATCAATCAGCGATCAAAGTTCATAAAAACCTGCAGTCTAGCAGGCAGGCGGCTGACTAATGGCCCGACCGCCCTCAAGTCGCCCGATCTATCCATCAACAAACAATAACAAAAAAGAGTACAAAAACAACAAAATGGGCAAAAGCTAATGTACTACAAGCTGAAAATGTATACAAGACATCTATGAAGGAAATTCATAAAAAGACAAGTCCAAAATTATTTTATAAGCAAGAGTGGCAATGCACGAACTGTGAATGCTCTATTCAGTTTCTTGAGATTCATTAGAAATAGATTTATTTCTACTAACAAGACCCATTAGAACATGTTGGTTTTTACTTTAGAGTTTATTATACTTCTACAAAGAACATTTTTAGCTTTTGTTAGGTATGCAAAATCTTGTTTAAAGATTCAATGCTTGATCTCAGTTCTTTGGAATAAAATTCTCCTTGCTTGTTGTTTCTTCAATAAGATCTTGCACGAAATTATATAAAAAATGTATACTACACGCATGTGAAAACAGGACCCAATAGTGGTTCTTTAACCGTAGTGCCCATGTCCGCCTCTGAAAGGCTTGAAATCATTCAAAGACTTTTTTAAAAATCCGAAATCAATACAGAAATCTTTGATTTTGTGAAAGTGCTCAAAGCTAAGAAGCAGTTGTTATAATAAACTAAAAGTACTGTTTCAAAATCTTTAGAAAAGAGTCGGATTTGCAATGTTTACATCATAGACAACACATTAGGCATCCAAATTTGACATTTTTCATTGTATTTGAGTTCGGAAATGTCCCAACACTCTAATATCTTAAGTATTTTGAGCTTAAAGTAGCTTAAAGTTCATGTTTTGAACCATATTCGGATCTTTACTAATTTTTTAGCTCTCTTTTACAACGTTTATCATGCTTAGTGCCCTTTAAAGTATGCTACGATAAATAAAACTAATGTTTTTAGATAAGCATTTATTTTATACTTGTCTCGACTCAACATTTTGTTGTATATCCACAATCTGGGTGAATTTGCAGTATTGATTATCTAGCAATGGGTTCGATCTAATAGATAATTACATAAGGAAATAAAGTTGGCATACTTTGGAGGGCATTAATCAGGAATAATTGGGTGTGTGTAAACATAGTGTTTGATAGTTGCGTAAGGCATTACTACCTAGCTTCAAAATAAGCTATTGTCTCAGAGTCTGCGATTTTTTCACACAATATATACCAATAAAATACATGTTTTCAAAATCCTAAAATAGTTTACTGTCCAAAAAAAGTTACTTATATTCTTATAAAAATTTTCCAAAACAGACATTGCATACCTATGGGAGGTACAAAATATGGTAAGTTGCGCCACATGTGTTTATAATGATGTACCTACGCTTAAAGATATCGTAGAACTGTTTAAAATAAATAAAGCTTTAAGACAATATCAACGTGAGCCAAATCAAACTTAAAGGATGCTCACAAAACCTTAATAAAATGTGTTGAAAGCTCCAAACTCCTAAAAATCTAGTCGTTATGGACTATTTTCGAAAACAAATTCCTGTTCAGCACTCAAAAATCATTCAGAATTACCATCAACCCATCAATATACTGGAACTTATTGCCTTTTGTTATGTTAAATAGTTTTTAAAAGAATAAATCGGGATTTAAAGGATCTTAATTGAATTATATCATCATATCAATAAAAAAATCGGTAAAATATGTAGATGTACATTGTACATAAACTAACAAGTCTTTCTCACAAACTTTAATAAGTTTAATTTGTGATTAATAAAAATTTTCCAGTTGTGCGAATCCTAAAACAAAATCCATTACTAAATGTATATCTTATAGTATTTAGAAATAGATAATAGGCTTATTTTTTAAGTAGAATGGGCAAAATAATATGCTTTAAAAAATTAAACAACTCCCAAAAGTATGCTTAAGGATTTCCCATTTCTCAGCCCCATGCTCAACCATTAATGCCATGTACCCCCAACCAATTGAACTAAAATTTACAGAGTATTACGGCAACGAGTAATTGCTGGTAGGCGCGAAAAGGGGGGCAAACAGCAAAACGATCGTTTTTCCCCCATGCATCTAGCTGTCCCTCTCTCTTTGGCTGGCATAAATATTTTGCTTTTATATTTTTTCAGCCGAAGATGCGCACAGCACATAAAAAGCAATGCGTGTGTGTGTGTGTGTGAGTAGTTGGCTGTCTATAAACAAAAAACAGTCCATAAAAAAAGCACAGTCGCGTTCAGCGTTGGCGGTCGTCCCAAAAACAACAACAACAAAGCCCAAAACTTTTTTGTTTGTTTATTTACACAAAAAACATTTTAGTGACTTGGCCGTACAACCCACCACAAAGCCAGGAAGTCACTAAAATCGTTTAAAAAAAAAAAAAAAGGAACAAAATGGCGCAACCATGGTCCGACATCAGATCGGTAATTCCTTGTTCTTGGGAATAATGCTGCATTTGATGTAAACGCTTGACACTTTACGCCAGTTGCCTCCGCTCTGATCTGATCTTTGCGTCGCCTTTGCCAAACCGCAAGCAGCCAACAACATCTGGCAAAAGGAAAAAGATTAATTTCTGACAGCGCGGGAGCGTCCCCAAAGGCGGCACACATATACATACGTACGTAAATATAATATGATATCCGATGGCGGCGCGTGAAAAAAAGAGACTCTCAAGATTAATGTAGACGACTGGATGATACTCAGTAAGGACTTGGGATATCAAAGGGGTTACATTTTCTGCTTTGAAAAGCAAAACCGAAACTGTTTTGCCCGTAATGTAAACTGTAAGCCCTAAAAATAAAATATATATTTTCACTCAAAAAAAAATCAATCCGCAACGGGAATGAAAACGAGGTGATCCCGAATATTCTTAAACCGACCCCAGAAAAGAATTGATTTCACTTCCCCCTTTCTTTTTTAAGCCCGAAAAACAGGATCAAAAATATGAATTTTTTTGTGTACATGCTTAATACTAGACTAAGGAAGAAACGACTAAAGAAAATCTTTCTTAAACCACCTCCTTTGATAAACAAGGAAGACTTCAAGCCCTAGTCCTTAAGGAAAACGAACCGAATCCTTATATTGAGGAATTCTACGAACAAAATAAAAGTCTAAAGTGTGTCAGAAGCAGAATGAAAGGGTCTCGACAGATAATTGAAGGAGTGTGGTTAAACGACGGAAATTCTGAAAGTTCCTCTTGAATAGAAAAGGTTACTTCAAATTAAACTTTTCTGTAAAACTTTACTTTTTTTAATGCATTATCCTTAAGAAATCGGTTTTGAAAAGGCTTGGTTTAATTCAAATGACTTTATATCGGACCCAGAGCAGACGAGCATCTAGAAGGTGGACCAAAGGGTATGAAGCCCAGGGGCTATTTCTAGATTTGGTCCAGCTTTATCTGCAAGTTTTAATTACTGCAAGATTATAGCTCTTTCTTCTTCCAAATTTCTTAGGAGCGATTTGTAGGGATTCCTTCCTTTAGTTTTAACTCTCTTTAATCCCGATCCCAAGCAATTCTAAAATTTTGTAAAGGAGATATATATCCATTTGGATTACATTGTTTCGAAACTACAATATTTTTATATATACCCTCATTATTTATTTCTTTTGGCTATTATTTATTTTTGCAATATGTCTCTTTGCAAGCGATTTTTTTGTCTAAGGTCGAAAATATTTGGGCTCTTGGATTCCTAAAACATTAACGTAAAAATTGGGACTAAATTTTAAGATGTTTTTAACGCATAGAAGGAAGCATTTCCCACCATATATATTCTTGGTTAGCATGACGAGCTGAGTCTATGTAGCCATGTCCGTCTGTCCGTCCTTCTGTTTCTATGCGATTTCCTCAGTCAGTTGGAACGCTATCGCGACCAATCTTTACACGAAGTCTTGAAGTACAAATACACTGTACAAGTACCGAAATCAGCCGGATCGGATGACTATAGCATTTGGCTGCCATAGGAATGATCGGTCGAGAAACTAGTTTTAGTGAGAAAATGTTTTTGTATTCAAAGCAAAACGCCTCCATACTTAGTTTTTCTTAGTTTGCTATGCTTTTCCATGATTCCACTAAGTTTGGTCGAAATCGGACATCTATTTAGTATAGCTGTCATAGAAAAGTAGTCTTGATTTTTGGTATTGATTTTTTCAGTGGAAAAGTCCTTCAAATTAGTAAGAAAAACGTGCTGCAAGGGTACTTTCCTCTATTTTTGTACCCCTTTTTATTAATTATTAATCCGGTTTAGAATTCAGAATTCAATATTCCCGGAGTCTCCAATGGATTGCCATGCACTTCTACTTATATACCCATTTCAAAGGGTATGTACCCTGTTCAGATAACATCAAACTTCACATCATTGATTGCTCCGCTGGTTGATGTGAGTTTTCCACGCCACGCTTTTCACGGTCGCATCCGTCAATGCCACAGCGTAATACAAGATGCCATATAGGAAAATGCTCGTACACATTCAACAAACGCGTACATATTTGTTCGTTCAAATTTCTCTAGCCGGAGACAAATGGTGAGGCGTCAGCGCGTCTTCTAAAACTAATCAAGTGCCAAGCGTGGAGACATAAAACGACATAAACGACACGCAGAAACGCTACACAAAATAAGTTTTATTTGGTATTTGCTGGGTTGGTCTTTAGTACTTCATTATAAGCGCACTAACGATGTTGTTTTAATGATCTGCAGCTCGAAAATCCACTTGACAAAATCCAGGCAGCGGGCAGAAGCAATGCTCAAGTGCTGCAGTGACGCTATGGGGGAGAAAGGGCGAAGGGCCTGTGAAGGGTAACACATATATAAATAAAGAAGCACTCATATATATGTATCTTCCATTCGGGTATATATAATTTCGCACAGACATTTATTTCTGAGAGATGTGTGAAAAAAGGCAAAGCCATTGAATGTCGGCCATGTCTTTGGAGCCTTGTTATTTGGGTGGGAAGGGGAAACTGTTGATGGGCAGAGCCTATAAAAATTTTGTTGTAGGTGGCGAGAATTGCCATTGAAAGTTGGTGTTGATAAATGTAAAATTATGTTTTTGAACAGGTGAAAAATATGCTGGTGCTTTAAGTGAATAAACTAAAAGGGAAGCTTCATTAAAACAATTAACAATGACTCACACAATCAAATAGATGTTGAGTGTTTGCTACCGCTAGTTATATACAACACGTGCTTATATCAAAGTACCGGCACTCAAGCAGATAATGTATAATTATTCATAATTGTTCAATAAAGTTCACTTATTAAAAGTTGGCATACAGATAAAAATTCAATTTTTATTTATATACTCAATAATGAGGCGTAGTATTTATCTAGCAAATTTCTTTACAGTTAGTTACCCAGTTGTGTGTTTAAGTATTGCCGTTCACATTTAGCGAATTTGCAAGTCAAAGTTATATCTACGCATAATACTTAGTTGATTATTAAGACATCCCACGAAACAGAAGGAACTAACATAATTTTAAGCGCTGGAACCAATTCCATTTTTAAACTGGCTTAAGACCGGTTCTGAAACAGCATTTGATTTCATTTTATCTACTTACAAGATAAATTTTAAGTTCATAGCTTAAATAACTTCTGAGATATGGCTCTGAACCACTGTTGAATCGGTTCCGAACCAATCAAATATACAACTACACACCAAATTTCAAGATCTTAGTCTATCTAACTTCAAAGATTTGGATCTACATCAGTTTTTAATCAGGTTCTGAAGCAGTAGAGTATCCAACTTTATAACATTTAGCTACATACCTAGATTTATATAAAATACATTTTAAGATATGGCTCTGAACCACTTTTGAACCGGTGTGAGCCAGTATACACCTCCAAATAATCAAGCTTCAAATTCTAAGTTAATAGCTTAAATACCTTTTGAGATATAGCTAATGACTTTACGCGGATTGACTTGAATATATAGTGTGAAGATTTCGTGAAGAACTGGTTCAGCGGTTTATACCAATTTAAGGAACAAACAAATGCACCGCTTATACACAAAAATATCATCATGATAAATGCCCTTAAAAGTATGCTAGCTATGTTTTCTTAATTAGTTATCAATTTAAGTGAGTGTTTGAGAGTCAGGTATGCCACACAATCAGATTGTCAGGCCAGTTGAAGGTATTAAAAATAATTAAGAATAATTCGACGGTAAGCCAAATACAAAAAAAAATTGATCCTCATCTATTAATATACATAAGCATTGCATACTTTGAAGGGCATTCTAATTTTGTTAAGTAGTAGTTGTTGTTGTTAATTTCTTCATTTAAGATCTTTTGTAAAGCAGCTTAAAATATTTGGATGTATAAACCAAATCTTAAAGAAGAAATCATACAGTACAGACTTGTTATGCCCTGGCAGAGGGTATATTAAAATTATCCAGATGTTTGTAACCCACACTAGGAAGCATTTCCGACCACATAAAGAGTATACATTCTTGATCAGCATGACGAGCTGAGAGGATTTAGCCTTGGCCGTCCGTCTGTTTCTATGTTATCTCCTCCATCAGTTTTAAAGCCAAACTTTGCACGAAGTCTTCTGGTACAAATACGCTGCACATTTGTCGGAACCGGCCGGATCGGATGACTGTAACATATAGCTGCCATAGGAACGATCGGTCGAAAATCTAGTTCTAGTGAGGAAAGATTTTTTATTTTAAATGCAAACGTCTTCAAACTCCGTATTTATTAGTTTTCTATGTTTCTAGATGATTCTGACAAATTTGGTCGAAATCGGACATCTATATAGTATAGCTGCCATAGAAAAGTAAGGTTACAAAAATGGTCTTCGTAAGAAAAACTTATTTGTTTTCAATGAAAACCTCTTTAAAATTTTCATATATTTATTATATAAGTTTTCACACAATTCTTCAAAGTTTTGTCAAAATCGGATGACTATAACATATTGCTGCCATAGGAATGAACGGTCGAGAAAATAGTTTTAGTGAGCATAACTTTTTTATTCTTAAAGCAAACGCCTCCAAATTTTGTATTTCTTAGTTCGCTATGCTTTCACATGATTCCACTAAGTTTGGTCGAAATCGGACAACTATATAGTATAGCTGTCATAGAAAAGTAGTGACAGAAAAGTAGTCTTAGGGCCGTTTTCTAATCTACTACATAAACCTACAAATAACAGAGCAAAATCCGAGTATATCAAACGCTTAGCTGCTATGTAGAAGATGAGAAATCGGCCCATAGTGAGAAAAACTTGTTTGTAACAACAACAACAACAACACTAACAAGTGGAAATGTCCATCAAATTAGTTAGAAAAACGCGCTATTTTTGTCTATTGCTTTGCTAAGCAGTCTAATAAGCCACAGTTCCCAAGTCTTCCATAGAAATCGATTGGTGCAACTGCCTAACTAAGAACCGACCACAGGGCCTTTAAACAAATAAAGTATGCAGTGCTCTGCTTTTGCAAAATAAAACCAACTTTACTTGTCCAAAGTGGGACGAAATCCGATGAAGTATGAAATATTTTCCCTTCTCTGTGATTGAGTAGCGAGCAGGTAGTGTCGCTGCTTTCCATTTTGGGAATAATTTATGAAACTCTTCTTGAACCTTGAAGATTGCAGAAATTTAGTCTAATGTGAAGAAAAGCTTCATGTCATGCGTGGGTCTGAGTTTTCCCATTAAAGAAGACGCTGTACATTGTCTTATTCTACCCATACTTAAGCTCTAACTGAAGATCTGACTAGAGTTGATACTTTGTGCTGAATGGTAGGTCTTTGTCAAAAAGTAAGCATCCCCATGTAACTCCATGTATCTCTTTTAGGAGCACATTATTTTAGCTAAGATTTCTGCTTTTCTTTTCTTGCTTCCAAAAACGAGTTCGAGTTGCTGTTGAAAGACTCGAAATATGTTATTTACCATTGAAATTGGTCGAAATACACTTGGTAGTCAAACAGTCTCTTAACAGTTCGTTGTTAACCGGAGCAGTAATGCGTTTTTAAGTTACAACGTTGTAAAATTCAAAAGTCACCCACTTGTAAGTTTCGGGAATTTGTATGCAGCCTCAGCACATTTTGTTTGTTCCTCCACTTTGACTAACCGTTTGTACCCATAATTGTTTCTCAGCCATTCACTGCAAACGTTTTTTCAAAAACAAAGTAAGTACGTAAATAGTTTTGCAATACGCAATTAACCCCGTTTCATAATAATCTCCCCCCCCCCCCCCCCCCTGCCTTGGCCTGTTCTGCCCTGCCCTGCCCTACCCTGCCCTGCCTTCCATACTTCAGTAGATATCAGAAAACAGTTGAGTGTGTGCTCTTGAGACAGTTTAGGCCAACTCATGCGAAAGAAAATCAACATCAATCTTTTGCACATTTGCTCGTAGTATGTTGCACTTGTTGCACTTGCCTGCGCCAAGTTTGGGTTCATTGGGGCATCCATTTGCTCATGCTCGAACAACATAGAGAGCGAAAAGCAAAAGTCAGAGAGAAACACGTGTTTTGAATTAAATTACCCCCGGCCCTCCCCACTGTGCTGCCTTAGAAAATTCTTGTTGAAATGTTAATGGCCACCACCGGAGGGAAGACTAATAAAATGTTGCATGTTGAAAAATTCACGTGCTGGCAAAACTTTCCTACAACCGCAAAAGAAAACAAAACACCAAACTGGCAATCAAATTTAACAGCAATGGCAAGACACATACACTGAGACAAATGAAATCAGCTACAGAGCTCGGCTCGACTCCAACCTGTTGCTGCGTCAGCGTCAGCCACCGCTTTTGTTGCCTTCAAGCTTCATCTGCTGTGTGTGTTGGGCGCTCGCAGTTGACGACTAGAGCTGCTGGCCTAAAGACGCGACCCGGCTTAAACAGAAATCGTGGCTTAACTTAGCTTGGCTTTGTTGTGGTTAAACCAATAACAAAAAAAAAACAAAAAAAACCCATTCAAATAGCAGCGAATCTTAAACCAAAGTTCTAAGTGCGTGCAGTGAATTAATCAAACGTTGGAGCAAGAAAATTTCCCACTTACTCACATTATCTCACCCAGTTGAGCCAATTCATCTGGAATTTATGGTAATACACTTAGTAATGTGGAGACAAAAATAACAACAACAAAAAAAGAAGTCAGTGAAAGTGTATCCGCATCTCTAATGATGTGAGATCTGTGTGGTGATGATGTTGAAAATGTTGCGCTGATGAAGCTGTGTCGAGTTTTTGTTGCTGATGACACTCGAAACCCCAAAATTTGTCTTGGCAAAATATGCATGGCTAAAATTTTTACAACTTTGAGTCCACTTAAGGTATAAAATGTGTGCTTAGGAAATTTGTGGTTGGAGTCGTCGCAACGAAGTAAAGTTTATGCGAGGAAAATGTTGGGCATAAAAAAAAACAATAAAATACAAATTGAACTATCAAAAAATGTGGATCCCAAAATGTTGACAAAGACCTTTCATTTTTTCAAAAGTCTTGATTGCATTCGTGCTTAGCTAATGCAACACAAATGCCACAAAACTTTAAATTTCTTAACATATTTTCTAAATTTATGGCCTTTAAAGTAGGAAAACACTACACTATCCTTTTTTAGTAAAAGTTATAGCTGCATAGTTGACACCAGTAGCATTGCGATCTGTGAAAAGCAAAAAATATATGCAGTTTAGATCGATAGTTTTATTTATCCGATAAACAAGGTGTCCAATTATTTCGCAAAAGAGTGCATACAACTTTTTTCAGTCAACGCTTAACATAAAATAATAAAACTTCATCTGACTTCCACCGAGTTACCTTAAAAATGCAGATTTGGCAAAGACCTAGAACTCAACAAGATGCTTAAGAGAAATACTGTGCAATGTCAGGTAAATTTTGCAATGTGGACCTACAATTTTACATTTGTGTGCAAAAGACTTGAAGGAAACCAAAGGTCCACATTGTGTGCCCTTTACTTAGCTTTGTGTTGGGTCATAGTACAGAAATATCTAGTTCTATCAGAGGGTTCTCCTCTTCACAAGGTCTTATATGGTCTTTAGGCTACAATTAACTCTTCTTTTACCTTTACAAAAAATTATTAAAGGATTGAAGGAATGGTTTTTCACTATTCATAAGTTTAGCATACCTTAAAGGGCATTTATCAAGATTTTTTGTGTATAAACAAACAACTAAATCAGGCCTGAGTTGAAATTAATTTCTCTTAAGCCACTGAAGAGCCACATTAGGCTAGCCCTGGATAGCCAAAGTTATATATTCAAGATGATATAGCTAATATAGTCTAGTTCTAGATGTTACAAAACATCAAAGGATCTTCATCTATATTGTTTTAGGTGTACGGCAAAAGTTTCAAGATGGTCTGGATTCTATTGAACATTATTCACAGGTCTCCCAAGCCGTGTGATAAAATATTCCCTACATCTTCGCTTACAATAATCGCAGATTTACTTGGTATAGTTTACCTTGAAGTTAAGAAATATCACTTTGCCATATCATCAAGTGGAGTCTGCTAAAAAGTGCCAAAATACCAATTTTAGGCCACTTTAAGCTGAAATTACTAAAAATTCACACATGATGTACCATTTGTTAAACAGAAAAGTCACTAAAATTTGTTATCTTGTGTTTTTTTTTTTAATTTTGTAATATTTATTTTTGCAATTTGAAAGAAACGTCATATCTGCTACAGTTTTATAGATAGAACCTACTTACCCTTTGTTCATATTTAGTAATCAAAATTAATTATCGAGCCTCAACATGTGTTAAGCGATACTCAATAACCACGCATCTTACGCCAGATTCATATTGAGCATACACTTTCGTTGGTTCAGAGTGTATAAAACTCGGGCTTGACCGAATTTCTCAGTAGTTATCTTCGAAAAGTAACATTAAAGGAATAATTACCAATGTGTAGTCTAGATCCTAAATGCATAGGCTATAGTTAATGGGTGCCGGTTTTTCCACTAATTGAATACCTCCATCTAGAATTGGTCTTAAGGCGGCATTGTATTGAAGTCTTCGAGATTTTGTGGCTACATTTTGATCAGCTAACAGCAAAGAAATCTCTAGGTAGTAATTGAGATTTGCTTATGTATAATTTGAATTGAACTGAAATGATATCTTGGACAGAGGTCAGGTTCAGGTCAAATTTGGGTATGTAGGAATTTTGGGTTGGCAACTCTGAAACATATAATTGTCAAATTTAGGCGGAGGTTTTTTCTGTAATCAACTAACGGTTCAATAATATTGTTCTCTACTCCATGTTCGTGACTTGGGTGTTATTGCTTTAAAAATACACAGAATTACTGTCGTAATTAACATTTAACTAGCCAACTCTTTAAGATCTCTTATCTCTGCCAAATAACCATTTAGTCTTCACATACAAAACTATTCAAAAAGCTACCCAACAACTTCCTCAGTCAGTCAGTCATCAACTTGTTTTAATTGTCTTGGCTGGCTCAAAAATCGTAAAAATATTGGCCACATAAACAATTTTTTTAACGCACAAGCAAGAGAGATCCCAACGACTTCACCTTGGGCATTCCACATACAACACAACAAAAGTGGCTGCTGCATCAGTCAAAATCCAGCTACGTATCTTTGTGTGTCACATTTGCAAGTCTTTTTTCACCTTCCCTCTCACACACTCACTCGCACCTAATTACCCGCAATTTCATTTTGAAAGTAACAGCAACAAAAGAAAAGCTTCAACCACAACAACCTTAATTGGAACTGTTAAATCCAAACACACTTTTACAGGCACTGTAAAGGCTCTGCTAAAGTTTACATCACATCAACATGGCAGCTGGTTCCACAACAACAATTGGTTCGACGGCCTTGAACTCCGCACAGGTAAAAATTGATATAGTATGTTTAACAACAATGTTGTTGGTGTGGTTTTTTTTTTTTTTTGTATATTTATTTATTTTTGTTTTGTTGTTATCTACGCAAACCAGTTTTTTGGCTCTGCTTGGAATTGGGACTAGGTCTGGGTCTCAACGCAGAATCTTATAGCGAGCGACTGCAATTTTAGACTCTGACTTAAGTTTTTATCATGTTATTGTCGCTTCATCTTTGTTGTGAATAATATACGAGCAGATTTTATGGTCGACTGAGTTTGAAGTTAAGTCTACGGCTTAGGTCAAGAAGTGTAAAATCGTTAACCAAATGGGTTTCTACACGATATGTGGATTGCTTTAGTTAATTGTCAGTTTTAAAACAAATATTTACACCAAGTTCACTGATTAAACTGTCAAGTGGAAAGACAAAACAACCAGTCAAATCCCAAATAAATATTTGCCTTAGCAATGATGACGGCCTGTGACAATGAGCCCCTGATGGAAGAGGGCAGTTCATTGGGCCCGGAACATCGTCTAACAATTTGGCATAAGGTTGAATTAGCAGTAGTCTAGTGCTTCTTTATTTACCATCCCATCCCCCAGATTCTCTTCTTTATGCTGGGCATCATCTCGGCTCTAACGATTTGTGTGCTCATCCGTTTGTCCAACAAGTTGACCGCCGAAGCTGAGCACAAAGCTCTGATGCACTTCAAAGAGATATCGAAGGGTCACCGATTTGGCAATTAGCTTTAATTTACTTATTTATTTTTTTATTATCTTTATTTTGTTTACAATTCATCTTTTTAAAGGTGCTAATTGATTATATGCGGAAAATGTTAGCCGGTTTTTTTTTTTGGCTTTTTTGTAACTTTTCAAGTGCAAATTCAACATCAATTAGCAAAAGATGAGGAAAAGCGATGATAAGTAGACCCTAAAGGTCAAATGGAATTTAATGATTGCTTAAACCTTTTTTATTTGTTTACTTCGCAATAAACATTTGCCTTTACCTTTTCAGATCACGGACCACAATGATGTGGAAAATGCCATCAATTCGACACAGTTGGGCCAGAGAACGGAAAGTAAATGGCGTACATGGTTGCTTATGTTCCTTGGCCCCGCTCTGACGGCGGGAACAGCTTTACTTTCGTACTTCCAAGGTGCCTGGTATGGACTGGGTGCACTTTATGTCAGTTTGACTGTCATGCTGCTGGTTAAGCCGGGCTTGCGTTGGTTCTATATAGCAGCTGTGACCGGACCAAGGGATACCATGTAAGTGATGGTTAACTATTTAGTTTAACTATGAGAAAGCCTCCTAATTAACATTCTCAGAAACCTTAACTAATACATTGTATCTACCAGGCCGTCTCTCCTTTAGTCTGTTTGAACACCTGGATCTCAGAGACTATAAGAGCTAGAAAAAACAAATTTAAGGGCCGTTTTCTAATCTACTACATAGTGCTATCTGTCACATAATCCTACAAATAACAGAGCAAAATCTTAGTTTATCTGACACACAGATGAGAAATCGGCTCTTAAACATAGATTAGTATTGACTGCACTCAGATATATATTTTCTGCTTGCCCCGCAATTAAAAATATAGAAAATCTCCTGTAAACTTTCATCTTTATCTACAATCTCTCAATTTTTTTTAAAGATCTTATAATAAATGACAGATGTATGAAGGTTATAAAATACGATGTATAATTTTCAAAGCAGGCGGGGCTGCTGGCTAACATAATGAAGTTATGTTAACATTAATGTTAAGGCTCTGTTAATTTACATAGGGGAAGGTTATTAAACAATAATTCCCCTGAGTAATGGGTACATCGAAACCGTGCAGGGCCGACTTTAACTTACGCTCTAGATTTAGCTTATTTTTTTCTTACCATCTTCCTAATTTCATAGTTCTCTTTCCTTAATTGTCATTAATTGTCGTTCCTTCCCTATCTTTTGTCATATTTTTTTCCTTGTTTTTTCTTGCTAGATTCCTTTTCCGACCCTATTACTTCTTGATTTATTCAAACTTTCGTCCTAACAGACCTCCTCCTTTCTTCTTTTTAAGATCCTTCTTCCTTTTAACCATATTATCCAAATATCCAAATATTCATTTCCGACCCCATAAACTATATATATTCTTGATCAGGGTGACGAGTTGAGTCGATTCAGCTTTGTCCGTCCGTCTGTCCGTTTCTAAGCGAACTAGTCTCTCAGTTTTGAAGCTATCGAGCTGAAATTATGCACAGAGCCTTCTTTTTGCTGCTCACTACTAATCTGTAGGAAACGACTGGATCGGATGACTATATCTCATAGCTCCCATGGGAACAATCGGTCGGAAAACTAGTTTTAGTAAGAAAAACTTTTTTCTTTTCAATGGAAGCGTCTTTAAACTTTGTATTCATAAGTTTTCTGGTTTTTAAAAACTCCACCAAAATTTTTTTAAATTGGACAACTATATGGTGTAGCTGCCATACAAAAGATAGGTCTGAAAAACAGTCTTAGTTAGAAAAACTTTTTTGTTTTTAATTATAGCATCCTGCAATTTTGTATTTGTTTGTTTCACATGCTTTCACATAATTTTACAAATTGTTGGCCAAATCAGATGGCTATATCATATGGCTCCCATACGAACGATCGGTCGGAAAATGTGAAAAAGGGTATTTTTTGAAAATATTTAAGCGAGCAAGGGTATTAAATCGCTTTTTTCAAGTATTTATACAAGCTGAATCTTTGTTCTCTCCTTAAAAGTGAAATTTTACTAACAAAAGCCCAATTTATCATAAGAACATTTAAGATAGACGACCGCTACAAGAAGAAGAAAGTCTTCCTCGAGTTTGTACGAGTTAGAAAAATACATAAACTTTACCAAATTTAGTAAAAGATCCTTCCCATCTACCAAACTCCTTTTTTCTTAAATCATTCGTTAATTTCCCAAATATTCCAGCGCCCTCATTGCCTACATCCGTCTGCTTATGTTTGTGAAGCGTCAGGAGCGTAAAAATCTGAACGTAGGCGATATCTTCGAATCGAATGTGGCCCGTCATCCCGATAAGTTGGCCATTGTCAGCGAAATGCAGCAGTGGACTTTCCGCCAATTGAATGAACATTCGAACCGGGTGGCGAATGTTTTTCACAGTCATGGCTATAAAAAGGGTGATGTGGTGGGACTTTTACTCGAGAATCGTGCCGAGTTTGTTGCCACCTGGTTGGGTCTATCGAAAATTGGTGTAATCACACCGCTAATCAATACAAATCTGCGTGGAGTTTCACTTCAGCACAGCATCAAGGTGGGTCAATGTACGGCCCTAATTTATGGGGCAGCCTACAGAGCAGCTGTTATGGACATAGCCAAAGATTTGCCCGCTCATGTGGGACTGTATCAGTTCAATGATGAGAGCTCGATGGCTGAGGTAGCCACCGAAGGACTCAGTCAGGGTCTGGCCCAGCAGCTAAATGGTTTATTGGAAGTGGCGGCGAAAGATAAAGTGGCCAATGGGGCTAGTCGAGCCGATCATCATGATAAGTTGGTGTATATCTATACATCGGGTACCACGGGATTACCCAAAGCGGCGGTGATTACACACTCAAGGTTAGTTTTGAAGATGTTTGGAAAGCTACAGCTTGCATTAATCTCTCATTGTATCAACACTAGGTTCTGTTTCATAGCCGCTGGCATACACTATGCACTGCGCTTTCAGGATAAGGATGTGTTTTACACACCTCTGCCACTTTATCATACGGCGGGTGGTGTCATGAGCATGGGTCAGGCGCTGCTCTTTGGCTCCACGGTGGTGATACGCAAGAAGTTCAGTGCATCGGGTTACTTTGCGGACTGCAAGCGTTTCAATTGCACTGTAAGATTGGTATAGCAATCTATTTCTGCAACTACTTGCTCCTTTTTACTTCTAGGTGTCCCAGTACATTGGCGAAATGGCACGCTATATTCTAGCCACTCCGGCAGCTGCCCACGATCGCCAGCACTTGGTGCGCCTGATATTTGGAAACGGCTTGCGGCCTCAAATCTGGCCACAGTTCGTCGAACGTTTTGGCATCAAGAAAGTGGGCGAATTCTATGGAGCCACCGAGGGCAATGCCAATATTATGAACCCAGACAGCACTGTGGGTGCCATTGGTTTCATTTCACGCATACTTCCACAGGTTTATCCCATATCCATTATAAGAGCAGATCCTCATACGGGTGAACCCTTGAGGAACAAGCGTGGACTGTGTGAGCTGTGCGCTCCACATGAACCCGGTGTATTCATAGGCAAAATAGTTAAAGGTAATCCTAGTCGCGAGTTCTTGGGCTATGTCGACACCAAAGCCTCCACCAAGAAGGTGGTACGTGATGTCTTCACGAAAGGTGACATGGCCTTCATTTCGGGTGATTTGTTGGTGGCCGATGAGCGGGGTTATCTGTACTTTAGAGATCGCACTGGCGATACTTTCCGCTGGAAGGGTGAAAATGTTTCCACCAGTGAGGTTGAGGCACAGTTAAGTAATTTGGCTGGCTATAAGGATGTCATAGTTTATGGCGTACCCATACCAAATACCGAAGGTAAAGCAGGTATGGCCGCCATTTATGATCCCGTGAGAGAGGTGCAACTGGACAAATTTGCTGAGGAGGTGACAAAGATGTTACCCAGCTATGCGCGTCCACAATTTTTGCGTTTTCTGCGAA
The DNA here is from genome assembly GCA_035044965.1 of Lordiphosa andalusiaca. Lineage (NCBI taxonomy): Eukaryota > Metazoa > Arthropoda > Insecta > Diptera > Drosophilidae > Lordiphosa > Lordiphosa andalusiaca. Next base: position 950,420 of record JAWNNM010002303.1, on the reverse strand, counting down.
AAATTGATTTAACGGGCACTTTTAAACTGCGCAAAGTGGAGCTACAACAGCAGGGTTATGATCCAGCTGCGATAGAGGATGAACTGTATTATGCTAAGACCAATGGTAGCTATGCTCCATTGACGCCGACCGTTTATGAGAGTATTCAAAGGAATGAAGTGAGATTTTAGGTAGGTTTTCAGGAAGTGGTTGTTCAGCGATAGATTCGTGGGATGGATTCTCCGGTATTAATGGGAACATTTGGTTTACTTGCTAAAATGAGGGTTAATGAGGGTCAATATAAGCAGATCTCACTTTTTCTGGCACTTTCTTTTCTTTATCTCCTACTTCTTGCCCTTAATTTTTAATCAATCCAACTTTTGTTACTCTAATTGAGTTTAATTCTCTCACTTTTAATTAAAAACTGCAGTAGTTCCTTGTATTAAATACATATTATAGAGTTGCTATTTGGGAACTGTTCATTGAAGACCCTTCTACTCTGTTTTCATGCTCATTTGAAGCAGCGATGATCATGCCTGGCCCGCAGGAGCCAAGCACATTTCTCTATTCACACAGATTGCCAAGAGAGAGGTATTTGTTTGCCTATTTGACTTATTCGCTGATGTCACTTAAATGTATTTCAACATAAATACATTTATGAATTAGAGAATCGCGCTGGGAAGTACCTAGCTCAAACTGTCCCGATAACTAACCCAAATTTTACACACTGTCACACACAGTTTTTGTGTGATTTCCACATCTATAAAGGTTAAATTTAGTTTCTACAAGAGCTGTAAACTACAATTACCATTACAATATTTCATTTAATTAAAAAACAATTCCTGACTATGATTTTTTGTAATCGTAATTGTAGCTTCAGTAATTATTTCAAAATATAATTACTTTTACAATTACTCAGGGATCCCTCTTTGAGTATTTGTTTCGTGAAATGATGAATTATTTATGTATTTTTTGGGTGTAAACTAAAACTATATTTCCTACCGGTTTTGTCAAAATCAAGGAAATCATGTTTCTCTTGAGACAACAATAAAATAATCATAGTTCCAAGTTACAATTACGATTACAATGAAAAAAACATAGCCTATTTATTCATTATCTGAATAATCAAGATTATTGCAATGAAATGTAATTAAATACGGGAAGTTATAATTACATTACAGCTCTGGTTTCTACATACTCCTATCCTATGCCCCATTTTTTAATGCCTCGCTAAAAATTGACTTACACAAAAACTAAAATAGATATTGAGGTAAATGTTTATACTTTGAGGTACACCACACCAAAAATTCGGATACAGAATTTACGTGCAGTAATTAACCACAGCTCTTTTTGTGAAGAATTTCAAAGAGTTTGCTTTTGTCCATAAAAATATATGCTTTTCAAATTCTGTTATGTGCTGACCTTACGTTAAAAAAATTCCAAAAATTCTGCACTTAATTCCAAGATGGCTTAAATAATTATTCAATGAATTGGAGGGTCAGTAAAAAGACAAAATTATGTGAAAAATTGGTATCTAGGATTCAAATCGGTTTAAAAATAAGTAAGACCTGCTTATGTTTAAATTTAAGTGCAAAAACTAGGATAATTTGACAAGTATTGGATCTGTTATTAACTCTCTTCTAGACAAGGCGACGGAACGTGACCTTTTGTTAAAAAATTAGTGGAAAAATTTGGTAAAAAAGTTGAAATACTGGTTTTTGAATCTGGTTGCATACTTAATTAAGAAAAATACAAAATAAAAAGTGTGGATACGAGGGCTGTTTAGAACGTTTTCGGCCTAAAGAGTAAGGTCTTCTGAAAAATGGTTGTGTTGATGTTTTGCCACTTTCCAGGAGTCACCACTATCAAAAATCAGAACGGAAAACAGAAACTTGGTCAGCATGAATGCAGAATTATGAAAAAATTAGGAGAACTATTTTTAATTTGATTTTTGAAATAAATAAGTCAAAAATGTTTATGAATAAACGAGTTTCGGGCCATAGCCATGTCAGTTCTGGGTGTATTAAGCCCTACATCATTAATATCGGGTAAGCAGAGCTTGAGAAAAGTAGCGAACCAGTTTGAAAAGAGGTGGTTTCTATAGCTTCTTAATTAATTATTAATTTAAATGGGGAGAATGTTAACTTATAGTTTATTTATCACCCCAACAAATACGAAAAAAAGGAGGAGGTCCACGCGGAAGTCGACAGTGGACTGGGCCCTTCCCTGTGGGACACCACTTAAAATAAAAAGTCCGTCTGAGGCTTATGTAGAGTAAACCGCTACTACATCTGCTCCATTATGTTTCTATATTTCTCTTTTCACTGTCTAACTACCTAAAATGCGTTTTAAAAGGGTATCAATGGACTTATCCATGAGCTAACCTACGAATCTAGCAGACTTAAGCATTTATTATCATTCCTTTTCGTATGTTTTTAATTGGTAGTTTCCATTTATTGTGCTAGGCATACTAAAATAATAATTAAAAAATCTTACAATTGAATGAAGAGTGTCTAAAATTGTGTCTCCAGCGCCTCCGACCAATTTCCCCCGTTGAAATACTTTCAGCAATCGTAGCAGTGGACAGCTTTACCCCCGCTGTGCACCTCAGTCCTTGGCCGGCACATCCTTGGTCAGGTCGGCCTTCTTTTTTAGCTCCATGCGCTGCTCCACCTGATCCAATCTGTCGCTCATGGCATCCAATGAGCTAAGCAGACCCGCTTGTATCTCACCGTATCGCTTCATGGCCAATATCAAACTCTCCTCAATTAGCTCACTTTGCTGAGCGTATTCGCCATTATTTTGGGTTATTTGTTTCAGCTGATCCAGGCACTCGCTGGGTATGCTGCGAAAGTATTCGGCACCCAGTGCCGGCTCCAGTTGCTTAATCCTCTCCAGCTGCTCGGCCTGCGTGTGTATTTCAGGGGCCACAGCATTGAGGTAGACCTCCTTCGAGCGCACCTGTTGCTGTTCCTCAAGGAAATTGGGATCCAAATACTTCTCCAATTCGCCTGCACGTCCCACACACTGTTGCAGCTCTGTGCGTCCGGTTGTGGCCTCGGCCAGCAGAGCGTTGGCCGAACAAAGTGAATCAACAATATTGGCCGTCTTGAGACTACCCTCTTGACTGGGTTCTGGATCGGGCAAGGGGCCAAGCACTCGACTTAGGGCATCTATACGTTTCTCCAGGATGTCCAAAGCCTCCATGGTTAAGATTTTGCTAAATATTTTGGCTGTTTAATGAATGAATAGCGGAATGATGTCAGTGCAACTATAAAAGGCAGAGATGTGCCTAAAAAATACCAAATCGACTGTGATAAAGTGTTTTACAACACTGGAAAGGGCGTCGAGTATTTAGCAGGGGTGCTCGTGCAGCGTTGACACTTAAGAGAGGTCATTACTTTTTGATGAAATAAATAATAATATTATTATATATATATTATAAATATACCATTTGGTATGGCCGATTGACAAAGAATTTTAAAAGACGAAGAGCATTTTTGGACGAGCTTTGATCAAGGAAAGTTATCGTGATATACAATAGATTTCGTGTTACAAGCATTCAAACGACACACCATATATAAATTTTAAAATTTTAATTCTCAAGACATATTAATGTAAAGCAATGAGAAATGAAATAAAAATTCCTGAATCGTGGCATCCATTTATCTGTAGCTCCGACAAGTCTCAGCCTTGATTTAAAGGTTATGGAAGTTTTATTAGATGAGACATAAGCTATAATTAATTTAAAAATCAATTAATTAAAAACTTGAGTCACTGATATTTTCTGTGATAATTGAAAATCACATTCGCAGCAGTCACTGTGACTGCAACTGCGGTCACCTTACTCTCAATAACTAGTGCTGCAAATCGCACTTTGGCTTTTTTTTATGTATTAAACGCCAACCCGCAAACGGCCACACTTAATAGTAATATGGAGAACCCTGCACCAGCAACCAATGATGTCCACCAAATAAAACTAAGGCTCAGCTCGAATACGGCCATAAAATGCCTGAAATGCGACAAGGTTTACATATTTCCCGGGGACAAGCATGACTATCTGGCCCATTTGTATCTGGAGCATCGCCTGGTGTATGTATACACGTTCAAAACTCAATTAACTCTCCAATAGACACCCAACGGCCTGCTTTGCTTACCGCTCGCTTTGCTTACTCTTGGTGGCCAGAAATGAATCTCGTGTTACTTCGGGCGTATTGGCACGCTCGTACATCGGCCGACATGTTGATTGTTTATTAAGTTATTAAGGTTTTTTATTAAGTTATTAAGAGTATTATAAGTTTGTGCAAAAGTATGTAACAGGCAGAAGGAAGCATCTCCGACCATATATATATTTTTGATCAGCATCAACAGCCGAGTCGATATAGCCATGTCCGTCTGTCCGTCCGTCCTTCTGTCTGTCCGTCCGTATGAACGCACAGATCTCAGAGATGGTAAGAGATAGAGGTTTGACATGCTTATTTTCAATTTTGGCCACGCCCCCTGCCGCCCCCGCAATTTAGAAAAAACGTCATATCTCCCACAGTTTTGAAGATAGATGGCTTGTCCTTCTAGACATATTTAGTTAGCAGGATAACTTATCGATCCGCCAAAGGAATGAAGAAGATCGGATGAACGGATTTCGAGTTGTGAATGAAAGACTGTATAATTTTCTTGGTACAGAGTATGTTATGGTCGGACTTGACCGACTTTTTTTCTTGTTAAAGCAGTGTTTGTATAAATACACAGGATTGCCGACGAAGAGGACATAGCGTTGCTGGAGGACTACTTACAGTACTGGGAAAAGGAGTTTCAGTGTGAGCATAATTTGCGCCTCTTCTCTTCTAGTATTCATCTCCATTGTTTTTTAGCCCATGAGTTCGAGGAGTACTGCACCACCATGTTCCTGGATCAGCTGCCCGACGGACGCTATGCCAAAAATGAGAAATACTATTTGCTCTGTGATATTCTGCCCCAGGACTATGAACTGCGTCAGCGGCTGAGGGAGCAACGCTTGAAATCGGCCCTGGATCGTCATCATTACGAGCTGACCGATCGCAGCTTTAGCAAGGAATGTCTCTTTTGTCGCACCATCATCAAGGGACTGCGCTCCGATTTTTTGGATCATTTATTCGATAAGCATTTCCTGCTGGTGGGCAAACCCGAGAAATTGGTCTATGTGGACGAGTTGCTTGAACAGCTGGAGAAGAATCTGGAAAATTTGATTTGTCTGTACTGCGAGAAGACCTTCAAAGATCGCCCCACACTCAAGGAGCATATGCGTAAAAAGGGCCATAAACGCATCAATCCCAACCGTCGGGAGTATGACAAGTATTTCCTCGTCAATTACCATCGGGTTCCCGCAACAACAGCCACTCCTCGCCAGAAACAGCGCCGCAAATCGGAGAAAGATAATTCCAGTGTGGACTTTGATAAACATTTTGCTCGCCCCGATTCGGAGGGTGAACATGATTCGGATTGGTCCGATTGGGCGGGTGATGATGAGCAGAATTGTCAGCTAAAGTGTCTATACTGCTCACACCAGTTTCCAGGTTTTCCAGCTCTCAAGGAACACATGTTGCTTAGCCATAATTTGAACTTCGAAGAACTAACCTCATCCCTGAATTTCTATCAGCGGGTCAAGGTGGTCAACTATGTTAGAAGACAAATTTTCCTGCAGCGCTGTGTGAGCTGTGATCTGCAATTTGATGAGCTCAGCTTACTAGAAGAGCACATGGCCCAGGAGTCACACTGTGGCATTGGTCAACGCACCAGCTGGGATAAGCCAGAGTTTTTCTTCCCTTACATGGAGAACGATGGTCTTCTTTGTGTGCTCGATGATACGGCTGGTGATGGGGATCTGGATGGTGGAGATGTGGTGCGAATAATATCCGAGGATAGGCTGGCGGAAATCAATAAAGATGCCGAGCGATTGTCTTTGGAGAATTTTAAATTGTAAAACCAATGCCGTGTCGTTTTCTTATTTTGAAAATGCTGGAAATCTATACATTGTTTGTTTTAAAAGGATTTCTGTTACGGTTGCCCTTTGCGCAGTGTTGGCAATGGCCAGAACAGATTGGGTTTGAGTTTTCACGTGCCTAGCCTTATAAAGGAAACACACTGAAAGAAAGAGATCATCCAGAGAGTGACTTCCAGAATGTGACAAGGTAGCAGGTTAAATGTTCTTAGGACAAATTGGGCTTTTGTTAGTAAAATTTCACTTTTAAGGAGAGAACAAAGTTTCAGCTTGTATAAAAACTTAAAAAAAGTGATTTAATACCCTTGCTCGCTTAAATATTTTCAAATCATACCCTTTTTCACATTTTTCGACCGATGGTTCGTATGGGAGCTATTTGATATAGTCATCCGATTTGGCCAAAAATTTGTAAAATTATGTGAATGCAAGTGAAACAAACAAATACAAAATTGCAGGATGCTACCATTGAAAACAAAAAAGTTTTTCTAACTAAAACTGTTTTTCAGACCTATCATTTGTATGGCAGCTATACCATATAGTTGTCCAATTTTAATAAATCTTGGTGGATATATAAAAAAACATAGAAAACTTATGAATACAAAGTTTAAAGACGCTTCCATTGAAAAGAAAAAAGTTTCTCTCACTAAAACTAGTTTTCTGACCGATTGTTCCTATGGGAGCTTTGAGATATAGTCATCCGATCCAGTCGGTTCCTACAGATTAGTAGTGTGCAGCAAAAAGAAGACTCTGTGCAAAATTTCAGCTCGATAGCTTCAAAACTGAGAGACTAGTTCGCGTAGAAACGGACAGACAGACGGACGGACAAAGCTTAATCGACTCAGCTCGTCACCCTGATCAGGAATATATATGGATTATGTGGTCGGAAATGAATATTTCTATGCGTTGCAAACTTCTGGGCAAAATTATAATACACTTTGCTAGGGTAAATGAAGTATTTTTCATATTTGTATAAGAATTATTTGTTTAGGTACACGAAATTGTTTTCTAAATATCAGAAATGGTCCAAAAATTTTGTAGTAAGTTAAAGAAAATCTTGAAACATTGGGAAATGTCGATAGAACTATTAAATCTTATGTTTCCTAGACCACAAATAGACATGGGAGCTTGATTTAGCAGATTGGACCATAAAATGGGGAAACTTAAAGCTGTATGGGTTTTAAAGCAAACAACAGGTGGTTTAATCGTTTTAATCTCTTCAAGAAACGATCTGGAATGCAGTGAAGAAGTGTTGCTACTGACTAGATCGATATTACTAAGAAAGTACGACGGTATTATAATGCAGCTGTATTAGAATTGTTATCCCACACAGAGAAAATGAATGATATTACAACAATATATCCATTTGAACTGGATATGTCTTAAATATTATCCAACGGAACTGAAAATCTTTAAAATATTGATTATTTTTCAAGTTCTTTGGAAGATTTCCTGCTCCGTTGGATGACTAAAAGGATTTTAAAGATATATCCAGTCAAAATAGATCTTTTGTGATCTATTTTTTCTGTGTATTTAATATTTCTTTAAATTCTTCTTCTCATTCATAGCACTTTGAATTTTTTTTGTGAAAAAAAAGATTTCCCGCTGCGGACAGGATTCGAACCTGTGCGGGTAGAACCCAATGGATTTCAAGTCCATCTCCTTAACCACTCGGACACCGCAGCCTTGAGTCTGCCGGCGTCAAAATGATGGCAAGAAGTTAAGGGTTAACTTTCATTAGCTGCTGTGTAGATGGCGCTTTATCAGTTGTTACAATATAATGCCAGAGGGCACTTAGGTAACTACCAGTTGCTGCTGTGTAGATGGAGCTTTGTTAGATGTGAAATTATAACACCAGAGGGAGCACCGCTTGTTTATAGCGCAAAGTACGGCGAGATGGCTTTTTGTCGTTTTATGGCTCATTACCACTTAATTAAGCTAGAGGGCGTGCAGTTGTTTTAATTTTAAACTTGAGCAGCGCCTCGTGGTTTTATGGTGCCCAGTTCAACCAGAGGGCTCTTTGTCGCCTTAGAGCACTGAATTACGCCAGAGGGCGTGCCTGTTGTTTGAAAATTGAACTTTACCCGCGCCACTTTTACTTGCTGCGGTGTCCGAGTGGTTAAGGAGATGGACTTGAAATCCATTGGGTTCTACCCGCACAGGTTCGAATCCTGTCCGCAGCGATATCAAAGATTTTTTTTTATTTTATTTTTAATTAAATTATTTAATTTTAGCCTTTAGAGAAAATATAACAATATATGTTTGTAGAGCATTATTTTCTTACGTGCAACATTCAAAAGCTTAAGTCTAAATTTCCTTTGCTTGAAGATTCTGTGTCAGGCCACACGGTACTCGTCGCAAACACTAGTGAAATCTTTTGAATCTTAGAAAACTAGTGATTAAAATCATCAATCGTTCAATTCGTCCACATTTATAATATCACCGTCGGCGTTTCATTAACTTATAACTTGGCACGCTTGGGCACGCCAATGGCCTCCAGTACGCCGCACGATTCCATATGCTGGAACAATATCTGCAAATACTCATCACGATGTTTCATCAAGTGGGCCGCATGCTGAGAGCGTTGCCAGCACTTGAACGTGACCTTAATGTCAGCCCTCTCCCAGTTCTCCCGCACAGCATGGTTGGACGCAGGCGGTCCAATCGGATCATTATCGGACACAAAGAACAACGCCGGGACTTTGACGAGAGTCGAGTGAAACATTTGACTGGAGCGCATATAGTGGATGGTGGCCTGATTGTGGAATGTCTTCATATGATACAGCGTGTAATTCCTCAGGGCACTCTGCATGCGCGGGTTCTTGGGGAATATGGATTTGGGTAGGCCCACTGGGATTTCGGTGATATCCGCCGCACTGTCCCACACCTGACAAATGAAACGATCCAAAATACTGCCATAGCGTTCCATGTCGCGGGACATTTGCAGCATAATTTCACCCAACTGATAGGCGCCCACAGAGAAGCCGTGCATCAGTATGGGCTCATAGGATTGATTGTTCTCCAGGAATTTTAAAGTTTCAGCTGCCACCACCTGGGGAAAAGGGCATAGGCACAGAATTAGCTGACGAAGACGTGTAAATTTCGAGGGTTCTTTTTTTTTACCTGCGTTCCCTTGACGGGCCACAACAGCTGCCAGGGTGTAATATGCACTACCATCACATCGAAACCCATGTCCGTGTAGATCTGTGCATATTTCTTCAAATGTTTTTGCTTGGCCATCAGCCAGGCCATCATTAGGACCAAAGGATTGCCAGTGGGCTGCTTAAAGGCCAATGTCTTGGGATCCACTTCAATGTTCACCTTGCTGTTGGTGTAAAGGGTCATATTTTTGGTTATATCCTGTGAGGATATATACCGACGTTGCTTCACCGGAGCCATGGCGCTCTAGAATGATAGAAGATTACAAATTGTAACTAGATTGCAAGAGAATTGTTGATGGAACCAAATTTTTAAATGGGTTGTTAGTTGGCTTTTTATGGTTTAACATGCTTGGGAAATCGTGGGACTTAAGTTCTCTCGATATTCAGACGTAGTTTAAGTTTAGCCAAAGTCAACTAGAATTGTTTTTCTTTACTTAGAACAAAAATAGGCCATATAACTGCTACAGTTTCTTTATATGAATTCTTATGTGAATGTTCTAAAAAAGGTCGTGTTTTAAGAACCTTGATTCCAAAGTTTATTGAATGATTCTAAAACAGATATCTTTAATACGCTTTCATCGCTTACTCCCTCTTCGAATCCTTTGCATGATCATCGACTCAATTCTAACTTTGAAAATCTTATCCAATTATAAAATCAGAATAATATCGGGAGTATTTTAGAAATTAATTCAGGGTACTCACAACCCCCAGTTGAGCTGTAGCTCCTTAGGTCAACTTGGGATCGCGATATTATTCTAGTTTTTGAGATTATTTCAGCATAAATCACCTTTACGAGTCTTATTCGTGCCATTTTTATGATTAAACGTAGATATAATACATGAGCGATTAATCGAAGAATCCAAAATGACTCATGCATATGCTCAAATTGTGTTTTAATAAAATTCCACTTGAAAAGGACTCACAAATAACTCGAAAATGAGTCGAAACTTTTCAAAAGGGTGGTTAAAATCGACTCTTCTCCCGACAAAAATATAATTTACTATCACAAAACCAGCTCATTTATGATTATTTTAAGCAGATAGAGGACCCGGAAAAACCAAATACTTCATTAAGGGGATTGGAGTGGGTTAAGATCTAAAAAAAAAATTTTAATGAGTATCGTTTTATAGTTTTTTGGGTGCTCCGATTTCATTCCTGGCAATTTTTATCCATTTATTTGCCAAATTTAACAAATTATTGAATCAATATATAGGTTTTTGGGTGCTCCGAATTCATTTCTGGTAATATTTTTGCGATCGTTAAGGAAGAGAACAACTTATGGAGGGGGAAAATCTAACAAAAGTCAGATGGGGTATTGTTTAATAAGTTTTTGGGAGTTCCGATTTCATTTCTGGCAATATTTTGAAGATCGGGGGAGAGGAAGCTCTCTTATGACTAGGAAGGGGGTAAAATTAAAGAAAAATTCAAATGGGTATCGTTTTATAGGTTTTTGGGTGCTCCGATTTCATTTCTGGCAATATTTTTCCATTTATTTGCCAAATTTAACAAATTATAAAATCAATATAGAGGTTTTTGGGAGTTCCGATTTCATTTCTGGCAATATTTTGAAGATCGGGGGAGAGGGGGCTCACTTCTGAAGGGGGAGGGGGGTTAAATTATAGAAATATTAAAATGGTGGATCAATATATTGGTTTTTGGGTGCTCCGAATTCATTTCTGATAATATTTTTGCATTTATTTTGGGTGTTCTGAATTTATTTCTGGTATTATTTTTCCGTTAGGGAAAAGGCCAACTTAAGGAGAGGGAAAATCTAACAAAAGTCAAATTGGGTATTGCTAAATAGGTTTTTGGGAGTTTCGTTTTCATTTCTGGCAATATTTTTGCGAAAATTCACAAAAAAAATCAAAAAGGGTATCGTTTTATTGGTTTGAAAACTTTGATTTCATTCCTGGCCATAGTTTTCCCATCAAAAGGTCGATGAGCAACCCAAAGAAGAGAAGAACGGGAGGTTTTCGTACAATTTCCCAAAAAAAAAACGTTCCATAACTTCAGAATAAAGTGTATGCTCCTTATTTATTTTGATGCAGAAACGGTGCTACATTATTAGAAATTGTTCAATCGATCGTGTTCTTGGTTCTTGTTCTTGGATCTGACTTATTTTCACCATATCTCAGCTCTTATTGTTCAATCGATCTTTATAGATCCTTTGGCGGATCGATGAATAATTTTGATTACTAAATATGTAAAGGTAAAAGGTACGAACCTTATATCTAAAAAACTGTGGGCGATATGACCATTTTTAAATTGAGGGGGCGTGTCAAAAATGATCAATTAACGTAATCTGCCTGCAAGTACCTATATAAGCTTTTTCTTCTACCATCTCTGAGTTCTGTGCATTCATATGAATAGAGAAACAGACTTACATGGTCTGTTGATGCTGATCAAGAATATATATACTACATTTTACAAGGTCGGAGAAGCAACCTTCCTTCCTTCTACTTATACCTTTGCTATAGAGTATAAAAATTAATATACCACCTTAATTTTCTAGACATGGCATGATGTAGAAAAATCCATTATCAATAAACAGTTCTTATTTATGATCATAATATAGATAACGACATTCATAAGCTGTCTAGGCCATTTACAAAATCAAAGATAGAAACGTTTAATGGTTTTTTATGTAACAGATAATCAACTTAGTTGCAATAAGTTCAAACCTTTTAACCGATTAGATATGGATATTAAGTGGCCTGATCATTTTGAAATGGATCAGGCAGCACAGATTAGATATTAAAATATGGCGTGGTTTGTTTATGTAAATTGATGCACTTTTGTTATTATTATTTCTCAATTTTGTAACTAAAACTGACCCTGGAATATGTTCCGAGGCATAAATTAAGACTAGCTATTGCTTAACGTAACGATAAGAACTAGACACAATGATAGGACGATTTTTTTTGCTTGATTAGATATGAAAAACAGGTGGGCATTAGTAGCTACTGAGGATTATGTGTTGGTAAGGTTCACAAGGAGACACAAGAGAGCAATAAAATGTACCATAAAGTTGTAGATTATTAAGTGTTAGCCATGTAAGTTAAGTAACACTTGCTCTTCAGAAAAATATCACCCCACTTTAAACAATATTCAAATATATTTTATATCCTTACAATAAGATTAGCTTTCGATTAACTAAACGTCAAAATCGCACGATTGTAGCCAACTGAATGAAAGACAGCGGTATTTTTCCGCTTTGCTAAGGCCAGACAACCAGCTGGCAGTACTTTGGATTTCGAGATAGCTCAGAAAGCCAATCTAAAGATAAGAAGTAGCCATTTAGATTAGTTCAACATTTTCAAACTACCCCCACCCAAGTCAAAGAACTCTACTTATGATCATTCGATTTACGCAAATTGATCTAAATTTAAACCAAAATGCATACCACTTTCACGTGTCATCTGTGACATTTTGAACTTGACAACTCACACGTTTTCGACGCTGATAGGTTTTATAGATTTTAAGTAATAAAACGAATAGCATAATCACTAATGAAATTTCAATTATGAAAACCATAATTGCGCTACCCTAGAAGGGCAGGTGAGAGATACTAAAACTGACTGACTATCCAATGGAATAGATCATAAATAGAGCTTAAGCTTAGCTATTCCTATTTGATATTCTTTGTGTGCGTGTGTATACTGGGGTTTTGCGGGCGGAAGATTGAATTACACTGGAAGAGTGCAAAAAATCAACTCATCTTCCATTTGTGGACGTATTGTATACACACACACAGGGACAGGCAGAGACAGTCATTGAGAGAATGATGATGAGCAAATGCTTTTGGGGGCTTGGATGAAAGCTTGGCATTGAGCGTCATTTATGATTTATCAAACAAATACACAAACTATAAAAGCTGTCCCCAATTGAGTGAGCTTGTTGCTAGGGTGGTATGGAAAAGAACTGGGAGAAAATTGAGAAGAATTTGCACTGCTTAAGACAGGGATGCAAGCCGATTGGATATAAAGAATGGTTCGGTTCGGTTTCAATCACCGGTTTGGTTACTAACTTCATTTTTAAAGTTAATAGATGCGCAACTTCGGTTAGGTACATTATAATTATCATTAGACAGTTTCCGTTTTCAAAGAAAATCCCCATCTTCCTTTAAATCTACGAGGAATGGAAATTTGTCCATACTTTCGAAGGACAAGGTAGTCTTAAAATCACCAGAAAAACCTCCTATGTTTATGAATCTGCCGAAATTCTGTCAAATCTGCACCCTTTAACCCCGTTCTTAAGTATATCAATCCGATATTTTCATAAACCTGCCCGGAAACTCATTTTCCTTCATTTTAAAGTTACGGAAAGTTTAAAAAAAATTCCTACATCTCATTTCTGTTCTAGAATAGCACTTAATTGCCTCGAATCTAAACTCTTACAAGCTGTACTTAGGTATAAAATCCCGTTATAATGCTTACATCTGTAAGAAAACTTATATTTTCCGAACTTTCAGCCCAAAAATTGCATTTCTGTTTAAGCTTCGTTCATAATTTCAAAGTGTCTTAAGCCTTAAAACTCTTCTTAGGTATTAAGTCCCCGGGTTGTCCTTAAATCTGCATGGAAAAATTATTATTTTCAAACTTTCCAAGGTAAGGCATTCTGAAATTGTTTCAAAAACTGATTTATGTTCTTGGATCTGACTTATTTTCATCATAACTCAGCTCTTATAGTATTTTCTTAAATATATCCTAGCTATATTTACTTAAATCTGCTCAAGTCAGTCAAATTTTCGGAATTTTTTAAGGCAAATCCAAGTGTTCAAGGAACGCTATTAACTTCGCGATTCCCTTATAATGGCACTACCAATTGATTTTACTCTTAATATCTAAAAATGTAATATATGGCAGGTTCGCACCTCCTGAACATTTAGTAATCAGTATAATATATTTATCTTCCGAAGTAATGGTAAAGATCTTGTGAACCATAATCGAGTTATGGAAAAAACCAACATTTATGCTGGGCAGCACCGGCTTTAACAGCGATGGGCAGCACTTTACACGCCTTAAGACTTTGTGTGATCCAAGCTTTGGGAGATATTGAGTGTGTTATGGTCGGGCTTGATAGACATTCTTACTTGTTCCTCTTAAATCTTTTCGGAAAAGTAATATTTTTGGACCTCTGAAGTCCGAAATGTTAATAAAAACAACTTTTTGTTTAAAAATAGCCCCTAAATCCGCCGGTTATTAACCTTTTAAGTTCTTTTCCAAGCTTAATATTTGGCAAATTCCTTAAATCAGTTGAGAAAGTTATTTTTTTTGGATTTTGGAGGTGCGGAAAACCATTCTTCTAAGTGTCCTATACCATTTAATGTAACATTAAGTTGGGTGCGTTGGGTTCTAAATAAGAACTGCTCACATATTATTAAGTTTTAGTTCTGGTTTTTAAAAGGAACCAACTTTTTTTGGTCTAGCGAATCCTTAGCATATCAAACATTTTGTCAGAGAAAGCTATTTCAAATGTCAAAACACATCTGAAGTGACTTTTCCTCAAAATGTTGCTCCAACATTTGAAATATTCTAAATTGGTAAAATGAACAAGCGAATTGTCCACAATTTAGAGTTTAAATATCTTGAAAACAATTGAATTAAATTAATGTGAAGCAGCACAACAGAATAATAAAAAATGTCCTCCCATTAAGGTGGTAATGCGATACGCACACAAATCGATTAGCAACTGCCAAAGAAGGAATAATAACAGGCATATTAAGAGGTCAATGGGTAATTATCGGAACAGAATCTTGACAGAAGATGTACGGGATAGATAACATGCTTTAAAAACGATTCAAATTGCGTTTTGGTTCGGCATTTTAAAAGGGACGCCAGTTCGATTACCAGGGTTGGCAACCCTGGTTTAAGAAGAGGTCGGATATCGGTACTTTGATCAGAATAAGGAACCAAACCCTCAAAAATAACAGCCCCCCTGTTTGGGATCTTCAGACTTAGGAATAGAAGTTATGAATTCGTTGCTTTCATTAGAACCAAAAAGTAATCCTTTTTTATTAGGATAATTAAGTGTTATGGGATGAATCTAAAGATTGCAATTTTAAAAATTAATGCCACATTTTACTTTGTTATTACTTGTGAGTTGGCAAAGCGATAATTAATGAATTTCTCACTATTTGCACTGTGTCTTAAAATTATCGCTTAACAGTCTGCTTGCCCCTAGAGATAAAACAAAAATGCGGTATGTCATTAGCGTGTAAATTTTCCTAAGTGCATGTGGCTGCCGTTGGCTGGTGGTGAATATTGCGCATTTTAAGAGTCCAATTGGCGACCACTTTTTAAGTAATAGGGGGTCGTATCTCGGTAATGCTTTGCTTTGTTATATTCAAAGCCTTCCAAAGTTGCTCGCATAAAGCAATGACCTGGCATAACCCCAGATAAAATAATCCAAATCGCTCAATTACAGTGGGAAATTGACAGATCGATTTTGAGATATAATGCGTGCATCAAATGTCTGTTTTTTGAGGCGTTGTATGGAAATTCGCCTCGTTCTTTGGGGTAATAATCGATTATGATGGTTTTATAGTGCTCCTAGATGGTGGTAGGGAGCTTACCGGCCCACTGAACAATGATTTATAGGGGATAATGCGGTGCCTCGAGAATCTCTAGTGTATTTTCTTCACTCTAACTTGGAAAATTTGCATAATCAGGTTCAAACCACACTTGAACCGAACCGGTTAAACTGATCCCAATCAAAAATGTCGAATCGCTTCACCACTCACCACTTTCAAATTTGATATGATCTGCATCCACTAATTTTGAAAGATAACTGTCAAAACGGTAAGCAACGACTGTGTGGCCCTACTTCTAGTAAGACCGCAGCCCCGAGGTTAGATACTTTATCGAAAAAGCAACGGGAAAATAGAACCTCTCAAAAAAAATTATTTAACTAAATGCATTAACTTTATGTACCACATGCCAACACTACTTTTTAATTACACTACTTTTAATTACATTTAAATTACTCAAAATTTTAGGGTTAATTCAAGCAATAAATGAGCCTCTGGCTAATTACAAGGTAAGTCATTAAATAATGGGAAACGCAAAGTATGGAGTTTAGTACAATCATTAAAAAAAAAATCAACAAAAAAAAAACACACATACATATACACACACATATACCATTGGCCAGTACAAAGTTCATGAAATATGTTTCAACATTTCAAACCAAGCAAAATCCACCAAAGCGTAGACAGACTATTGATTAGTAAACAATTGAAAATCGAAGTTCAATTAAAAGTCAAGGAGAGGAGGAAGTGGAAATTTAAATATATATGTATGTAAATCTAATTTAGTTGAAGTATAACATTAATGCTTACTTGATGCAGCGGCTCGGGCACCGGCATTTTGGCCTGTAGGCTTGAGAAGTTGCGCAAGATGGGCCTTTGCAGGTCCCGGTATTCGGCAGCGGGACGAAGCAGACCCTTGGCGCCGGCGGTGACAGCGCCCCCGCAACCATTGAAGAAACTGTCCGCGAAGACATTCTCATAGGGCACGGCGGCAGCGTTGCGGCTATTTTGTGCTGAACGGTCGAGGAGGGGACGGTGGGGGATATACATATGAACAAGCAGTATTTTATAAATAAACGTTAGACAAAAATTGTGCTAAATTACCACCAAAAGATAGGCCCACGGCCAACGTTGCGGCTGTGCGGCCGGCGGCAAACGGTAAACTTATCGATTTTTTCGCTGCAGTTGCGTAAAATGCAGCACGCAGGAAATGCGAAGCCATTGTTTAACTTTCAAAGGGCGTGGGAGGCGAGTAGTGTGAAGAATCTGCAAGCAAAAACACGCACACACAAGCGATTGTTGAGGCGAGAAACACTACAAAAACGGCACATTTAAATAATCAATTATATATTATTTTTTTATATGTAGCAGCTTTCTACGTTGCACACACTCTCAACAATTGGGTTTATGCGGTAAGCAGTGGCCGATGTCATACAAATACGTGAAGTGAATTCACAGTTTACACATAATCATTTTACAGGTTCACTTCAAGACCAAGCAGCTGCCGACTTCACAAACTGAACCAACGCATAAACGCCAGACGGTCACACAAACACACACACACACACACGCAAGTCAATGCACACAAACCGAACTTTGTACCCTGAGCAGCGTCTGTGCCGCTCACTGCAGACAATGTTTAATTAATAAATTGATATCAAAATATATACACTTAAATTTTCCGGTTTTATTAACCATTTTCTAAGTCTGATGGGTGCTTTAGAGGTGGATTGAATCCATGTGGCTATAGATGGAAATCGAACGAATGGCGTTGTCTAGACTTACGCTTAGGACGTGCTGCGTTGTTTATGTTGTTTAATTAAATAACTGTTTGTTTTACCGCCCACGACCGCGACAAAGAAGAAACACGAAGATACTGCGAGCAGGCGCAGTGTGACCGTCGAGGCTAAGGCAGAAAATACTGATGGTACGACCAAGCAGATGTAGTGTGACCACTGTTTGATTTGGTTTACTTGGCCGCCGTTATTTTTAAATTAAACCAATATTTTCAAGCTGCTCCTTAAAAATTGGTAGAAACAAATCAAAATCATCTTAGCATTTTCAGCAGAATCAGACAGGTGTCAAATAGCAATGATATTTTGAATTGTTTCTGCTGAACGAAGCGCTACATTTTTTGACATAGACTTCAAAACATGGCATTAATCACATAAAAGAAGTCAAACTTCAGGTCTATAATATTTTTTAGCTTATTCAAATTATATATAAAAATAAAATAACTCATTTTTAAATGGAGTACACAAAAGTAACCAAGATACGCATATCGGTATCAAACTAAACCTATCGATATACAATTGTGGTATTACTTAAACCATTCAAGTTGTGAAAATATACCTCCGTAAACCCCATAATTAAGGAAAAATGATTCAGTGAAAACAACGGTTTCTTCAAATATGCTGGCAAATCGCCCAAAATGGGCTTTCGCACACTTTACCAGGTACACAATTAATGGATCATCATTTTTAAATCTTACAGCCGTCAATGCTACTTTACCAGTATCAAGTCAACAAATCTCTAAAAATGTGCAGGAGGTTCGAAGCCTTCAGGAACTCCAAGTTTCTTTTCGAGAACTGGTTTCTATGCTTCTCGAACAAAGGGGTTTGGTTCAAACATTGGTTCAAAACAACTTAGATCGTTGAATCACGGCTTTATTTTTGTGTAGGGGACGCTAATATATTCAATACTTGAATTTGGGTCTATTTTTAATGATTCTGTTTAAAATTCGAGTGCTTAGCTTATTTTGTGCACGATCTAAGCTAATGAAAAAACACTCCTGCGAAAACAGGAACATGAAATCGGAAATAGGACCTAAGTATTTTCCATCATAACGACCTGTTCCATTTCTTTTGAATATTGAAGGTATCCTCAATTTTTTGTTCCCTAATATGTGACATTCAAATTTAAATTTAATTTATAAATTTTAGCTAAATAATGCACAGAAAATTATCTTATAAAGGTGACTAAGTTATTTATTGAACAGAACCCTGTTTTAAGCAGATGAAGTTCGATTCGCCCGATTTGAGGCACCCAAATTGGTTCTTTGATTAGTCTAAATCAGCGGTGGGCAACACATAGTCTGCCTGGTCTAACTAAACTTGTGATCTCTAACAACAACTGCATGATTTTGCTTTAGTTAATTGCGAGTTGAGAAATGAAGGCATACACTTTCGCCTATCTGTTTGATTTTGGTGCCCACCGCTGCTCTAAATGACAATCTACTCAAGTTCATAATCCAAATATGAGGAAATCTTGCCAAAAATAATATTAAATTTTCTATTTAAATTAGAAATAAATTGAGCCGAACCAGGGTTCGAAATTCAACCTTGAACCTCAAATTTTCTATTATTAACCATAGGTAATACTTGATACGAGCCCACAAACCGGGGATAAGCAAATCCCTTTTGGTTTTGCAGCCAAGACTGGAATTTCCTTTATATTAGGATTTCTTTCAAATTCGAATTTTAATTCCAGTTTTTTTTTTGATTTTGTGTATTTTGTACGTCCATTATACAAAAATATTTAGCATTTTGTTTGAATTAACTTTACATCTAAGTTAATCGGGGATGTGGCAGGATCCGCTTTAGCCTCAAAATCGGCCTAAGCGGAAACTGAAACACGCCCGATTCTGTTTTGTTTTTATAATTAAAAGGGAAAACTTAATACAAAAGTCTGCATTAGCCTTAACACCTAACCGCACATCTTGCAGATCAATCTCACTACTTGGGTGGTGGTCTGTAGATGCCCACAACAACAGCGTGATCTCGCTCGTATGGCTCCAGTGTCAGCTGTTCCTGTGGCTTCAGTTTGTCCGCCTGCATTTTCTTCACTTCGGCAGCAAACACAGCTTCGGGTTGGGCGGTGGAATCAATACAGGAGGCCTTTATCGAGATGACAAAGTGTCCGCCATTCTTTAGGAAATGCTGGGCATTCAGGGCCACAATGCGACCTTGATCGGGTTGAGCTACATCAGCGAAAATGGTATCCACCATGCCAACAAGCATGCGATATTTGTGTGGGTGACGTGCGTCCTCAATTATGGGGATGATGTTTGTACGTTTTTTGGCCACATTGATCAGATCACGACCAGATCGATGAGAGAATTCGACGGCATAGACCAGGCCCTCGGGTCCCACCACATCGGATACATGGGAGACGGTGGTACCTGAAGCGCCACCCAGATACAAAACCTTGGAGCCGGGAGGCATGTGTATTTTCTCAACTCCACCCAAAATGGCAGCAGCCAATTTGGAACGGAAGGGGTTCCACACACGGTACTCAATCTTTTCGCCATTGGTCTAGAATCAATAGAGAAAGCAGAAGGGGATTAGAATAAAACCTCAAAGGGAAAGAGTGTGCCGAGGTGTTATGTTTGAATCAGTAGGGTTTAGTTTTACGCAGAGCCAGCCGCCCTCCAGAGTTGCTTCACATGCACCTCAAGTGCACACAACATCTGTTTGGAACCAACCGGCTGCTGCTCATGGCCACATGCTGCCATGTTCTGTACCCCTGCGCAACAATTTCATCATGGAACATTGAACTGTAAGGGGGAGTCCGTGACCAACTTACCTCAACTGAAATGCGCTTCTCGCCATACACCTCCGAGCCGGGTACAAAGTTACGAGTGACCAAAGCATCTTCCTTGCCGCGTGCAATGAACACACCCTCATGACGATGTGGCTCAATGGTCACAGTTTTTCCACCCTTGAAGCCACCTGCACCACCTCCCCGACCACCACCACCGCCGCGTCCACCTCCTCCGCGGCCGCCAGCACCGCGTCCACCTCCGCCACGACCACCAAAGCTAGGACGACCACCGCGATCGCCTCCACCTCGTCCGCCGCCGCCACCTCCGCGTCCACCAAAGCCGCCGCCGCCACCACCGCGTCCACCAAAACCGCCGCCACCTCCGCGACCTCCACCACCACCTCTACCGCCGCCCCCGCGGAAGCCACCGCCTCCTCCACGACCGCCGCCGCCTCCGCGTGGACTAAAATCTGCGACAAAAGGGAAAATATATGAAGGTTAGGATTGCTGTTGCTCCCAACAATGGATGAGTATTCCCAGTCACGGTTCTCACCTGGTTTACCCATTCTGATCTGGTTTTCTCTTAGATTTTCAAACAATATCTGAAGAAATAAGTATTTTCTGTAGGAGCACGCGGCAATTCAAAACGCTGTACCACACACACAAGAAAGAAAAACACGTGTGTACGCGACAGTGTGACCATAAGTTTCGGGCAATTATCGGCTAAGGCTAACGATAAGTTACAAGCAACAGCGCAGCTATTTAGCGGTTTTAAAGCCAAAAGAGGGAATGCTGGCTTTTTGTAATCGTTTATTCTAACGTTTTTTTGAAATTGGATAAGTATTGGATAAATATCAATCAACAATGTGTTACCCTTGACAATGACCCCATATCCAAGGAGTTTACAATTATTTTCCGGTTTCACATAACAACCAATTTATTCCATGGAGATCTAGTGGCCTTCGACTAAACAACTTTACAGTTTGTTCCCCTGCAAATAATCAGTTCATGGGAATTTACTGAGTTGAGAACACATATTGAAGTTAAATTTGGTTTTGATAAAATGGCTTTCCATTCAGTGGTAACAATGGAAAAACCATTGCCGCATATTTCGCTGGCAGATTGGCATGCTCGAGTGAATCAGCTGCGTAATGTGGCCGATGCAAGACTCTCGGATGCCTTTTCCATACGCCACTCATCGAGGACATTGAGGAATGAAACCAGAATCGAGGGCGATTGGGCCAACTATGAGACAAATGAGGCACTAACAGATCGGTGAGATAAACGGAAATTATGTACTATATGTAAATGATACATATCTTTAATCCGATCCATCTGGTAGTATCTCGGAGTTAAGCCGCTGGCGCGAGATTATTGCGAAGACCTTAGAGCGCATCGATCGCGAGATCTATATGCTGCAGGAGGAGAAGAATGCCACAGAACGTGAACTGGAAACATTAGCGGGTCCCATTTCAGTTATTGCCGAGTGTCTGACCATGCGCGATGGTCGAGTTGGTTCTGAGATGACCTATGATGAGGCTGATACAGAAATCAAAAACGAATTGGCCATTTTGGAGAATAATCAACGTTTGTTGGCCGATCGATGTCAAAAGGCTTGGGAGAAGCTGACGCGCTTGGAAGAGGTTCGCTTTAAGGTTGGTCTCGAAATTGAAAATAAATTTGAGGCGGTGCAGCTGGATAATTCGCAATTGGCCTTGGATCATAGCTCGGCCAATATATCATATAAGCCAGATTCCACCAGAAATCCCAAAAAGTGAGTAAAATAATTATAAATTGGGAAATTTTAGAATAGTAAATGGAAAGGTGACCGAAAATTGGTCAAAGTGTGCATAAAATAGCATAATTTACTCATAAGTTGTGGCTAGAAATAGTAAAAACTTTCATTTTACAAATTTTCTTTCATTTTATGAACTCCAAAACTTTTTACAAATTTTATTTATAGCATAGTACAGCGTTTTTAGAGTTTTGGACAAGTTTCAAGGAGAATTAGCCGAGTTACTTGAGGATGGTAACTACTACAATGTTTAGATATTCATCTAATTTTCGCTTTTTTTAAAAAGCACATTTTTTTTATAATAAAACCACTTTTAGCATACAGAAAACTACTAGATCTGACTGATTTCACTTTCATCATCGACGGGTAGCCCAAGTGATGGGGGAAAACATAGTTTAAATTTGTACAGAACTTTCAATTCGGGTTGAAAATGAGAATTTAACCTTTATCGAGTCGGGATAACCCCAAAAAATCATAGAAATCTTTCAAAAAACCAACTTTTAAGAGATTTCACCACTTAAAATTCCACTTTCAGTTCCTGTTCCTACGACACCTGGCTGGAGCATTTGAAGAGCATCAAACAGATGGCCGAGAATGAGCTAGCCGACACATATGCCATACGCGAGGCTCTATTTGTGTGTCGCGAGAAGGCACGCAATATGCTGCAATCCCAGCAGGAACGAGCCGAGCATACCATACGTAAACGCATCTTTGAAACACAGCGCGCCCGCAATGAGCTGGAATGGCAAAAGTTGAAAATGAAGGATGAAATGGAAATGGCTGTGTGTGAGATTAAAACTCTGGAGCAGGCCTTGCGTGACAAGACCGATGCTTTGAAGCTGGCCGAGACGCGTCTGGAGAATCGTGCTCAACGTTCGGGCATGGAATTGTGCATGGATCAGGCTCATGATATGCTGTGCCTTGAGGTGGAAAAACTACGGGAAATACGTCGTCGCCTTATAGCCAAGATAGATGATAGTAAGGCCAACTATAATTTGCTGGAAGAGCATGCCCAGAAGATTGATGTGGACCTGGAGAATAAGCAGCATTCCTTAATGACCGACATACGTGCGCTGGATTTGCGTCAGCGTCTTCGGGGTGGCGAGTTTGGTCTGAAGGTGGCCAATCCTAGTGCCCAGACGGAGAGGAATATTGTGCTCACTCGCATGGAGAATGAGATACCCAAGACATAGATGCTTTTTTTTCCGTCTCTGTATTGTCCTATTGTCCAAATTTATGTGCATTTCGGCGTTTTAATTTGTTAAATTAAAATTAAATTTAAGTTCTCCTAGAATGGGTTTGAAATCTATTTTCCACTCTACTTGGTTGTAGCTTGCAGGATCTTTGGGCTTGGGGAAATGCACTCCTTGACGCACAAACATGTCCCATTTGACAAATTCACCGGGCTGTATGGTCTCGCTGGGTCCGGTGCTGACAAAGGATTTGCTTTTTCCGGAGGGATATATTTGCCAGTCCACCCAGAGAGCAATGCCATTGCAAGAGGCATCTTCGATGGTAAGTTGTATGTTGCCCTGCTGGTGTTTTTCGGCACTGAAGTTGGTAAAATCCACATGAAGAATTTCCTGTGGTTGGGCCAGAGCACGACAGGGATATTCCCAAAGAGGTTGGGCCTCAACATGAAAGAGAGACTGCTCGGCAGAGGACTGAAAGGAGAAGAATAAGAGTTGATTAAGTAATACAGAATGTTTCAGTTAATTCTATCAAGTCACATAAGTTCCATTCCACTTTGAAGAACTGAAAACTAGGCTGGTTTTACAACTTTACTTCATTTTATACACTCCTCATCACTTGAATAGGACACCCTGTATACTCTTTACAATTGCTTATAACTCAAAAGGGGTATCAAAAAATAACGGTACTCTTGCACATTCTCTTTGTACAATCATTTATGTTTACAGTGTTGCAGAGAAACTAGCAACCTGTAAAAAGAAAAACTATCCCAACATCTAGTTGTAATGCAACTAGAAATTAACTGGTGGCCGAATAGTTAGATTCGAGACAGTTGGGAAACTGCACTGCGGCATTTGGCAAAGCTTTTGGTGTTTCTTTTCGTATTTACTATTAAAAGTTAATAAAAAGTCAATATAAATAGGAAAAAGTGTGACAGCATACAATTTATTGCAATAATACGTACTTTACTGTGGTTCACAATTTCATTTATGAAAACTTTAATACCTAGACTATACAGAATAAATATGTAGGTTGCATATTGAGTGGGTTGAAGTTCGTTCAGAATGAAACTGAACTTAAATAGATAGTTTTAAGGCAAACTGGTATTTAACTGGTTGCAAATGGCTGCTGCAGGGGACATAAGGCATTAAACTGGTTGCAAAATGGCTGCTGCAATGGACAATTGTTCCATGCCTAATACATTTCCGTACTAAATGGACGAGTTCAGTAAATTGAATTGGATACAAAGGGCAATCAGTTGCTAGTTTTAAGAGACTAATACAATTCTGGTATTAAGCTAGACACATTCTCTGCAGGGAAGTTCTAGGAAAGAGAAATCGAGTCAATATTTTGAACATGCATTTTGCTTGATCGTCTGCATTGGCAAGTTCTCATTGTGTTTTCGCTGATGGAACTTTTATGTAACTTTCGTCGATTGCTTTTAATATAAAATTTAAATGGTTCGAGGAAAAGCTCTAACTGAGGAGGAAAAAGAAAAAATAAAGGCTTACAAGGAGTCTGGCCCACAAATAAAATGCAAAAATAGCAAAAAATCAACCGATCAACACACATGTATAGGAATTCTGAATTCACATATGCAAAAAGAAGCTTCATATTAAGAAAAACTTTAAATTCTCACAACTAAGTAGAAAAAATTTGTGAAAAATGTGTTGTAAAGGCTGGTCTATTCACTGTCCACCGCTTTATGTCGAAAGCTACAAACCTAAAGAGGTTTAAAACTAAGAAAAAGCCTCCTCTTACCCGGCAAGAAAAGTGCCACGCCTTAACTTTTGGGCTGGGCATGTGGGCTGAACCTCGTAGTGGCTTAGCGTGGTCTTCTCAGACGAGAAAATGGTCAGTTATGAAGGCCCAGAGATGGTTTCCAGGATCTACACCAGGAACCACATCATTTGGACCGTCTGCATGGCCGAGTGGAGAGCCACATACTACTAGCTATGAATGCTTTATGTTTTAATGAAATATTCAAAGAGGATTTTCCACTTTTGTACAACCTTATTGGAACTCTACCATGGATATATCAATACGATACAATAAACCTGCATTGAATTTTCCAAACAGTTATGCCATTGCAGACATGGAGAGGTGGATGAGTTACGGACAGTTCCTCTTGAAACAGCTGTACGAGCTACCAGCCTTCTCTGTGGTGTTTTGTCTCTGCATAACATGACCTCGAGCCGGCTAAACCTTTAGGTTCACTTGGCATAAAGGTCGTAAAGCCAGTCACATATAATCAGAAATATTTGGGGATAGCTGACACGTGAAATATATGGCTCTGGAAAGCAATTTTCGAGTGTACCCAAACTTATTAATGGAATGGAAATACTAATGATTAGTAAGAAACAAACAACTAAAGCTCACCTGCACCATTTGATCGAAGAGCCTCAAATCGAAACCCTCGCAGCTGCCCACCGGCGCTCGTATCTTATGCAAATCCAAAAATTCCACTGGTAATGCAAATATTTTCGCCGCACAGGGAGAGATTTGTACCGTTTCCTTCAGCCCTAACTCCTTCAGTTGCATCAACAAAGTGCCAAAGTAAAAATTATCCCAAGGCAGAATTGCATTCAGAAAATATGGTTCAGCAAATATGTGAGTTAATTTGCCTATCTCCAGCTCCTCCACTGAGTGTAGAATCTTAGCATTTTTCAGTTGATTGAATTTGACCAGCGATTCCAGCAGACGATGAGAAAATCGTTGGGGTTCCAGCACCTGGACAGAGCCTGCACCCAAGGCCGAGCTGGCCAGACCCAAGAGGCAGCCACTGCCCAAGACCAGCAGCTGGTTAGCCGAAGTAGAGATTTCCTCTAGGTAGTGCAGGTAGCGTTTATTACGCAGAGACTGATTGAGTTGACCAATCCGACTTCGCGAATAGGTCATGTGCAGATCACAAGAGCAGGAATGGCAGCTAGTGGGTTTCTGGGGTGGCTCGTGATGGGCATCAAACCACAGCGAATACTCATCGTGATGACAACTGAGATGAAATTTTTGCCCGGATGAGGTTATTTGCAAAGATTTAGGTATGTAATATATAGCCTGCATCCAGTGATCCCGCCAGGGTACCAAATTGGCTAAAGGTTTGTTCTTCTGTGGCGAAACCAACAAATCTTTTAGCTCTGGATGAGCCCAATAGGGGGCACAACTGAGCAGTACAGAGCCTTCGTCATCCAAATCGATGTCCCACCAATAGAAAACCAGCTCTACGGAACCAGGTTGATTGGTCTTAATGGGTACCACCTCCGTTCTTTGCTTCTCTCGAGGAGATTTGCTTTGGAAGTCAAATTGAAATATCTCCACAGGCGAACTTAGCAAGCGAAATGTCTCCGCACTTAATTGCGACAGTTGCACATCATGCAAAGCCGTCGCCTCGCCCGAGCAGGCCTCCAGCTCTGGTGGCGGCTTTAGTAAGGTTTCGCCATCCAAATTGGCCAAAATTTTAAGGCTATTCCATTGCTTGGCCAGAGAGGATTGAGCCACTTGGGCATAGCAGCGCGCACGAGCAGGAATGCACACCACATCGTCGGTCAGTAGCTCTTCGTGTGCATGATTGTAAATGCTGATGGCTCCCTCGCCTATCAGTTCCGTGTCCAACAGTTCGGCGACTAAGAGATTTGCTTTCCTAGGCATATCCACTCCGATGCGTATGTCGGTGGAACGTTTCTTGATGAGCTGCACCTCCTCTGCTCCATTGGCGGCCAGTATGCGCTCTGCGCAGTTGGCCATAGGCAGAAAAGCCTCACAGGCGGTGACTGTAGTTGCTCCAGCTTTCAAAGCCATCATGGAGAGTAAGCCAGTTCCCGTGCCTATGTCCAACACGTGCACTTCTCTGCCTTCTGCCTTCATCCGTTCGATAGTCTTCCTCAAGGCAGCAAAGTACTTCTGGTTCCTTTCCCGATCCCACAGCATGTCTCCAAAGCCTTTGTAATAATAAATAAGAATAAAAGTTAACAGTCGCAACATCCACTAATCATTTTTATACCCTTGCAAGGGTATTATAATTTTGCCCACAAGATTGCAGCGCATAGATTCGGCTTTGTCCGTCCGTCTGTCTGTTTCTACGCGAACGAGTCTCTCAGTTTTAAAGCTATCGAGCTGAAATTTTGCACAGAGTCTTCTTTTTGCTGCACACTACTAATATGTCGGAACCGACCGGACCGGATGACTATATCTCATAGCTCCCATACGAACGATCGGTCGGAATATGGGAGAACGCGTATTTTTGAAAATATTTAAGCGAGCAAGGGTATTAAATCGCTTTTTTTAAGTTTTTATACCAGCTGAAACTTTGTTATCTATATATATTTAAGCAAGGGTATAAAAATTTCGGCACAGCCGAAGTTAGCTTTGCTTTCTCGTTTTACTTGCGTTGGCCACCTCCAGGTGGTAATCATAGTCATCTGAACGTTCCATCCAGGTGTTCTGACCCGTGATGGGATTTGTTATTTGGATGAAACTCGACACGCGGCGGTAGTTAATGAATTTTAACAAATGCCGCAGCTGCATGGAAACTCACAATAACAAACCAGTGTGACCATAGTCTGTCAAAATACCACAGTCAGGGCTTCAGGGAAGTATCGATAGTCGTAGTCGATAGCTAATTGCCGCTCCAAATTTAAATTAAATATACCAAATTACCATTAAACCAAACGAATTAAATTTTACAATTTGAAAAAAAATATATTTTTATTATAAAGGTTACTTTTATAAAGCAGTTAACTTAAATTAAACTTATTTCTTAAAACTGCTGATCCAGCCTTCGTCTTACGCCGGCCATGAGCTTGTTACGATGTCTTGACTCCAGATGTCTGCAGAAAATTGGCGTCTCTGTCGGTTCTGTGCCCATATAATAATCCTTGCTGCAGCCAGTTAGATTTGCCAGTTGCGACCAGTGGCTCACCACATAGTCCAAGAAGATGAAACCCATCACGAAGAGCAGCAAGTAGCCAGCATTGAATTGTACAATTGCCAAAGGAGCTTCCATTTGCATTCCGTCTGTGCTGTTAACTCGTTGAATGATGAAAAGTGAATGATGTGATCAGCAGAATAAACACGTCTTTTATACACACACACCCAGCAGGTAAGTTATAGCCACGATACCTGTGTAAAGGGTTAAGCGTCCTTGTTGGTTCTGGTAAACAAGATCATAAATCGTTAATCCGTTTGTTTTGTATCCAGATCCAGGGGTAGAAATTATGGGGTAGGTAGAATTGGGGAATTGAGTTTTGAACGTTCACGCAAAGGGGACTTGTGCTCGTACATGTACGAACATGACAAGCTGGGAATCCTGACTGAAACTCTGAGGCAAGTTTGGTCCGGAGGTACGAGACCTTCGTTATGCTAATGGTTGAATTCACGGACCTGTTATTACAAGCATTATGAAGAAGTCCTCTAGGAGACTTTAAAATAAGTGTTAGAAAAATCATTATTTTGTCCTCTTACAGCTATTCAGTTATCCTATCCCAGGACAAATGTGTTTTTAACAAACTATTTGACAATTTGTTTACAGCATTTTATGTTTTGCAGACGTTTCTGGTTATTAAATAATAATTTAGGTCATTTTAAAATTATATAAATTATAAAAAGATTTACATCAAAGTCTGCTTAAAAAAAATGCAAGTCCCGCTGTCTATTAATAACAATCAATTTTATTTTTAAAACTCATTAATTACTCGCTTTACAAATAATTTTGTTAAAGTTTGATCAAACACTCAACAAGATTTCATTTAAATTTCATTCAAATTAAAAAGTGACGTTGATTAGCGGACCCACAGATTAATCGATCGACAAGTGGTAATCGATATTTTTTCTCGTTGTGGCCGGGCGCGTTTTGTTGGAGCTCCCAAGTTTTTATTAGTTTGTTCGTTTCTTAACGCATTTAAAATTAATATAATGTTGTCGGTTGCATACGAGTGTACTCCGGTGTTGCATTTAATCTGTTTGCGGCATTTATTTAAGAGTTTTACGCAATTGTTTAACAAGTTCGTCGTTCTGGCCAATTGTCCCGTTATGTTTTGTCCGCGCTCACGGGCCCTCTCTCTCACTCTCTCTCTGGCTCTTGCACCCGCGTCTTTCCTTATTTTTCTGTTTTGTTTTTTGTGTGATGGCAAGTGCTTTACAAAATAAAGTTAATTAAAGTGAAATAAATATATAAATATGGTATAGTTGGGCTGTGCATAGTCGCAGCCTCTCGCGCGCTCTCTTCTTTTCGTTTTGTGTTTGCCGTCTTTGCAAAGTGATTTAGTTCTCCCGTTTAGCTTCGCCCCCGCCCCCACCCGCCGCGTACGGTCTAAGGTTGCGCTCGCGCTGTTCGTCTTCTTTCCTTTTTTTTTTTCTTGTGATTGTGATTCAAAGTGCGCGTTTTGTTGTTGCTATGCTGTGTCTCTGCTGTTCCCGCTTTAATTTCTTTTTCTTTGGGTAAGTGTATTTGATTTTCGCCTAATGACATTTTGTTTGTTTGACCACTGTGGTGAATTTGGGGCGGTGGTGAATTTGAAGACGGGCTTATATGGGCATGTGGTTTTCTATGTAAAAATCGCTGCTCTTACATTTATAAGGCTACATTGCAGCACTCAAGGTTCTCTCTGGGGTTGTATGATTTGTCAATTATTGGTTTACATATTTTTACATTGCACTCGGGTCAAAACGAAAATCTGTGCACCAAAATATACAATACACTCTAAAACTGTAAGTTTTAGGCATTATGTATTATTTTTAAGGCAATTATCGCCTAAAAAGTTTTGTCATTTCTTGTTCTTTTTTAAATGTAGGCAAAAAATAATGGTACATTTAAAGCTTGGAGGGATGAATTGGTCAGGATAAATAGGCACAAAACTATTTGAAATGCTGACTTTTTTCGTTAACAAAATTCTCAAAATTCTGCACTTAATTCCAAGATGACTTATGTAATTATTTCATGAACTGGAACGCCAGCAAAAGACAAAATGATGAAAATGAATGAAAATTTGATAAATACACATATTTCCGAGTCTACTAGGATTAAAATCGGTTTAAAAATATTCAAAATCCGCTATCTACTGATAATCAAATCTTACTAAGAATGAATCCACATCTTTTCAGTTGATACATGATTTCTGGGTAAACCTAATATATTTAATCTAACTTAGATTGAATCAACTGAAACTGCAAAAGATCTTTCGGGGATACAAATCCTTTGGATTTCTATGAGGCTCAGGTGAAAAATCATTAGTAATATTATTATGGATATCGTTGGGGATCTATTCAAAAAGGGAGTCCAACTTCTAGACAAACATGTTATATTTCTTCACAGAAAATATTTAATAAGACTTAAACAGACTTTAGTAAGTTAAATTTACATTCCAATAAATCACTTATCATTCGAATTTCTTAGATGCAAATGAAATTGCACCAGGACTATGGAATAGCCCAAAATACTGCACATCATCTTAAAAAATTGCCTACAGTCCACATTGAACAATCCACAAACCAAAAGATTTAGCTTGGAAGTGTTCCCATAGAATAAGTACGAACTGAGCTGTAAGAATTTATAATGCAATCAGCTAAATTCGATAATTTGTTTTAGAATTTACTTACCTCCTTTGAGCAAAATCCTTCGCTTATTAGATGCTTCGGTTTGCTCTGATACTTCATGGTCAAATCGCACATATAGTCAAGTAAATAAAAATCCAAGGATCTCACCACATACGAGAGGGCTCCATAGCATACTAAATAGTAGGGTGTATGCGCACCAAAGGTGAAAAATAGTCCCCAATAACCATGTATCACAGTTAACATGACAAAGTTAAAACGAGCGGCCAGCATTTGAAGTCCATAGATGCGATTTATTTTAAGAGCGGTATGATTCAAAACCCTGTGTAGGGACCAAAGATGCTCCAGTTTGACCATATCTGCTGCTTCCGACATTAATATTAATGCATCTATTTCTTGATTAACAAAGTCAAAGCCACGTGCTATCTGCCACAGGGCCAGAAAATAGGCATTAGTGGTCATACCCAAAATATTCATGGCATTATGAAAGAACAAACTACTCGAAATTCCGTCCCAGCTTAAGAACGAAGCCCGAACGAAGCTTATGCAAATATTTGACAGACATACATAGGAAATAGTGCAGAACTTTAAGTAGTACAAATTTATGAGACCGGGTCTGGTCTCACACGTTTCGTGTCTCATTTTTGCTCTCAAATGTTCGACCTCTATGTGAGCCGTATCCCGAAAAGTACGTGAAAGTAGGGTATAGCCTATGGTTAAATAGGACACGCAGTACGTAAAATAAGTGGTAAAAGTGACAAGTGGCGGTAAGGCTTGGTATTCCATTATATTGTTCAATACCGTCCAGAGAACAAAGGGTAACACGACAATCGTTATTATATTCGCTATTAAAGCATAAGAGCGCGTTAAGAAAGTCTGACGAAAATGTTGATTAACCATGCGATGTGAGGTGACGCCAAGTAGCCAGGCATAGTTGGAATATATTTGGAGTAGACGTAACATTAACATTTTGCAACCGCACTCGTTGAAAGTCATCGACTAAATGAATTAATTGTGGTTCAACGGGGATAATTAGGCAAAGTGCAAACAAGTTAGGTGGTAAAAGATAACATTCATACTATTCGGGTTTAAATGGAACTGAAAACATCGAGTACATCAATGGCCGCATTCAGCAAATATATTCGATTTCCGATTACTGATTTGTGATAGCCGATTTTATCTGCATAATACAGTAATTGATAGTCATGATTGCTGAGGTGGAATCATAATGTTAGCTCCAAAACTGAAAATAAACTGACAAACTGATAGCGTTTAAAGCCTATATGGGTTGTGTCATCATTTATTATAGTGTGAATGTATTTTTGACCAAATGAACTAAAGCGAGAATATATTCGAAACTTAGCAATCAGAGGCATTCAGCAGAGAATCCTTACTAATCGAAAATCGGATTTATCTGCTGAATGTAGCCAATAATTTGAGCTAGGCGACTTTTGTATAGCCGGTGTTAGTTTACTGTTTTGTGTTTAAGTTTATTTAGAAAGTTTTCATTTATATTTTGCCGATAATATTATAAAAGAATAAATTTTATTCCAGTTCTGATCTAGTTTAAGCCGGTGATCTCTTTGCACTACTCAAAACTGGGATCTGCTTCACGCCAGTCCAATTTCTAACTACATGCCATTTCCATATCTCAAAAATATAGTTATTTTCTTGCAGGTTTTTTAAAAGACGGACGGACGCTCAGAATTTTGCCTGACTTTAGTATACCCTTTTTAATGTTCGAGCAACCGATATGGATATTTATAGTCATGAGAGTCCCTGCTACATAGTAATAAGTAATTTCCATATCTCTTACCATCAAATAAGTCAGAACTTTACTTAATTATACTTGTTGTGCCCCAGTGAATTCATTTAGTTGATGACTTTCAACGAGCGCGGTTGCACAATGTTGATGTTTCGCCTTCTCCAATTTTACTCCGAATATGCCTGGCTGCTAGGCATCACCTCACACCGACTAGTTAATCAGCATTTTCGTCAGACTTTCTTTTCGCGCTGTTATGCTCTAATAGTGAATGTGATAACGCTTCTCTTGCTACCCATTGCCCTTTGGCAGATAGTTAACTTGACTGAAAGTCTAAAATATCCGCTGCTAGTCACTTTAACCACTTATGTTACATACTCGGTTTCCTCTTTAACCATAGTGTATACATTACTTTCGCGTCCTTTTCGAGATAAAGCTCTCATAGAAGTGGAATATGTTAGAGAAAAATTGCGTAGCGAAATGTGTGGAACCAGACCAGATCTTATGCTTATGTTCTATTTGAAGTTCTGTACGACCGCCTATTTATGTGTGTCGGATTTGTTAATGAGCTTCGTATGGGCTTCGAACAATACATGGAAAGGACTATTTACTAGCTTGATCTATAATAGTGCCATAAATATTTTGGATTTGACTACCAATGGATATTTTCTGGGCCTATGGCAGGTAGCACGTGGCTATGACTTTGTCAATCAACAAATGGATGACTTAATTATAAAGTCGGAATCAGCTGATATGGTCCAGCTCAAATATCTTTGGGCACTACACAGCGTTTTGAATCGTATCGCTCTAAAGATAAATAGCATCTATGGCCTTCAAATGCTGGCCGCTCGCTTTAACTTTTTTACATTGACTGTGATCAATGGTTACTGGGGACTATTTTTCACCTTTGATACGGATACACCTTTCTATTTGGTGTTGTATGGCGCCCTCGCATATTTTGTGAGAACCTTGGACTTTTATTTGCTTGACTACATGAGCAATTTGACCATGAAATATCAGAGCAAGCCAAAGCATCTCATAAGCGAACAATTATGCTCTCAGGAGGTATGTAAATAATAAAATAGAAATTTGTTGTATTTATTTTATTTTTTGATATTTTCTTACAGCTTAGATCTTATGTCTTCTATGCAAATAGCTCTAAACTGAGTCTTTTGGTTTGTGGATTGTTCAAGGAGGACTGTAGACAATTTTTTAAAATGATGTGCAGCATTTTGTCCTACTCCATAGTTCTGGTGCAATTTCATTTACATCTGAGAAATGTGAATTATAAGTAATTCCCTAAGTTATGTATTGGAGTGTAAATATAATCTGTATCTTTATCCAATTGTTGTTGCCCTGGCAAAACATAACCCGGTTCTGATCTAGTTTAAGCCGGTGATCTCTTTGCACTACTCAAAACTGGGATCTGCTTCACGCCAATCCAATTTCTAACTACATGCCATTTCCATATCTCAAAAATTTAGTTATTTTCATGCAGGTTTTTTAAAAGACGGACGGACGCTCAGAATTTTGCCTGACTTTAGTATACCCTTTTTAATGTTCGAGCAACCGATATGGATATTTATAGTCATGAGAGTCCCTGCTACATAGTAATAAGTAATTTCCATATCTCTTACCATCAAATAAGTCAGAACTTTACTTAATTATACTTGTTGTGCCCCAGTGAATTCATTTAGTTGATGACTTTCAACGAGCGCGGTTGCACAATGTTGATATTTCGCCTTCTCCAATTTTACTCCGACTATGCCTGGCTGCTAGGCATCACCTCACACCGACTAGTTAATCAGCATTTTCGTCAGACTTTCTTTTCGCGCTGTTATGCTCTAATAGTGAATGTGATAACGCTTCTCTTGCTACCCATTGCCCTTTGGCAGATAGTTAACTTGAATGAAAATCTAAAATATCCGCTGCTAGTCACTTTAACCACTTATGTTACATACTCGGTTTCCTCTTTAACCATAGTGTATACATTACTCTCGCGTCCTTTTCGAGATAAAGCTCTCATAGAAGTGGAATATGTTAGAGAAAAATTGCGTAGCGAAATGTGTGGAACCAGACCAGATCTTATGCTTATGTTCTATTTGAAGTTCTGTACGACCGCCTATTTATGTGTGTCGGATTTGTTAATGAGCTTCGTATTGGCTTCAAGCTTTACATGGAAAGGACTATTTACTAGCTTGATCTATAATAGTGCCATAAATATTTTGGATTTGACTACCAATGGATATTTTCTGGGCCTATGGCAGGTAGCACGTGGCTATGACTTTGTCAATCAACAAATGGATGACTTAATTATAAAGTCGGAATCAGCTGATATGGTCCAGCTCAAATATCTTTGGGCACTACACAGCGTTTTGAATCGTATCGCTCTAAAGATAAATAGCATCTATGGCCTTCAAATGCTGGCCGCTCGCTTTAACTTTTTTACATTGACTGTGATCAATGGTTACCGGGGACTATTTTTCACCTTTGATACGGATACACCTTTCTATTTGGTGTTGTATGGCTCCCTCGCATATTTTGTGAGAACCTTGGACTTTTATTTGCTTGACTACATGAGCAATTTGACCATGAAATATCAGAGCAAGCCAAAGCATCTCATAAGCGAACAATTATGCTCTCAGGAGGTATGTAAATAATAAAATAGAAATTTGTTGTATTTATATTATTTCTTGATATTTTCTTACAGCTTAGATCTTATGTCTTGTATGCAAATAGCTCTAAACTGAGTCTTTTGGTTTGTGGATTGTTCAAGGAGGACTGTAGACAATTTTTTAAAATGATGTGCAGCATTTTGTCCTACTCCATAGTTCTGGTGCAATTTCATTTACATCTGAGAAATGTGAATTATAAGTAATTCCCTAAGTTATGTATTGGAGTGTAAATATAATCTGTATCTTTATCAAATTGTTGTTGCCCTGGCAAAACATAACCCGAAAATGTTTTTTTTTTTAGAAATTACTTTCTAATTTTTTGAAACTGTGTTTTTATGTTTTGTTAAATAAAGGATAGTTTTTCTAATTTTTTTTTTGTATATTTAGAGCATATTTTCCCTTGAATTAAACAAAGATATATATTAGACAATGCTTTAAAATAAGAAGTTTGCTAATCATCCTTATTTTGGGAAAGAATGTTTCTGAAATTAAGAAAACTTATTTAAAAACTCGACCTAAAATATTTAGAAAGATAAAACGGACACCGCTTGCACCTCTCAAGACTTAAATCCATGCATTAAGTATGAATGCTTAGCAGTTGCGTTCTTTACTGTGTCTCTCAATAGTGTTTGATGGTCGAATGCGCTAAGATACTTTTTGAAATATCCCCCTAGGTCAAGAGTTCGAATCTTAGACATGGTAAAGTTAAAAAAAACTGTATCCACATATTTGTGTTTCTCATGACGATCTTCTTGTTGACCCACAAGAATGAAAATATCCCTTAAACAAATATGTATGTCTTTTAAGAGGTTGACTTCTTCTTCTCCCTCCTCTCCCCTCAATACATTTCTTCTCTATTACTTAGAAAATATTTTTATTAACTCAAAATTTGCTAATTTCCGATATTTGAATCTCCGGTTCGGTTCATTAAATGGGTTTGGCAGCTAATTTACTTACGATGAAGGGCCGTTTCCAAATTAAGTTTTGTTAAATAATAGCTCTTCTGTGATAAATACAATATTTGGGAGATACATAGTATGTGAAAGTCGGGGCTTCTGAATTATTTGGCTATTTATTTCAGGGATGCGAACCGGTTCTGAGCTGAACCGGTTTTGAACCGAACCGAACCGCTTATTCCCGCTGATGAACCGAACCGCAAACCGAACCGGCTTTCTTCAAGAATATCTGAACCGAACCAAAAACCACAAATAAAACCGGTTCGGTTCGGTTCAGTTCTCTGACGAGATTTAATGGGAATTGCTTTCATCTAGCCAATGATTTTGATTAATCAGGAAATTTGAATCGTTTCCCAAAGATAATTTTCAAATATTTCGTTCGACCCTCTTCCCATGTCGAATCGATATAACTTTTAAGGATGACCTTTAGAGAATTTTACAAGTCTTCTGCAATTTCCTGTCATTAATCTAAATTTGTTTTTTCATTAGACAATATTTTCCATTTTCTGTGATATTTCTTAACCTTAATTCAATCTTTATCTGCCAATAAATAAGGGCATTCCTCCAGGAACTGATAGACGAGTCCTGGGAATGCGACATAATAATCTTTGCAGATTTATATCGAACAAATATTCAAAACTACAAAGCGTCGCTTGGGATGGTTTATTTTAAAGTTAAAAAGTAACAATTTACGATAATATCAAAGAGAGTCAAAACAAAAGTAAAGAATTTCCACAAAAAGTTAGGAAAAAGGTAAAAATATTAATGTAAACAAACTTCATCCGCTTTAATTATCAAATGTCTAGAAGTGATGGACCATTTCCATTAACAAATAAGTATTCAACACAATATACTGAAAAAAGTCTTATTCTGTTGCCTTGTGTAAATCATTTAATTCTTTAAATTTTCCAAGAAGAAAATTAAAAGCACAGGTTCAACTCAAATTACTAATAAAATAATTTATGTAACTTTCGGATTCCTCAGATATAAATGGAATTGCACTAGAACTATAGAGTACGACAATATGCTGCACATCATGTTAAACCATTGCCTGCAATCCATTTTGTAGAGTCCGCAAACCCAAAGACTTAACTTGGAGCTGTTCGCATAGAAGATATAGGAACTTAGCTGTAAACAAATATCATGGAATTAAATAAGGAACAACTTTTTTGTTTATGTTACAAACCTCGGTTGAGCAAGCTCCTTCGCTTATTAGATGCTTTGGCTTGCTCTGATATTTCACAGTCAAATCGCACATATAGTCAAGCAAATAAAAATCCAGGGTTCTCGCCGAATACAAGGAAGCGCCAAACCACACCAAATAGAAAGGTGTATCCGCACCGAAGGTGAAAAATAGACCCCAGTAACCATTGATCACAGTCGAAGTAAAAAAATCAAATCGTGCGGCCAGCATTTGAAGGCCGTATATGCGATTTATCTTAAGAGCGGTACGATTCAAAGCGCTGTGTAGTGACCAAAGGTGCTTCAGTTTAACCATATCTGCTGCATCCGACATTAAAATTAATTCATCTATTTGTCGATTGACAAAGTCATAGCCACGTGCCACCTGCCAGAGGGCCAAAAAATAACCATTGGTGGTCATACCCAAAATATTCATGGCATTATGAAAGAAGAATATACTCAAAAGTCCGTTCCAGCCGAAGATTGAAGCCCAAATGAAGCTCAAAGAAGCATTTGATATACATACATAGATATTTGTGCTGAACTTTAAATAGTACAATAGCTCAAGAGCTGGACTGGACCCATGAACTTCGCGGTACAATGTTGCTCTCAAATGTTCCACCTCTATGAGCGCCCTGTCCCGATAAGTACGCGAGAATATGGTATACCCAATGACTAATGACTACCCAATGACTAAAACCGAGTATGTAGCACAAGTGGTAAAGGTGACAAGTAGCGGAAAGTCTTGATTTTGCATTTTAAAGTTCAATATCTCCCTAAGTGTAAAGGGTAACCATAGAAGCGTTATTGTATTAACTATTAGAGCATAGCAGCGCGTAAACAAAGTCTGTCGAAACTGCTGCTGAACCAGGCGATGTGAGGTAATGCCTAGCAGCCAGGCATAATTGAAATAGAACTTCAGTAGACGTAGTATTGACATTTCTCAACCGCACTCGTTGATGGGCTTCAACTGAATGAATTTATTGTGCTTCAACGGGCATAATTAAATAAAGTGCTGACATGTGAGTTGGCAAGAGATATCAAAATGGCGATGACTCCTACTTAGTTGTACTATTTATAAATATATGAAATTGTAGCAAGACTATCGAGTAGGACAATATGCTGCACATCATTTGGAACCATTGACGACGATTCGTTTTGAAGAGTCCGCAAGTCCAGAGGTTTAACCGGGAAGTACTTGTGTACAATAAATAGGAAGATAGCTGAAAGAAATTATAATTAATGAAATGATTACCATTTTTTCTTTCTTACCTCTTTTGACCAAAATGATTCACCTAAATTAAGCTTAGGCTGTCTCTGATATTTCTCCGTTAACTCGCACAGATAGTCGAGTAAATACATATCAAAAGTCATTATAAAAAAATTCGTAAAACTATAGATGTTCAAATATAAGTTTGCATAATTTCTGGTATTCATAATTATTCCATAGTAACCTAGTATAACCGAAGAAGTCACATAATCAAATCGTACGGCAAGTTTCTGTAGACCATAAATCCGATTGATCTTAAACACTGTCTGACTTAGAGCCGAATGTAGATACCAAAGATCCAGCAGTTCATTCTCTACATCTGCCTTTTCCAGCTGATGATTGACAAAGTCATATCCACAAGCTATATGCCATAGTGTCATAAAGTATCCGTAAGTAGAGGCACTAAGTATATTCAGGGCCATATTAATAAACAGAGCTTGTGGTATCGCAATCCAAGGGTATTCCTCAACAAAAGCAAAGGCCACCATTATGGTGGACACATTCTGGTACAATATGGAAAAACTCTTAAGACGAAATAATCGTAAAAGTTTTGGTTTAATGTTGCTCATTTGGCCTGTCCCAATAAGTTTCAATTCGAGCATCACATTCTGTGCTTCCAATAGCGCACGATCACGAATACAACGTGTTAGTAATGTGTACACTATGGCAGCATATTTTACGGTGTATAGAACATAGGTGGTGGACCACATCAGACGCGGAAACCACGTAAAAGATTGAAGCATATAGGAGGCATTCCAAAAAGTCAAAGGCAACAAAAATATTGTCAAAATATTCACAATTAAGGTATAGCAATGCGTTAGCTTTGACTGATAGATTTTGCCATTGGTGACGCCATACGAGGTGATGCCTATTATAAGGGCATAGGTGATGTAAATGCGCACAAAAGTTTGCTCCTTCATTGAATGTTTTTTCCGTATTTAATGTCGTTGTCGATGAGGGGTTGTAAGGAAACTAAATGGGCTTATGTCACAAAGTGGTAGGAAAGTAACGATGTTTGTGGTAGATAGTCACTAATTAAGTATTCAAATTAGTGATGAAATCTTAAATATTCTGTAGTGACTAATTCAATGAAACTTACAGAGCAATAACATTACATTAACAAGTAAACATGGGCATTATGGACAATCTGGCGTATGCAGAAATGCTTTAAAAACATGTATTAAATAAAATGTTTGTATATTTACGTTGCAATGAGAATCAATCAGTAAAAATAATGACAATAAATGAGCATATGAGCTTAAAGATATAAGCAAAAATATGTGCGGCAGATTAACTTCTGATTTTTAATTCACTGTGGACTTTCTGTGGATGTGCCCATATATAAACATTATGTTAGCAGATTTCGCATGTAACTCTGAAAAGTACGCAACATTTTTTTTATAACTTTTAAAGCTTTGCTATTTATTATTCTATCTTTATTTGAAAATTTCAGAGATTATACATGTTAGTGTATGATGCCGAAAATGAGCTCGACTTCTTTAAATTTGTCGAATTTATTACTATCGCTTATCCGATTCTTGGAAATTTTTTGTTGGAAAGATAAATAATCCTGATAATTCGATATGTTCACTCCATAAGTTTGACTCCAATAGATTGATGATCTTGAACAGCAGCTTTGCAATTGATATCTTGAGAAAATTAAAGTATATTTGCTCAAAGTAGTTAATGGAATCTAGGCAAAATATTGTAGTTGAAGAAACCTCTCTTTTCAAAATGTTTTTTGGGAACTTTCACAATTCGATCTGCAAATTTCCAAGGAAAAAATATAGAATATCTATAATTGCTGAATATGGACAAATTCAGAAGAGTTTTATCTTCTTTAAAAGAAAGTGGGAAATGCTCTTAAACGCGATCCTACGTCATCAATCTAGTGATTGAAAATAACTTAACCGAACCATTTTTTTCGGTTCTGCATTATCATACAGGCGCTGGGCTGAACCGATCCTTTATTTTTCGGATTTCGGCTCTGAGTTTACCATAATTACTTCTATATCACGAAAACAGAACTGAGATGGGGCCAATTTATTGTCATTTTGATATCTCGAGACATCTAAAATACCCGCACTTAACTAAATTGTCCCAGTTGAGCGACAATAAACTCATTCAGTGGATGACTTTTATTGTGTGCGGTAAAAAAAAATGTTAATGTTACGCCTTTTGGAGCTTTACTCTAACTATGCCTGGATGCTAGGAATCACATCGCATCGGTTGGTTAAACAGCGTTTTCGTTCGACTTTTTTAACCCGTTTGTATGCTGTATCAGTGAATGCCATAACCCTATTATGGTTACCGTTTATGCTTTGGGAGATAGCGAGTTATATTCTCACCTACAAATGGTTTCCGCGACTAATTTCATTTACCACCTATCTGTTATACTCGGTTACCTATTTCACCATTGTCTATACCTTACTCTCGCGTCATTTTCGGGACAAGGCTCTCATTGAGGTGCAAAACGTGACCATAAGATTGAGTCGCCAATTGCGTGAGACTAGATCAGATCTCAAATTCCTGTTCTATTTAAAATTCTGCACCACCACCTATGTATGTGTGTCGAACGTTGCAATGAGTTTTGCCTGGATACCAAACATTAATTGGAGAGCGTTTGCAGCCAGTTTCTTCTACAATAGTTCCATGAATATTCTGGGCATGACTACAAATGGCTATTTTCTAGCCTTATGGCATGTGGCTCGTGGTTTTGATTTCGTAAACCAACAAATTGATGAATTGGTAGTGAATTCGGAAGCAGCTGATGTGGTCAAAATGCAACATCTTTGGTCACTGCATAGCATTTTAAATCGTACCGCTCTTAAAATAAATCGCATCTATGGGCTTCAAATGCTGGTCGCACGTTTGGACTATGCTACTTTTAGTGTAATAAATGGTTACTGGGCTATGTTTTTCAATAACGAGTCCAACACACCTATTTTTGCAATGTTATGTGCTGGCATGTCTTATTGGATAAGAACCGTGGATTTCTTTTTACTCGATTATATGTGCGAATTGACGGTAAAATATCGGAACGAGCCCAGAAATAATATATCTGAAAGATTTTGGTCAAAGGAGGTAAATAGAAAATTGTACAATCTGTACATGTTTATTGAAATGCTATTGTCTTGCAGCTTAGTTCGTTTGTGTTGAATGTGAATAGTTTCAAATTAAGTTTCTGGATTTGTGGATTCTTCACACTGGATCGCAGACAATGGTTTAAAATGATGTGCGGCATAGTATCCTACTCCATAGTACTGGTGCAGTTTCATATATTTTTAAAGAATA
Source organism: Lordiphosa andalusiaca (assembly GCA_035044965.1). NCBI lineage: Eukaryota > Metazoa > Arthropoda > Insecta > Diptera > Drosophilidae > Lordiphosa > Lordiphosa andalusiaca. The sequence goes on along the minus strand of JAWNNM010002303.1, from coordinate 908,568 downwards.
AACTAAAATTGTAAATTTGTAGACATAATTTTACAAAGTAAGAAAGAATGGTAGCTGTATATTTAATGATCTTTTCAAAAATAAGCTTATTCTTTTACAATAATATAATCCTAAATATATCCTGCTGGAGGTAAGTAAGAAAAAGGCTTGTGGGCTTTATTTCTTGCCAAAGTAAACAAGAGAGAGGTCATAAATTGACTATATACCGACCAAACCAGCTCTGAACTACTCTGAAATGCTGTTTGCTCTCTTGGCGCTAGGCTTGGCAACTTAATTTATTTTTCTCAAAATGTTAACAGTTTAAAAAGAAAAATGTTTTATTTTTTTGACCTTTTTTCAATGTTTTAAATATTATTAAAATAGTAAAAGTACAAAATGTTGCATAATCCTAGTTCTAATCCTAGTTCCTAGGGCTATATAGGGATGTTTAAGAAGGGTCCTTACAAAATTTCAAGATAATCGGTCTATTAAAACTTGAGATATTATGTCAAACGTAAAAGAACAAAGAAATAGCATGAAATCAGTGTCGTGAAATTCTCTTAAATATTATTATATGAGGTTTTAAAAAGTAAACTATCATGTCGAAAACTTCTTTCATCTAGAGCCCGCTCCAACCCTTCAATATAATGGATCTTGTTGCCAAATGTGATTAAACGATTGTGAAGATTGCCTAAGACTCAATAAATTTAAATCGGGTCATCTACAATTTAGGCTTTATCTTTTACAAACCAAATTGTCCTTACGTATGTATGTTAAATAGTTTATTCTCCGCCACTTTTAAGTATTGTACATACAATACAGATTCACAATCTTAGCATGCAAAACGTTACTAAGATCGCAATAGTAATTTTCTTATTTTTTTCACATCGCTGGTGGAGGCAATAATTTCCTGTTCGATAATTTCCAAATGAATGCGTTCAGCAAATAAATTTCTGCTTTGACAGGGCGCGCTCGGTTGAAATTTAAAACGAAATCACGTTTTGCTGTTGCATACTTTTTGGCGTATGCACATCTGCTCTACAAAACGTACGTGATGAAAGTTATGTCATAAACACACACAAAAACTGGGGTGAGCAGGTAAGTTGGTGGGGCCAAAGTGGGACGGGGAGAGGGAGTGAATATGAAAATGAAATAAAATAAATCAAAACATAATTTTCCCAATAAATTCGTTTTTACACTAGAAAAAAAGCGTTGACTGCAAATCTAATTCGTGTTTGTGTAGATATTTTGTTTTTCCATTTGCGGTTTAGCGGGTATTTAATATATTTTTAAAAGCGAAGCACCGTCAAAAAGAGTATTATAAAGAGGGCTTAAAATGGAGGGCAACAGAAAGAGACATCGTTTTGGGAAATGGTTAATAATGGTTCTTGTTTTAAACTGAATATTCATTCGCCATATCGGCTCATTATTACTATAATTTAAAGATGGTTTCATTTTCTAAATGATTGATGAACTGGTTCACATTTATTTAAACACAAATCACTTTTCGTTTAATATTTATTGACTAATCGAGCTCTACTAGCATTATTTTAAATGGAACATATGCTTGAACCTGGTCCCACTTGTTTTAAGTTTATCAACAGCCAATCAAATTGGCCTCCGAACACGTCAACACAATTATGTTTGGGATAACAAGAGCAAAGATTTATGTTTATGCAATACATATGGAAGACTGAGTACGCCTGGTGTGTTCCGGCAACGGGGAGGAAGGGCGTTTCGTCTGTCGCTTGACAATTGTCAAAATTGTCGCCATAATTCACGTGTGTGTCTGCTGCCAGCAACAGAATCAACGACAAATCCCATAGCCATCGTCAATTCAATTGAAGCAAAATGCTCAAAATGCAAATTACGCAATGATTTACATTCCGATTGACATATTTTAGGCGAACAGTTTGCATTTGAAGGGGGCGGGCGAGTTCCGCCCTTAGCGTGTTTCAAAAAAATGAAGATTCAACCGTTGAAATGGAAAGGATTAGAGGTGAAATGTTGTGGATTGATTTTGAAATGTAAAAATTTTGTATTATTTTGTATTCCCGAACCTGCATGGAACAGACAAATCAGCAGGCCAACCCAACTTAGTTCAACGACTTTGCGACCTCATTAAAAAGTTTTTCTTGCCATCTTGAGCTGACTTTTGCGGTCTTCACACACTCACACACACACACACACATACATACACATGCATCCTGTCGGCGCTATTGCACTCATATTGTTATTTCTCGAATTTATGTCCTTAAGGGCGACAGCAGAGAATGCAAGTCAAGCTATTCAGCGCATTCGCTGCCTCTTGACGTAAAAAGTTGCATTGATGTCCTCCGTCGTGCTGGACGTCCTGGACCTGGCCATTCAATGTCGCGGCTATGGTCCAGGTCTGGCATTGATGTGCATCATGCCGATGTGGCTGGCCGCCATTGTTGCTCGTTCACGTTCGCACAATGCCCAGAATTCTTTGGCCCCCAGCATGCCAAGTGGCCTGAGACTCTCCGCCTGCCATTGCAGAAGCATAATATAATAACGCGTTTATGTCCTTTCAGCATTTTATGATGCTTGCTGCTGTCGCTCCATGGGTAAACCTGGCCGCTCATAAGAAAGTCTGAGTAATGATGACTATGACTGCCCTTGGTCAAGAACCAGGATTGTGAGTGATATGCCTGAGCTCTGTGGGTAATGGAAGTGCGTAAAAAGAAAGCCAGAGAAAATAAGTTTTTGTGTAAAAAAAGCTCTTTTGTGTCGTTCAGAAATGAACAGTTCCATTTTTAATGGAATATATGTTGCAAATTTACTTAAATAATGGCGAGGTCAATGAACTGGTTCCTACTTACTAGTGACCTACCTTGATATTGTATCGGAAAAGCCCATATATTTTATAAATGGATATTGGGGGAAAATTGTGAAAAATCGTAGGTTAATCAGTTAATTATGTAATATTTTCTGTAATTTAGCTGTTGATTAATTCGAACTGCAAGTTTAAGGCCCAGTTCAATATAGATTTGATATTGTATCTTAAGTTTGTATGGTTCTCCAAATTTCTTTCTACAGGGATAAAAAGATTTTCTATAATTAAGACATCATTTCCTAAACACCAGAAAATATTTTCTAGTTTTTATATATTAGCAAAATTTTAGGGTAATTTTAAAGGTATGGGGCCGATTTCTCATTTTCTGAATAGCTGCTATGTGTCAGATAAGCTTCGATTTTGCTCTGTTATTTGTAGGTTTATGTAGCAGATAGCTCTATGCAGTAGATTAGAAAACGGCCCTTATTCTTTTATAAGTTAGGGCTAATTTCTAAATGGTTTTTCGAAATAGAAGAAATGTGCATTCTTAAATGTAGGGCTTCTTACTAAATTAAATGGTATTTTCCCTATTTTAAGAAATCTCGGAATGTATTTATTTTCTTAATTCAAGGGTAAATCTGCCCTAAACTTAAGAAAGTTTTTAGAAAAATATACAGAACAATTATACTAAATTTTAATAAAAAACTCTCGGTGTCTAAAATTAAGATCTTATTTTCTTTAATTCGGGTGGTCCTTTCTAAGTTTAAGAAAACACTTTTTTTAAAAAAACACGAAATTTTCTTTAAATTAAGTAAAAAGTATAAATAAATGGGCGAATTTCTGAAAACTAGAAAATAAATTTGTGAGTTTTGGATTCTTTCACACACTCACTTTTTAACTCGTGATATTTCCCGATTGGGTGACTACGTCTGTTATAAAAGATAGCAAAATTAACATTTTTACTGAACGTAGAACACGATATAAAGTGTAATTCTGCATCATTAACTCAAAAATCGTGTTTTTTGAGCTATAACAGTGTTAAAGTACGTAAGCGACTGCAGTAGGCTGACGGCGTATTGCCAAGCCTTCCATAAACAACAATAAACTTACCACTACTGCTACTACAACTTCTAGAAGTCCATTCTAGCCTGGTAAACAAAATTAAATTCATTTTAATATTTGCTTGTTTTTTTCGTTATGAAGCTCACACAATCTATCTATTGTTTACATAGCAGCAAAACGTCAAAAGCTGTGACAACTGATTGTCTCGTCTCTCACAATTCTAGTTTTAATCGATACCCAACTTGTTCTGATCAACATAACAACAAATTTGAAGTGTCAATTTTGTTAAAAGACTGACGTCACATTCATTAGTTCAAAAGCAGAATTCTCACACACATAAAATTTGGTATATTTATGCACTTTCCATATGGAAAATTTTTGGTTAATTTAGTTCGACTTAAACAGGAAACCTTAAGTTGGGAAGGGAAGTTTTTCTTCTTGTATTCATTATCAATCACTAGGCTGAACCCCTTACCGCTTTGCTAAACCAAACATGGTAGTGTAAGCAAAATATGTAAACTATGCTGCACTGCAGATTACCCTTATGCTCCTGCATTGATTTATTTGTTGTTGTAGTAGCTGCTCTTTGCGCTTTCCAAAATGTATGTCAGTTGGGCGGGGTGAGGCGGCCCCACTGAATGGTCTGGGCTCAGAGTGTAGTGAAAGTTCATTTTTCGCTGCAGTAAAAGTTTTCACGTTAGTTTTGTTTTTGTTTTTTAGGGAACGAAAGTTCCTTTTTTTTTGGCAGCTGTTTTTCTTTTCAAGTGCAAAAAATCACACGAAAACAACTACTCGAAATTAACTTTCGCGTTACACGATATTTATTTTGTTACTTAAAATGTTATGAAATACAATATGATATCTAGTTTAGTGTCTTAGCCATAAAATGAACCGTAGGGATTGCCGTATCCACCGCCAAAGCCACCTGCCGAAGCTGACGATGAAGATGAAGCACTGGCACCGCCAAAGCCACCGCCATAGCCGCCACCGAAGCCGGGATATCTACCAAAGCCGCCACCACCGAAGCCTGGATAGCCGCCATAGCCGCCCAAACCGCCATAACCGCCATACTGTGGAGCAGGCACCGCCTCCAGGAGGCTGAAGAGCGCGATAAGCATAGCGATGAAAACAAGGGAGCGCATTTTTGTAAAATTTGTTTTTGGATCTTTACCACTCGACAGATTTTGCTTTATAAAACTGTCTTCCGTTTGGGCTACGGCTTAATATATAGTAGTTTCGATTCAAACTGGTTGGCCAAATGGAGAGTGGCGATTCTCTCTAATTAACGCACAGATGTTGACACAATTTGAGCCAAATAGAATAACGAATAACAAAACAAAGTAGCCGCCACCACCTTACCCCTCCCTCACAAACGAGTTGGAGCCGACCTTTTCACGCGCTTGCGGGATTTTGGGAATCACTCGAAAAGGCTTTGTGTTTGTGTGTTCTACAATGCGCACATTAGCATAAAATTAATTAATCGATTTGATTTGTATTATGTGTATGTTTTTATTTTCGCTTATCACTTAGTCACACGCAGTTTGACTTTTGGTTTGGTCTTTTTTAAACATATGTTAATCGTATGCGATCAGTAATGGGTTTTCTATTCATCTATATGAATGTTTGGCTATGGTAATCTTAGGGTTTTTTATGGCAGACAATTTGTTAGCTCCGACAGGCATATATTTTGTTTTTTTTGGCTATTTTGCAAATGTTGTTGAAATAATGGTTTACATAATTTGATTGTAATAGTTTACGCATGTGGCGCCCAATGTAGCTTAACTTTGGGAACTTGAATTATTTAATACAAACGGAGATTTTAAGATTTAAAAGCTATGTTTATGTTGATTGTTTTGTTTAATAATCTATAATTATTGTTAGAAATTATAATTTTCTCAACCAACTGATTAAATGATTTTAATAAGTTGAGATAACAGATGGATGAGCATTGTAAAATTCCACAATTAAATAGAAATACATCTCTCTCATAAAAACAAAGTTACGCTTACCAAAAACAGTATAAAAAATTATTACACTTAATAAATTTGCGAAAATAATATTAGAGACTGTTTTAAGCAAGATGTTTCTTATGTATTAAAAATATCTGTTCATCTTGTTATGGCTTCGGTTGCGTTAACCAGTTATCGCGTATGAAGTCTGTGTTTGCTGGCTGTTAAATTAGTTTAGTGATAAAGTTTCGCTTTAGTTTTTTCATTCCTGATCATGACGCAGCACCTAGTTTAATAGCTTTTATTGACAACATATTTCTTAATATGCTGTTAATTGGCATCACTGGACGCGTTCAGCGTAAAAACTTGCTCCCTGATCATTTCATACATTTTTACTGATCTTTCTGTTTAATTCCACCGATAACATGAGTGTCATGTTAGAGGTGCATGTATCGAGGAAATAGTTCGCTCCTGCCTTTCAAAAATTGTCTTACCAAATCTTTGTCCAAAAATGTAGCGGTTCGTTCAGTAGAAATCAATCGATGTATAACTATTTTCTGATACTCTCTCAGCGATCAGTCCTGCTGTTGAATACGGCCAGGCTTCGGTTTTTTCAGTGATTTTCCATCTTCTTTTTTTTTTAGTGCTTTATATAGATATTAATTAGACTGACCTTGCGACCTTAAGTAATGCAATTTGGCATCACTGAGTTGGGTTAATCAAAACTTAACTGAAACGTCCATTTTACTAAATATATTATCCAAAGAGCTAACATAAAGTTTTACTGATTTGTCTTTAATATTTATACTGTGTACCATTGGTATGGAGTAGTTTTGGTAGAAAAACATTTCCAATGTAATGATAAGCTCTTGCTTTTGTGAAACACTTAGAAATCTTTAGAGTCGGGGATCTTATAAAAATTTCAAAAGTATGGATTTTTTTAATTAACAATTCCTGCACATTTTAAGACATAGTCACGAAAAACTAAACAGATGTCATATGAAGCTTAAATTTTATGATGTCTGCCACTTTTTGTTGAATTGAATCCAATTTTAAGGTTCAGAACAGGTTCGGGTTCAGCTTTTATTTCTAAAGTGGTTCAGTTCAAGGGTTGATTCACAGAAAAATCTAATTCCGGGCTTGAACTGGTTCGTAACCGTTTGTAAAATAACAATAATATCATTTACCCAGAGGAGTGTGCTTTGTGTAATGCTTCATCTAGTTCATTTTGAAAAATCGAAAGAAAAACAACACACACACACACACTACACATTTGACGCTGTTTTTACAAATGACAACTGCAGAGTTTCTAAAGCGTTGTGATCGCATGTTTGAAAATGCATTGAATTTAGTCTGTTCTGGTGTATATCCGAAGGAATTAAAGCAAAAAAATGGCGACGATATGGTTAAGACTGGGGATCCGTATAGCTTATTCCAACTGGAGAATAATACGGCCACATATATGGTGATATTTAACAGCGATACGGTGTCCGTTTGCCAAACTATTGAGTTCTTGGATATTTATTCGTTCGAATGCTACGAGAGGATAGGTAAACCGTATAGGATTTCGTTCCCGCAGATTCATACAGTGTGCATTGATAATCATAGTGCGGTAATTGATGAACTTGCCAAACTTTGCCGTGCTATTATGTACAAGTCGAATAACTTTGCGGCCATGTACTATACAAAATTGCCTCCCATAGTCACAACTACGCCAGTAGATTTTCAGACAGAGAGTGTGACTATAAGTATTAGTATAGGTAAAATTGTGAGTATTGGTCAGTATATGATCCCGTCCAATTATCTTGTGTGGCTGTTGGTGTCAGTCATATTTTTATTACTATTGTTGCGCTGGAGATGAGCAGTCTGGGAGTTGGCTCTCAAATTCAAATGAATTTCTCGGTCACTCGAATCAAAATTTGCAGTTATAATAATTATGAAAAATACAATCTCGCACTATGATGCCATCACCGAGCGATGCCAAGACTTATACAATGGCACCTGGAATCTACTTTGCTCCGGCAGCTATCCCATGGAAATTGTACTCAAATATGGAGGCAGACTGGTCAAGGTCGGTGAGCCTTATAGCGTGTTTCAGCTGAATGAAACTGCGTCGCATATGCTGATCGTCATGCGCAGCTGGGAAACTCAACGATGTGAAAATCTCCAAATAATGGGCGCTCAAGCATTGAAATGCCAGGACTCCAGCCAGACTAGTCGTACCTTGCATATAGAGCACAGTCATTTGATTTGTATGGACTATGCTTTCCATATGACGGATGATTTGATCCGTGCCTGCAGTAGGGAGCAGGTGGTTGAAAGTGAATTTACGGCCCTGTACTATGCGAACATTCAAAATCGTTTGGATGAGATAATGAAAGGAATGCATACCGGAGGCAGCATTGTGATTGAGTCGAATATTGTATACGTATTAGTATTAACAGTTCTGGCCATAATTGTCTTTATACGCTGGAGATAAATTCCCCTTCCCTTGAATGTAGCCATCAAGTTCAGACATATTTTGACAGAGGATGTGGGCTACAAATCTCATCGCCCCTTGTGTCGGAAACTTAAGAAGGCTGTCAAGAGATCGTAAGTCTTGTGCGGATCGCTTCGCGTTTTGTCTTTCATGTGACAGCACAGCCCTTGTCAACTACAAGGGGCGCCCATATGTGGTTGGTTGGTTGGATGGCTCCTTCATTAGTTTGGATTATGAATAATTGCTTTTTAACAGAGGCAGAAATTATCACCTCATTATAAGACATCACCTAACGATGGCAATCTGCTGAGACGGAGTTTACCCTTTTCTGTGAATTATGGCGGAATGTCAAGGAAAGTCTTGCCCAGATGAGGTAACGGAAAATCATAATAACAGCTCAGTGATAGTTTCGTTGAAAGTAAAAAATAAATTGTCAGTAATCACCAAAGCATTTAATAACCAAATAAAAAAAATATGGTGCAAATATTGTAAAACCCAGGAATGCTAAGTTATTGGGAACTAGGGCTGGTTCGGCTTAGTTTAGAGTTTTTAGACCACAGGTTCGGTTTAGTAATTCACTCTTAGTATTTCTGGGTTGGGAACATTTTTAGAAGCATATTCTAAATATGTAACGTATTTAAAAAAATTAAAAAACTAACTTTTAAAGCAGTGTAGAATACTTTTTTTTTGTACCAAACCTGTTGAATATGTTTCTGGCTCAGGTTCGCTTCTTACTCCGATTTCGTAGTGGTTGAACTACAAACCGCCTTGTAGTCATGTTGTTTTTATACCCTTGCAGAGGATATATTGAAATGGTCCAGATGTTTGTAGCGCATAGAAGAAAGCATTTCCGATCACTCAAAGTATATATATTCTTTCAAAACCTTGTATTTACTAGTTAATAATGCTTCTGCATGATTCTGCCAAATTTGGTCGAAATTGGACATCTATATAGTTAAGCTGCCATAGAAAAGTAAGGTTAGAAAAATAGTCTTAGTAAGAAAAACTTTGTTTTTAATGTAAACCTCTTTAAAATTGGAACATATTTTTTTTATAAGCTTTCACATAATTCTTCAAAGTTTTGTCAAAATCGAATGACTATAGGTTATAGCTGCCATAGGAATGATCGGTCGAGAAACTAGTTTTAGTAAGAAAAAGTTTTTTGTTTTCGAAGGAAACGCCCCCAAACTTTGTGTTTCTCAGTTTGCTATGCTTTTCCATGATTCCACTAAGTTTGGTCAAAATCGGACCAATATGTAGTATAGCTATCATACAAAAGTAGAGTCAGAAAAGTAGGTCTTCTTGAGAAAAACTTGTTTGTTTTCAGTCGGTATGTCCTTCAAATTCGTTAGAAAAAGTGCTGCAAGGGTATACAAACTTCGGTTGTGCCGAAGTTAAATTTCCTTTTTTTTTTTACAAAAAAGCTGCACTTGGTTTTAAAACAAATCTAGTAATAATCTAGAATAAACGTTCTTCAGGACCAACTGTAATATCCTCTCTACCAACGAAAGTGAATGCTCAGTATGATATTTGATGCTGTAGTTACAGTGCAGTGAATATTCTTCTGCTCATAACTCGACTGAGTGGCCAGAGAGACTTCGGCGTTGCTAGAATTTCGAATAAGGCATTCTACGATTTGTAGCGATTAAGCAACCGAATACTAAGAAGAAGCAGTTTGGAAAAATATTCATTCTTTTTTATTTTATGACCCAAAAACGAGTATCAGGCATAAGTGTAAATAGCTCTTCAAACTCATAGGCCAAACAAGGTGAAATGCAGTACTTTAAGTCAATCATGTCTCATGTTGATTAACAGCGTAAAGGCAGCCTCACAATTTGTTTTGTTATAATTTTAAATAATATTGATTACCAATTTTAACAAAGTTTTTGCCATAAAATCTACAAAATTGCCAAAAAAAATCTTTGCATTCTTACAGACTAAATTTCAACGCCCTTCTCTGAAAAACAAAGCAAAACCGAGCAAAAGGCACACACAAAGTAACACATTTTGTTGTGTGGGTGTGAAAACTATTTTAGATTTTTTCCCAATCTCGTCCGTAGAAAAAATAGTAATCGAAAACCACGCAGCTGTTGCTTTGACTACAATATTTTTTTTTGTGCGTTGTTTTGAACAAAAGCCAACTTTGAACATCCGCCAATTAAAACCTGTTTTGTGAAAATGGAGCAATATTCTGCCATAAAATAGCTGTAAGTATTTAAAATCAATTCCGATTTAACTAAAGTTTTAAAGTAAGGGACAAGTTGCAAGAATCTTGACCAACATTATGCTTTCATCACTAGAGTGGATGCTAGCCAAGAGCTTGTGATAAATGAGAAAGTAAATCTAGTGTAGTGCCTTTTGGAGCAACATAGCCACATCTCAAGTCCAACTCCAATGCAAATATGTAAGTGCCTCGTTTGTCGTGGCATTTCCGTTTGCCGTTTGATTTGACAGGACACTCTAACTCTCTCTCCCTCTCTCACTTTGTCCATAAATTGTGTATTTCCTTTATGCAAACTTCTGCAACATGTAGCCTGTCAGCAAATGTCGTGCTTTCCTCTGCAACAATTTGCCGCATCGCAAAGAGAACAAAACGCATTTTTTACTGTTTACATTTTTTTTACAGCCCTTCAAACATTATTGCAATTTGGTAAATATTGTAAAAATGTTACAACAGGATATACACAGGACATACACTCATCGCAGCTTTCTCTCTCTCTCTCTCTGTGTGTGTGTGTCTTTTTATGCAAATTAGTTGCACAGAAACCGCCTCACATTCCAAATGTTAATTTACATTTTTTTACTGTCATGTTGGCTGAAAAAGGAATTTTTATTTGCATTTAAATTTTTACATACTTGTTAACCTTTTGTCTAGGACATGGGATAACCCAAACTTACACACACACAAGCACAAGCGGACGGGAATGCCTTTTGGGTAGATGAGAATATGGTTTTTTATTACTTCTTAAGGCGCTTTCGAAGAAATAAATGTGTGTGTGGAGTTCGTTTGTAAGAAGTACTTAAGGTTACGATGGAGATTTGTGGAAGGATGCAAACTGATTGTAGATTTGTTTTGCATTTGATTTCAGCTAGAGTCAATTGTTTCAACAGACATAAACAAAATTGAATAAATCTTTCGGAGAAAGAGAAGCCAAATTGCCAGACTAAAGAGAAGCTGCTTCATTTGTCAATGATATCTAGACATTTTTCGACTAGCCTAAGCCTAAATCACAAAACACATTGTTAAATTCCAACTTTGCAACTTTTGTGGCCTATTTTTAGGCGTCTTAAATTTTTAGAAAATAATACCTTTTGCAGTTTTTGACTATTTGTTGCTACTTGCTCTCAGAGTTATCTTCACTCAACTGACACACAAATATTTGAAGTCTTGTTTAGATATATACAAGTTTTGTTTGTCCAATTTCAATCTGTCTTTTTTAATTGCATTGCAAAACCAAGTTGGCCACAATCTTAATGTACTTTGATTGCGGCTGCGCCTTGCCAGCGTTGCGGTTTTTTAGCCAAAAGTTTCCCCTTTGTGTGTGCCTGAGTGTGTGTGTGTGTTGTGTGTGCGTGCCGCTTTGTGTGTTTTGTTGGTTTGTTTTGACTTTAATTAAGTTTTATTATACAAATTAACACATGCGGCTGTGAAAATCTCTCAACCTTGTTTAATTTTGTAATTAAATCATTTAACAAAATATATTTTTCGTCTTTTTTAGTATAAATAAATATTAGTTTAATACAAGATTAATGCAATTTAGCTAATTGAAAGTAACCTCATGGGGCCCATTTAAAGATCATCATCAGCACCATCAACATCATAGCGGCGGATAGGCATTCTTCGCATAGTTGGCGGCCACACAATAGTTGGATGCCGCCCCAAAGAACGAACACATGCCACTGCCGCTTGCCGGATGATGATGATTCGTACCAAATCCGCCATAACAGTTCGTATAGTTCTGACACGAACGCAACTCGAGGGGTCCAAAATTAAGGGCATAGGCGCCAGGCGGAGGCGGTGGTGGATATTTGTGCATGTTGTTAGCGGCGCTCGAAATAGTGGGTGCTGGCACCAATTGGGGACCGGTGTCCAGTAAGGAACGAGAGCCGCTAACACTACGTTCGTTCCGTCGAAATTTGGCTCGACGATTCTGGAACCAGACCTGTGCGTAGAAATGTAGAGTGTCAACATATCTAGTTACTTAAGGTGTGTGTTCAGTTGTGAATTAACAAGAAGTAGAGTTAAATATTTCTACGAAAATCAACAAGGATTATGTTGCCGTCTAAGACCAGCAACGTTCCAATTTTTTATGGCCAGCAACCCCCCAGGGAAAGTGTCTAGTTTGAAACCAGCAATATACCAGTCTCTAAAACAACCTATCTATCTAAATCAGGCCTGCAAACCAAACATAATATTCGGATCTCCGGTTCACTGGTTCGAACCGAAATTAACCAAAGGAAATTTAAGGTTCCGGGATTTTGGGAGAAGCTTCTGGTTCGAACCTTGGTGCAGTCCATGCGATATACAATTTTAATCATTTTTATGTTCAATTTTTTGTAATTAGTAATCATTCATGTGTTCTAAAAATTACATTCAACCTCTACTTTAATCGTTTGGGATTCGCGGGGTTTTTGGGTCTAAATCAGTTAGTAAAACAGAATGGGAATATTCAATATATAATTTACTGTTAAGAATATTCAATTTCCAATGTAATGTTAGACTTTTTCTTTTGACAATTATTTAAAAAGCTTGACAACAGAGGCTTTTATGGTTGGGGATTTTATAAGTAATTCTAAACGATTTTCTTGATTTGTTATTTAACTTTCCTGCCCATTTTAGGAGTCATTCGCACTAAACCAAGCTTATAACAGATGAAGTCGCTAGGCAGAAGGTCAAGTTTCTGATTTCCATCGTTTTTTTTTAACCGAACCGATACTTTAGGCTCGGAACAGGTTCGGGTTCTAAAGAGGTTTGGTTCAGGGTTCGAACCGGTTCGGTTCAAAACCAGCTTGCAGACCTGATCTAAATACCAGGTAAATTCTAGTTGCTTTACAACTAGATGAAGGACAGTTTTGTATTGTTACTAGTTGACAGTTTCATTGCAAGCCAGTGCTAAAATCCTAAAATCCTCTTATCTTAACTCACCTGTACTCTTGCCTCACTCAAATGCACTTTAGTGGCCAATTCCTCTCTCACAAATGCATCCGGATAATGTGTTCTCTCAAAAACCTTCTCCAGAGCTGTCAGCTGGGATGAGCTGAATGTGGTGCGATTGCGTCTCGGCTTTCTCGAGTGTCCCGTAGACAAATTGCTGGGGTAATCTGTGCCGCCGCCGCCAACGCTGCCGCTGCCTGTGAAGACAATCGAAAAGTCATTAAATATACAAATTGCTTATTTTTAGATGATTTCGCTGGAAAAGCAATGGCAAATTTGAAGAGCTCGTAAATAATCGATAAGTGCCTGGGAAATCAATTAATTTTTTTTCCTTTGGGTTTCTCACTTTATGGAGACACATAAAATTTTGCATTCCTTAAGGATCAAACAAACGGTTGGGGGAAAGGTCATAAAATATATTTCTTGATGACAACAGCGGGCAGCTGTCTACTAATGCCGATGGCTACAATTTACGATCTATTAATTAAAGAGTGAAATTTGTGACATTAAGCGGCGCATAATTGGATTTTGGAGAATCGCTTTTAGGTGGCAAAAATAAATAGAAATGAAACATTTCGTTCTTTTGTATCATATTTATATACATATACTACTCCCCCGCCCCACCCCTATTTAGCTTCCGGGTGGCCAGCCACTTTCCTGCTGACTCCAATGATAAATCTCTTACCCACGCCATTTGTCTCAATTTGTCAGCAAAGTTGGAATTGTGCCTCGTCGATCAACACGCAGGCGGTTTTGGTAGAATGCCAGGCAACAACTGCAACTGCAACAGCAACTGCAACTGGAACTGCATTTCCCCCAGGGGAGGGGCGGAGAGGGTTGAAATAAAAAACGAAGAAGATCTTTAATTTGAATTGCCAACAAGCGATAAAAAACAGTTGCAACAAATCGAAAGGGAAACCTCAATCAGATTTGTGCAGCACGGACGGGGGCACATGTTACCATCCAATGGAGCGACCAAAATAAACACACACCGCCCCAACCATTTAGTAGGCACAAGGGAGATGGAGAATGCTGCGTCTGGTACTGGTTACATGGCGTTTTATATGCTCCACTTGGAAAATATAGTCACAGGGACTGGCTGGCTGACTGGATGCTTCAAAGGCATGCGGCCACTGAGGGAATATCATGTCAGCTTTGATTACGTTTTGTCATGTTGACAATGTTGAAGTGTTGTCGGCGGCTCCGACGAGAAAAAATCCCCAAAAGAAGAAGAATACTTGATAAACCATTGCCTAGAATCTCACAGCATATTATGCGGAGTCAACAACAGGAGAGCTGCAGGGTGAAAAAAGTGGGGAGGCGGCAGTAGCTCAGCCGCAACCGCAACAGCAAAAATGCATGAAGATGACACTGTCAACCCAGGAGCGCAATTGGTGGCGGCATAAATGAACGAATGTCGCCCACATCTGGCACCTAAATGTCAGCTCCAAGCACACACACACACACACACACACACACGTGGATATCTTTATACTTGCCTATGAAATTCTGTGCGAATAATATCATAAATTCTCTCAACTCATTTCCTATGAATTTATCATTTATAAATTAAGCCAAAGCCATTCGCAAATTATTACAAATGCTCAACCATTTGAGTGAGTGTCTGTGCATTCGAGTGCATAACTCTCTGGGGAATTATACTTGCATTTTCTTATACATAGTTGAGAGCTTACAGGATAAGTGGCACGCTTAAGTCTAAGCCAGATTGCCAGTTATGTAAATAAAGGAAAACTAGCACCTGAGGTAAGAGAAATTGTCAGTTAGGCAGCTGAATTTGGCTGGAGTTGTGCAGCATCTCATCTTGATCAAGAATGGGGTCGGTGATGCTGCCTTCTGTGCAAGTCTATTTAATAGCATATATTCTGTGTATACGTATTTTGCAATGCAAAAGATGTTTAATAATACCCGAGTTTTGGATCGATAAAATTACATAACATTTGGCTTATTAAGCAAGATTTTCGCAAGGATCTCCTAGCGCTTCTTACACATCTAAGCTGCAACATACGCACAGAGAAACTGAAACAAATATTTTGCCTCTGACTTGGAAACTAGGGAGAGCGTGGTAGATGTAAGGACTAGAGATTAGAATTAAAGACCTGCTCATGAGACAAAGCAAAAAATGCAGCCAGCCGAATATCGATTGGCCCTTGAGAATTGCAAGCAGTGTCTTTTTATTTATATATTGAAATTTTAAGCGTGATTTCCAAGATTAAAATTTCCAAGGATGCAAATCGGTTCTGAACTGAACCAGAACGTTGCCGCCTTTTCCAGCTGGTAAACCGAATCGCAAATCGAACCGGCTTTAGTTCAGAAATGCTGAACCGAACCGAGAACCACAAAGAAAATCGGATAGGTTCTGTTCGGTATCGTTCTCCGACGAGTTTAGAGACGTGAATCGCGTCCCTTTGGCCAATTCATTGCTTGAAAGATCATAATTGTTTTATCGTTCTGTACACAGAAAAAAAAGATCGAAAAAAGATCCATTTGGTAAGGATATGTCTTAGTTATCCTTTTAATCATCCAACGGAGCAGAAAAACCTTCCAAAGGATGATACTTTTTCATATTCTTCGGATGATTTTCAGCTCCTTTATATATATAAATATCCTTCCCAAATGGATACGGAAAATCATCCAATGGAAATTTTTTCATATCCTTTGTTTTCTCTGTGTAGTGGAGAATATTTTTAATTTTCTGTGTTTCTGTGTTTTTCGATCTTAGCCAAGAGAGTTTTTTCTCATATAAAAAAGATGAATGGGATTATTTTCCAGCCGACAATCTCTGATTTCCAACGGCATTATAGATGAATCCTGCAAATCTGACATCATAAATTTTTGACATTCTTCTAAGGATTTTAAAGATATTCAAACGGTCTATAGGAATTCAATATCCAAAGTGTGCGAATAGTCACATTACGATAAAAATCATAGTAAATAATAATGTGCATTCACTGAACTAAGCCGAATCCTCGGTTCAGCTAGCTGCAAAAATCATGCTATGAACCGAACCAGCGGTTCAAAAACTGCGTGGACCACTGAACCGCACTAGTACTTATATTCAAGGGGTTTGCATCTCTGAAAATATCTAAGTATTGGGTAGAATTTTCAAATTGTTTTTAAAAATAATAGACGCCTTTTTTCTTAAATTTAGATCGCTTAACTAACTTCAATGGTAGTGGCCATATTTTATGAAACTGTGTAATTGATTTCTTTTCTTAATTCAAGGGTAAATCTGCACCAATTTAAAGAATATTTTAGAAAAATCTTCTAAAGAATTACCCTACATATTAAAAAACAAAAGCCAAGATTTTAAAATTGAGAAAATATTTAAAAAAAGACTTATGCTCTTTAAGTTTAAGAAAATATAGCTACATTTATATATTTATTGAGAGTGGGATCGACTTTGCAGTATTTGAACTCTATATAGATCGAAGATAGAAAAAAATTTCAGTGTCGCACACTCCTATTTATAGAGTTTTAAGTCCATAAATAAAAGTTCATGAATTAAAAGATAAATGGTAAAAAACAATGCAGGTTAGGTAGTCAATTCTTTCCAAAAATTGAGTATCAACATTATTAAACAATGATTTGATTTGTGATCCTTTTTTATTATTGTTTTATAAAAAAAGAACTTGTCGATCGTTTTCTCCTTAAACTTACCATAATTATTGTTCAGTTCCATTCCCAAATGTTTACTATGTTTCAATTCAATTAGATTATCCACAGAAAAGCGATGCATTTTCTCCACATCCCTAGCCACTTCACTTCTACTATCCTTTAGATAGCTTTCAGTTAGCTTATCCTCTCCTCCAAGCTCAACTTCTGGCGCTGAGGAATATGTAACCGACGGCGTAGCAGCTGGATAATAGAAATTTCCCGTATTGCCGACGGGCAGCGAGTGCTGATAGTTTAGCATGATGCGCGGTTTTTCTTTTTAGGCACAACCCGTTGATGGTAATTTTAATTCATTTGTCAGTTCTAATTGTTGATTGAATTGAATGAAATTCTTTTCTTTTTTTGGGGGCAATCCTGTGTGAACTTGGGTAATTGGATTAGCACTCAACACATAAACGAGTTAATTACGATAATTGTGGCGACGATACTAAACCGTGCCAAAGTCGTGTGCCCACTGAAATTAGTCTCAAACTGAGAAAAAGAAAGAAAAGTGCTCGCCTCCCAGAGATCGAGCAGATGTGGGCCCTCTCTATCTTTCTCTCTCTCTATTTGTGTGTCTTTCTCTCTAAATATAGCACTTGCATTCCCATTGGTGGGATCGCCATTTTTAAGGGGGCGTTACCCGAGCAAGAGATTATTTTGAAATACGAGGTGAAAAGTAGCAACAAGTTTTCAGCATTTAAGTAGCAATAAATACCAATTAGCCATTGTCCTGGCCTGTCAACACAACGAGGAAGGGGACATGTGTTGTATACTTAGGTCCTTTAGCAGGATGCACTTGAGTTTTGGAGTTGGGTCGCATAAATCTTGGCACGCCGCACAATGTATGTCAATGTTTTTGAAGTCCTAATTTGAATAACCACAAACATGTTGGAAATTTACCGAACAAGAGCAGAAGTAGCAGGATAGTAGGCGGAACTGCCTAGTTAAGTGCATTAGGCATCTGAGACCAGCAGCTAAAATTGTTTAAGTGACTTTAAAGGTGTTTTGCGGAAGGATATTAAGTATAATAGAGAAAAGAGGCGTTTTATTAGTGAGAATTTTATCTCACTTTATGATTCACAAAGTTTTTGGGAATTTTTTAACATTGGCAAAAAACTTTTAAATTAGTATTTAGATTTTTATAATGAATGTTTGTTTTTCTAACTTTTTAGTTGGATTATGAAGTCAATGGACTGGTGGAGGCAAATTTATAATATACTACACACCGATATTCAAGTTTATCGAATGATAAATAGTTCTTGTCATCCAAATTGGTTTTATTCCAACAATCGAAGTTTCAATTCAAAAATAGTTTTTCGTTTGCAGCTTTTCCGTATTTTTCTATCTAAAATCTGAGTATCATATCACAAATTATATCTCCTACAATTATATGAAAATAGATTATTGCAAGTAGAATTTGACGTCATCAGGAAAATACGTGTTCAAATATTTTGCGTACTTTGCTTACAAAAGTACCAATTTAATTATATTCTAAAAAATTCTGCCTATTGGAAATTTTCCGTGCATTTTCTTCCACTTAGTAAAATAATTTAAAAAATATTCTTCTTTTAGCCGAGCGCCAAATTCTATATCTGTAGGATACGCGATCTGGTTTATAGGTTGAAAATAAGTCATCTGTAAATTCGAGAACCGGTCTACGCTTTAATATCCCCTTAATCCCCATTGAAAGGGCCATTCAAAAAAGGCTCCTGTTGGCACATGTTTTACTTTTCAGCTCGAAACATAATTTTCATAAATGCGCCATTAGAGAGAACACACATTTAAGTTGTAGATGAGGCAGGGTGCAGTGCACAGTGACCGAACCAAACCACAATTTGCGGTGTTTTTCGTGTTCTGCGGTTTTTTTTTTGTGTCCACGGTGAGGGGAACATGCAACATGCTAACATAAATCCCAAAACCCCCAACAAACTGCATGTAGATGTTTGCATAGAGATACGAACTGACCTGGCACGTGTTAAGCCCCAGGCAAAATACTAATTAAAATGCACTGAAGTGTGAGGAGGTTAAACAGTTTTATTTTTTTTTTTTTTTTGCCTTCAAAATGAATCAATGACCAATCTGTTCAGCAAAGCAATCGGCTCAGATATTCAAATTCATAAATTATGCAAGAAGAGGCGGAAAAATCGAAGTGACCCTACTCAACAGGACAGTGACCAAGTGCCCATGTATGTGTCTGTGTGTGTGTCGTAAATGGACATCTGGGCCTGGCCAGAAGCCTTTTAAAAACTTGCCCTCCTTCGCATCCGTGGGGAATGAAATATTCATGCGTTCTTATAGAGTCTGAAGTTGGTCCAGGCCTATGTCACAATAAAAGTCAAAAAGCTTTTGCGTGCCCGTAATTAATGTAAATCCCCTTTCTGTTCGCCTTCTATGATGTGTATGTATGCACTTTGTAATTGATTTTCTGTTTACGCACTGACAAAAGCATTGGGAATGTTGAGGGGGGGGGGGGGTGGTTGGTACGGGGTGCACTATGCTTAAGTGGGCGTGGCAAACAGCAAGTTTCCTGGGTGCTGCTTCCGGTTATTTCTTGTTATTATATTTCATTGCCGTCAAAAACAATGCAAAGAATTATGGGAAAAATATGGGGTTGTCTGGAGCTCGAACTAATGATACCCTATAATTACGTAAGCTATGTAAAGAAATTAGATGGCACTGATTTGATTTGATAATTACGTAAGCTATGTAAAGAAATTAGATGGCACTGATTTGATAAATATTAAACAACAAGGTCCTGCTTATAGAAGTGGTGCTGATGATTATACATGATATTTGTGAGCTGAACACGAATCTGTTTTAGGGAATGGTATGAATGGTATTGTCAGTATTTTTTTAATTTTAAGGTGAATAAAATATTGCTTTTTAGGCGCGATTTGTGGGAAAACTATACCTCTCTTCAATTAGATTATTCCAAACATTTCAAGAACCTTTTCAAGCGATGATATATCATTAAGAATGCCTGTGTTCGAAAATCTTATTCTGCCCGAAGGAAAGCAATGCTAAAGTGTAGCTTAATAGTATGGTCATTTGATTAGAATGCTAAGAAACATTTCTAACAATTATAACATATCTTGGCAGTAGAAAATGTATTAGAAATGAAATATCTTCGCTTAAGGAAATGGTAGGACAATTTAGAATTTTTTATTTCACAGCTAAGAGATAGTTATTTCCCAGAACATAATATCAAAGTGATTCAAGAGAAGGGTACAAGGTCTCTATAATAACAACTTAAGAGGGTCAAAATTTGAGTTTTAGGCAACATTAAGCTAAAGAACTTAAAGCCCACTCTCGGTTCTCTTTCGGTATTATCTGGTCTATTACATGTATTAAGTTTGCCACGATTCAAGTAATTTATGTTTATTTTTTGCTCTAAGAAATAAGTCGACATACAATTTTGATTTCTAATCAAATTGTAGAAAGAAAATTGATAAATTTAAGATCCAAGCAATCGAAAGCGTCTGGCTTCAGGAATTGATATAAAAGTTTATCCTTTCAATTATGTTCCTTGAAAGCTTCTATTCAACTGTGTTTCGGTGTTTTACGATTTTTAAATGTCTCCAACAATTCTACATTATTTGTTAGACAAAATATTCTACCTCATCTCATATACCCTAACTGATATCAAGGGTATCAAAAAGTTTTCATTGAAAAGCGTTTCCAACTTTTGCGATATTTTTGCCTGCCTGAGAAGAGGGGCGGCCAGGAAGATGGCGGGCACATGCCAACACTTGTTTTCTGTTAAGTGATTTAGGCAAAAGTTTCCACCCTTCGCCTTCGTCTCTCTTCTTCTGGCCATCTCCAGCTCTGCTTCTGCTGCTGTCAAAGAGCGTGTGCCGTTCGTGTTTTGGCATTCTTTGTTCGGGGGTTAGAGGAATACCCTTGACGAGCGCCTGGGCTATGCTGTGGTTCAGGTTTCGGTTTTCTCTGTGTAGTATTTTGAAAACATCGGAAATGTTTTACAAAACTTTGTGCAACTTTGAATGGCTGCCACATAATCGCCGTCAAGTGAAATTCATTTTCTTGACAAACAACATGAACTTCAAAGGGGCCCCTCTCCATGCATGTATGGGGGTACAGTATATACATACATACATAGTCATATAGTATAAGTAATATTTTTCGTGTTGCTTGTCTGTTAAGGTTTCCGACAAGGAAATTGAAATGCTTGGAAATTGTTTTTTAATTGCGGCTGTTAGTTGAGTTACCTGTCAACTTTGATCTTAGTTAAAAACAAATATTCAAAAATTAGGTTAGCCTTATTATAGAACATCCCCATAAATAGTGGTTGTGGAAATTCAAAGAATATGGCATGTCATTTTTGCCGTTAGAAATTTACTAAATTTTAGAAGATTGACATTCTTTCAATAACTTGCTCCAGTGAACTGGTGCAAATAAATATACGATTTTGGTGCTTAAATATTTGTATAAGTTATATATACTTAAGGTGGCCGAAAATGCTTCCTTCTATGTGTTACAGTTTCAATATACCCTCTGCAAGGGTATAAAAAGGGTTCAACGGCGATTCACCATATATTTCAGAAAAATATTTTCTAAAATTTCCTTTTGGCCATACATTTTAAATAATTAATTTAAATAATATAATTTAGAACCCCAAACTTAAGAAATTGTTTTCTAAAAAAGAATATTTCGAGTGCTTCAAAAAAATTTGTATAAAATTAAGAAGTTTCTTCGAATTGAGAACAAAAATTATTTTAGGTAGAATTTCAAAAAAATAAGATAAATTATAAAAAAAAAATTTTTTTTAAGTAAGTGTTAGAAACAAACCGCAATGGTCGGTATGGGTGTTTCAAGACCAGCCAAATGCCACAAAAATTCCGCTGGGTAGCAAATGGTCGCCTTTTAAATACACACAAGGACGGTCAATTTAGATTGGTATACGAATATTTGTTTCACGGAAGTCTTCGGAAAAATTTGGAAAAACAAACCGCAGAAGACGCGAATCATTCTTCATCATGACAATGTAAACTCTCACACATTACGTCACGCATATACCAGCAAGCCGATTTAGTGAAGTATTTAAACTGTTAAAGTGGTCGGAAACCAATTAAAATGAATTTCCACTTGTATAAAAAGAAAGCTACAAGCTACAAGCTCTCAAGCCAAAAAAAGGAGATTAAAAAGGATCGAAAATGATTCCTTCTGGCTGTAACATACTTTTGCACAAACTTTATATACTGTACCTTTGCTACAGAGTATATTCATGCATCTTTAATAATATTTGCATGAGTTTTTCTGAAAGAAAAGTTTTGTAATGGCCTGTTGGTGGCCTTTCGTGAATTCATAGGTTGAACTAATGACGCTTTTTATGTAGTCCTTGTATCTTTTTTGTCGCCGGCTAACTATCGATTTGTGTGGTGAAGCAAACGTCTGATAGAATGCCAAGGTCTCCAGATGTTGTTCTGCAGCGAGCTGCCATTTTAATGGAGGTGTTACTAGCAATACCCCAGGCAGAAGATTCCATGTGCTGGTCGGCTGGAAACGTGTATGGCAGGTAAAATACGCCAAATATATAGGCGCTCCGCTCTCAGCTCGAACATTAAGCTTTGTTCTTCGCGGAAGGAGCGGCGCATATAGAATTGCGAGGTGCGGAATTTGGGTCAAAAATTGATAGAAATGACTAACTTTTTGCTTTTATTTGATCTGAAGAACCAATGGAAATTTTTAAAGCTTGATCTTTTAGCAGTCATTATTAGTATAAGCCGACTAACTCGAGTCAAAATAAAGGGAATTCCGACAAACGGAATTCCGACTCCACTTATGCAGTGCTCTAGTTGTTTTATATTTAAAGCAACTCAAAAACCCAGTCATGATCTTAAAAGATAAGAATAAGATAAGAACTAACCCATATAAAATAGCATGTTGCCTGTTCACGTCTTGTACTTTCATGTTAACATTCGACCAGCTTGCACAATCAAAAAAAAAAAATATACTATATATAAAACAATCATTCACTTATATGCCATTTAAATTTACCCATCGAATTTTCATATTTATCTCTGCTAGAGCAAAACAACATTTGCCATGTTCTGCCAGCAATTTCATATGAATTTATCGAATAAGCTGCCAACTTTTTGACACAAATTCCCTCTACACGCAACACATACGTATGTGTATGTTTATCCCCTTGGAAACTTCTAGCCACAGGCAATCCCACTCATTAGCAGGACAAGCTGCTCGTCTTACTCCTTGGCTCTTCTCGCTCATTACGGGTCTCCAGCCAAAAAAAAAAAAAAAAAACAAACTTCATACTAATATTCTAATATTCCATTCTCGCTCCACATACCAAGCCACATACGGTTACGGTTTTCCTTTCCAAATTGAGCTGTCACAAAAGTTTATCCAAAGTACTTGACACTCCTCCCGTTGGCCGTTGCCACCTGGCCAAGCAGCAAGGATCAGGGAGCCGCTGACTCTACTAAATTATCTCACGTTTTCGTGTGCAAAAGTTCTTGAGGAATGTTGCTGCGGTGTGTATTTTTAATAAAACTTCAAAGTTTTTGTTGTTGTACTTGTGCTAGTCTATGGCTCTACACTTTACTATGTCTCGCAGACGTTTTTTTTTTCTTGCTCACTTTTTGGAAATTCTTTGTCACGAAACATTTCTTGCGTGCTACCCATGTTGGAATATGGTTACACACACACACACACACACACACACACACACACACACACACACACCCACACACACAGGCAGAGACAAAGTTTGGCAGGCGGAATTCTTCGGGCAAGTTTAGAATTTGAGCAGACAGTTTTAATGTTGTCAGATAGCGGAAAGTAACTGCATTTGGCAGGCTCTGGACAGAAGCATGAAAAGTAGAAATAAAGTATTTCAATTATTTGCAAATTAAATGCCACATTTTTTCAGATGTAATGTAGGAGTATTTCATATTTTGGTTTCTGTTAACCCGTTTCTCATACAGTTAAAAAGAGATACTAAAGTTGTGGAAATGTATCACCGATATTATAAAGTATAAAACCTGTAGCTCTACGTTTTAGTGCTGAATTTTTCAGAGCTGACTCAGACCTTAGCATTAGGAATAACTGAGTTTATGTCAAAATTAAGGAATGTTTCAGTACTTCCCATAAAAACTTACTCATGAGTTCAGTTTTGAAATCATGCCTGAAATCAAGTAAGGTCTTGACGTAGTAGGACATGTCTGTAACTTGTCAAGTAAAGGATGCCATTAATTCAGTACCAGCCCTTTGACTTCAGGGCTAATTAAGCTATTCAGAACTAAAGGGTATCGATGCATATTAAGCTCGTCAGTTTACTAACAAATGCCGGAAATAATATCCATATTAAACATCCAAAGATAGCCAACCGGCTCTCTAGAGTAGGGTCACTACCGCCCAGCTCCTACCGGATGAGAGCACGATAAAACTAAAAATAAAGAAAACTACCCACAGAATTTTCACGAGCCGCTGAAGATCAATTAACACTTGTGAAACTTCAAGGCTCACTTGACCTACTCACAATTTTAAAAGAACTTTATCACCACTGCGTCTTGGCAGACAGAATGAATCCCTTTTCACAGGACACTGTCTCATAGACAAGCATGCCGAGAGCCTTGGTATCAACTATTGTAGAAACTGTTGCTCAGAATCTTTTCAGTCACTGTCCACCGCTCAGTAAGAGACGAATTGCAATCATAGGTCAGCATTTTCTACCTCTGAAATGAAGACTGCTCAATTTCTATAGAAATTTGTCCAAAGTATTTTCCCCCTTTAGCTTAACACACGAAAGAAAGAACAGGTTACTACAGGCACACATTTCTCTTGAAAAATATACATTTTATATTCGATTTTTCGCCGTGATTTTTGATAAGCATTTCCAGTTTTAATGGTTGTCCCTTAAAATACCTTGATTGCACATTTCCCACCATCTTTTTTTTTTTGTCTTTGGTTTTCTTACTTTCATTTGCTGTCATTCATTCAGCTGTTGCAAAGTCAGCGCCATTCAAATTTCGCTCACGATTGTCGAAGGAAATATAAAAAATAAAAAGAAATTACGCGAATTGAAAATCAACGGATGCGGAAGTGTGGATCTGGAGACAACGACGACGACCTGCAACTGTCAGATGCAATCAGCTGCAATTAGAGGAAAAAGCGGGAACAAGAAATGACACTGAAATGGGAAATAAGTAAAATCAAAAATAAAAAAGCAAAAGCAAAAGCAAAAGTGCTCTCTGTTGTTTGTCAATCCCTTAATTCCCACCTAGTAACTCAGCATCATCGGTTCACTGAATGTGGGTCAAGTGTTGTTGCGAAAATTCAATTATTTTAATGTAAAGCATTTTTCTGATATGTACTGTATATGCATATTGCATATTGGATAAGCCATTGAGATGCATCCACTTGTGTGACAACAGGAAAGTCAAGAAATTTTTGCTGAAAAGCTGTAAATGAATTATGAGCAAATGGATTTTGTTAAGGCAGAATGTTTGCCTTCAACTTTTAAAATCTACCAAATTTACAAATTGTACCTGGGCATTTACCGGCAAATTGTTGAAGTAGTTTTCCATTTTAATTAATAAAACGACATTCAGTTGTTGTTATTTTATTAAAAATGAAGAAACATTTCTCTTGAATTTCGATTTTCAATTTGCCAAGACACCTGAAATGCTTTTCTGTGCTCTGCCCTCGCTTATAAATCACATAAAGAGGGAACTTTTTGTGAAATTTCATATGCGTATATTTCATATGAAAAGCCCCTGCCAGTCCACGCCCCTTATGGATTAGACCAAGGCGTTAGCTTGGCGGGCATGATATACGGTGCTGAAGCGTGAGCAGATTGTGCAGTTGGTTTTTGAAGTTTTATGTTCTCGCAGGATAGGAAAAGGTGTCGCCGTGTGCCATTTTATGACAAGCTGGTCAAAAACACCTGAAGCCCCCACAGGAAAATCCGCCGTATACTCCACCAGCTGGCACACTGTCGTCCAGGTGTCTCTACATTAAAAGCCATAAAAAATTCATAAAATGCAGTTCGCATGCCAAAAAAAAAAAAAGGAAAACAGAAAACCCCGAAACTACCGCAACATTTCACATACGCCGCCACACTCATAAATATGGGAGAAGCGGCGTATGAGTCTTGTGCGGGAAGACCAAACAAACATAAATTTTTAAGTTTATAATTTCAGTTATGAAATGTTGCATAGTTTTAATTAAAACACTTGAATATCTTAAGTACTTACGCATTTTCCACACACTTGCAGGTAAATACTTCAACACAGGGTGACTCAAAGTTCATGGTAGAGATGAAATTATGACAGAAAACGCAAATTATGGTTATAGAGCGATAGTAACAGTCGCTCCTGCCCTCATTGCATATATACACTGAAAAAATAAATTGATATGATCAATATTATATTTTGTTATATCAATAAAATGCCCACAATATATTTAATGAATTTCAAAATCAAATTGGTAGTTTTCCGAACTGGTTTGAACTCGGAATTTCGAATGAAGTTTTCCTGTGAACCGAACCTTGGACCTAACCTCTTTAGAATTAAAAGCTGAACCCGAACCTGTTCTGAACGTAAAATATCGGTTCGGTTCAACAAAAATTGTGGACATAAAGTTTGAACTTCTGTCTAGTGATTCCTTTTGTAATTTGGTTGGATTTTAGCTTCTGAGTCTTTAAATGGGCAGCGAAGTGAATTAAAAATGATATAGAAAAGCATTCAGAACTACAATCAATAGCCCCATCTATAGTAGCCAGTGCTTTTTAACATTCTTGACTCCAAAGCTTTTTCAATGATTCTCAAGGGAAATATTTTTCTACAACAATTACGAAATGTCTTTTTTTTAAATAGTAAATCATATTTTTAATATAATATTTAATACATCAAAGTGTTCGACAATCAGTTCTCGACCCAAAAATAACCCTATTTCTATACGATTTGAGTGGTTTTTAGTTCGAAATCGATTATTGGAACAAATAGGATTAAATTAACTTCAAAAATTTTAATAATATTTAGTATCTATATAAATGTTTTGCATTGCTTTATATTAATATTGTGTCTAGCATGGACTGAACCATGGTTCGAACCGAAACCTCTAACCTGAAATTTTGGAGCCCTAAAAATTGGAAAATTTTGGTTCGAACCAGCGGTACGGAGATCCAAAAAAATGTATGGTAACTTGCTCTTCAGTTTGATTTTGTGGCTAGATGTTAGAAATAATTTTGGAGAATCGGAAATCAGAAAATTGATAATTTGTATTATTTTATTCTTTATTATTACACTCTGACTCACTTTCTTTGCTAAAATATCAAATTAACCAGTCCAGATTTAATTGACACTGATGTATATTTTTATCTTTGTAGCCTTTATCTACGGCTATCTATCATCGACGGAACTAGAAGAATAAACCACAGGTAAGTGAAAAAAACTCAAGAACCTAATTGATTTTGTAGGTTTTTTGAAGCATAACAATAAGTTTGGGTCGGGAAGAAAATGTACAAAAATATATATAGACCATTTCTTTAAGAAAAGAGGTTGCTAAGCGTCTCGGTGCTGTCCCTACCACCTTTCTCCCTCTACTACCCTCACTTTCATTCCATAATTGCAACACCAAAAACATTTAATGCAGTAAAATAGCATAAATGTCACTTGTAAAATAGCCGTCATGGTAGAGTGGATGCGTTCAATAGCTCAATGGTTCAAGTGTACCAAAACAATTACAACTACTTGGTAGATAATAAGTAATAAGATAAGATAAAATTGGCTGAACGATGATCAAGTTTTTAATGTTTTTAAAATGTTTATTGATTCATTTTCCTGCCATATATTATATCTTAATTTAAATAGTTTCACTTCAAACAGCAATTTATTTCTTAAACTAAATCTTATATTATCTTCCCACCTACCCCCCGCCATGTCAACACAAACGTCAACATCCATATCCATCACGTACGCGACATTTGCCAGTTGTTGAAAATTGCACACAAATTATATCAATTTCCCAATGTAATCATTGAAACTTATCAATTTTCCTCGACACCCAACTCAGGCAGCCAACCCCAGACAGAGCCAGGGAGACGATTGTAAAAATGTGAAAAATCAAATTTTTATGATATATTTGAGAAAAAGAAAAATTCCCTCTGTTTGGCCTGCGGCAAAGCAAACTACAGCTTTTTTTTTTTTCGTTGCCTCCGTTTGAATGTATTTTGGATTTATGTGCGTGGCGTTTGAAAATTCAATTTAATTCTCTTTCCTGGGATTTTCCCCAAATGCAATTTTTGCATATTTGTTTGAGTTATGAGTTTTTTTTTGGTAACTTTCATTCACAGTAATATCTTCAGAATAAGTCAAGGGCGGCCTTGTCGATATCCTTGAGCTCCCTTTCGTTTAGGAAATTGTCCTGCTCGATAAGTGCCCTCATCTGTTTCTGCCGTGCCGTTAGGGCCATAGTTTGCAAGCACTTCGTCTCGTAATGAATCGGCTTAATTAGGGGAGTAATCGGTGAGTTTTTTGGTGGCAAAGCGCTGGCATGGCAATTAATCCACAGTGCTAGTCTGAGGTCTCAAAAGATGGTGAAGAAAACTAATTTTAAATTTATCACTTTATTTACATACCTGTTTGACATTTTTCGGCTTGTGTATTTATGTAGTTTTGATGGTTCTGTCAGGGGTTGTTGTTTTTTAACTAAAGAGTCAAAGGGTTTGTATCAAGTATTTAAAACGGTACGAAAGTGCTTTACAATTGTTTCAAAAGGGCTTTAGAGCCAACTAAACATTTCCCCGGCTTTAAGCAGTTTCCGAACCAGCTTTAACAGCTCACAAAGATGGTAAGATTCCTTCTTCTCATTTCTATAAAAATTTTGATGATGAACATAAGACTTCAAATGAGTTCACATAACCGCACTGGTTAGCTAAGTACCTCATACAGATCTTTTTAACGCACTCTTAAAAGAAAGGTCACAAAAATCTGTAGATTGAACACTGAAGAATAGTTCAGGAAGAGCACACTTTTATGGTAAAATGTAGCAGCTGATCCGTATAGCTATTGTAATATCCTATCATTCCTTTAGAATCCTTGGTCATTTCATTCACAATAACCGGCTGTCACACTATTTTTTTTTTTGTAATATGGTAATCAGCTTATTCTAAATCCCATTGAAGTTCAATTTCTATAACCTAAACTCCCTTCACCCATTCTCCTTAAAGTGTCATCAGGCATTTGATTCGCTTCTATGAAACTCCTCCTTGTCCTTGTTAGTTTTGGCTTCGCAAAACGTTTCCCAAGGAGGCAATGCATTGTGCTAAAATGTCATTGCTTGCTTATTGGCATTACTACCCGGTCCACCCCCCTAGCGTCGTGCAGAGTTGGCAATGCATATTGTGCCTTGTCGGGAGCAGGATTAAACTGCGACTTATGCTAAGCAGTGAGCCAGTCAGTCAGTCCGACATTGGTTCAGGCAGGCGGCAGGGGAAATTGAATGGAAGCTCGTTTATTTTGCTGGTGCATCGTCGATGCCTGTCGCTGGATTTGTCAGTGTCAGTTCGTGTCGATGGAACCAAAAGTTGTCAAGTTATAAATGCCTGGCAATCGGCAAATACAAAGGAATCCCACTCATTCCGGCCACTGACTGCCTGCCTGCCTGGCAGTGGCCATTATCGGTTGCTTTGGGCGCAATTACACATGCCATTGACACAGTTCCCCGGCCACCCACCCTTCAAGTTTGTTGCCAGTCATTGTGCGGTGTTTATTTTATGAGGGTCGTGGTGTTTTTAACATCCTCGTTATTCCGGGTATCACTTTCTTTTGAGCTCAATAATGTTGCATATCATATTGGATAAGAAAATGATATTAACCATAAGTGAATTTCCCATAGGCAATACAATAACGCGTCTAATTTCGAACATTTGGAGTAGAGTTAGTCTTAACGGGATGCAGATGAAAACTCTCAAACTGTAAGAAAACACAATATGTCAAGATTAACCATAAAATAGACACACCTACTCACCGCCCTTTCCAAGCGTTCGTCCAAGCCAGTTACCATCAAAGTGCGTTCCTCCATTAATCGGGGCATCTCTGCATAAGCATCATCCACATATAACATGAGGTAAACCGATATTATGCCATCGGCATAATAAAATAGTACACCAAATGCAATCAACACCAAGCTCCAATAGGTCCAATCTACGAAATCGTACTTAAAAGCGCTATAGATAAAGTAGGATGTGGATATCCAAGACAGGTGAAAGATGGCGTCGGTGCATAGGGCATTCCTTGGGCATTCTATGCATATAATATATGCCAAAGAATGCCCAAGGAATGCCCATGGAATGCCCTATAACTATGGAATGCCCTATAAGTTTGGAATGCCCATGGAATGCCCTATAACTATGGAATGTCCTATAACTAAGGCATGCCCATGGCCATGGAATGTCCAAGGAATGCCCTATAAGTATGGAATGCCTAAGGAATGACCAATAAGTATGGAATTCCCTATAACTATGGAATGCCCATGGCCATGGAATGCCCAAGGAATGGAAGACCTAAGCACCACACTCATAAAACTGTTCACCATTGAAAGTAGTACTGCGCCCAGTACCAATTCAGGTGTAAGACGGTTCCTAAAGGACAGTAGACCTATGCCCATCTGAAGGCTTTCCGACTTTAATACACAAAAACATTTGCTTATCACGCCACGACGAAACATTCGCTGCACCTGCGGTCTCTTCACAAACAAACATCGCAGGCCGCCGTCTAAGTGCATCATTTGACGACGTTGCCCCCTCCATCGGCTGAGAAATGTGACAACGACGCCGCCCATACGTATGAAGGACATTAATACATAGAGATATTCAAGCAGAAGATTGGCTTGCGACCAAACCACATGACTCATGTCGCCGCGAAGTAACTGCATGGGCAGCATACTGCAGGCTACCGTATTAATCATTGACGCATAGGTAATAGGTTCTGGTAATTTCAGTACGTCCCGTGTTCTGGCCAAATTCAAAATTGAGCAGTCCAATGAAACGTGCCAGATAGTAGTTTAACCAAATTAACCACTTGACCGGGTCAGGCATGATGGAATACTGACTTGATGACTTGATTTATTTTGGAAATTGTGTGTGCTTAAGTTGGTATTAATTAGTTGATGGGTTTGGTAGATACGCAGGGAGATGGATGGTAGAGTAGCTGTTTTTAATCACAATTGTTAGAGGTAATCGAAATATGCACTGCTACAAAAGGAGCAAGGCAAAAAAATATAACATAAAAATGAATTAAGGACTTAAAATAATTATATGGAAAGTAACAACAACGATCTTTAATAAAATTTGGGCTGTGTTTTTGGGCCTTATTTCCTGCAGCCGCTTCAAAAAGTGCATACTATAATATGTATGTATTTAATATTCAAACGGAATCTTCCATTAATTAATTTTATGATTTTAAATTCATTTCAAATATATTATGCTGCCCCCTAACTTCGAGAATCTAATGCTATATTGCTTTCTATAATGTTAATTAACAGAGCATTAACATTTATGTAAACATATCAAAATCTAGCATCTAGCAGATAGCGCATACTGCTTCGAAATGAATGCAACGTTTATTGTTATTAGTATTTAAACTTTGCCATTTCTTGTCCGATCTTTAGAAAATTTTATAAAATTGTAAAAACATTGCCATAGCTGTATGGCAGCTATACCATATATTTGTCTAAATTTCCTCAAACTTGGCAGAATCATAAAAAAGCATAGAAAACCTATGAATGCACCTATGAAGTTTGGAGACGATTCCCTTGAAAAGAAAAAAGTTTTTCATACTGAATCTAGTTTTCCGATCAAAAGTTGTTCTGGGAGCTTTGAGATATAGTCATGCGATCTGGTCGGTTCCGACATATAAGAAGCGTGCAGCAAAAATAATACTCTCTGCAAAATTATAGATTCAAAACTGAGAGACTAGCCTCCGTAGAATCAGATAGACGGACAAACGGATGGACAGACGAATGGACAGACGGACAGACAGACGGACGGACAAAGCTCAATTGACTCAGTTTATTTGGTCGGAAACTAATATTTAGTAAGCGTTGCAAACATCTGGCTAAAATTATAAGACCCTTTGTACCCTTTGTATAAAAAATTATGTGAACTATTTGTGGTTTCCAAAACCAAAACTTATATTTAAAATTCCATTTATTATTATTATTCCAATCAGGGTGTAGCAGGCAGTGAATTAAAACTATTAATTTATTGTTAATTTTGTTTTTTTGTTTTTGTAAAACTATTAATTTCATGTTGAGACATTTCGATGTGGCGTTGTACTTGGAGCATCGTAACACATATCAAGCTGTGAATGATCATCCCTTTGTAAATATAATCCGCTCAAAAAGTTTCACACATCGATTCCCAGCGAACATTTTATAATTTGTTTTGATCACATTGGAGTCTTTTTCGTGTCCTTGGTGTGATTAAAATACCATTAAAGGCGCTCGACTTCTGATCACAAATGATTGGGAGATAATGGCACCCCAGCCTCTTCTGGAAGAGTTATACTAATCCCTTTCCTCTGATCAGTTTCGACTTATTTTCGAGTCGAATTTCATTAAATCACATTTTAAGCCTATTCATGTCATTTTCGAATTTCCCTTTATTCCGGACTTTTCCCGCCAAGGGGCTAAAAAGCCGCAAAGAAAGAGATTTAACGAAAATCTGCAATGCAAAACCAACTTGATAAATAAAACAATTCAGAAATAATATATGCTGAACTGCTAGATGTAGTGCACGCCTACTGCGCCACGTTTCGAACTGTTTTTTGAATTCAACATTACTTTTACTCTCACATCTAGCGGATTTGCTGCAACATTGTTGCTAGGTGAAAGAGCGACACACTCAGCACCGAAGCTTTGCGCACGCGTTCATCAGAAGAACTGGCTTCCTGATCAATTATACATTTTCAGTGAACTATTGCTGAACTCTAGTGATACGCTATCAACATAACAGAATAGAGAAGCATGCATCGAGCAAATAGTTTACTTGGTTTCATGCCGCCTACCAAGTACCTACTGGCACTTATATACCATAATCTTTAAGTTGTAATATTTCATCGCATTTAATAGTTTTCCATATCATATTGTATAAGTAAAATAGAATTCGTTATCAGTGAGCTGGCCAAAGCCACAACACGTCCACGTTCAATTAGAATAAGACCCAATACACTTAACTTCATCGGATTCCTTGCCAATTGCAACTGAAAGCTCTCAACCTGTAAAGCAAATAACATCTATTAAACTTATAAAAATACTGAAAATATTTCACAAACTTACAGCCATTTCCAATCGCTTATCCAACTTTTGATGTAATGAACTCCGTTCTCCTATTAAATTAACCATCTCTTCATATGCATCCATGGTGTAGAACATAATGAATGTAGTGATATAACTATCTGCATAATAGCAAATTAAACCAAACATGATCAGGATAAGGCTGCCAAACGAAGTGCCCAGCTCTAAAGGGCTATACTTGAAGACACAGAAACTGAGGTATATAGTGGCCACGGAGCTGAGAAAGTAGGTGATACTCATACAGAAGTTTTGTAATCCAAATATGCTTGACGTTTGTTCTACCAACTGCTGCAGTTGAGATTGTGTGCGAGCTATTGAATCCAATTGATCCGCTAGAGAGCAACATTTGATCATAAGCATTCCAGGCTTATGCTTGACACCGAGCTGATGAGTCTGGGCCAACACCTGCCGCAATTCCTGACTTAGCAGTATATAATGACCATGAATATTGAGCAGGGCAAAGTAGTATTGAGATACGATTAAATTGTGTACAGCTGTAAGCACATACGTCAGACACAGGTTCAAGGCGAAATACCAGCTTAGATATGACCATTGACTCAGAACCTCCATAAATACTTGCAGGAACTCAATTAGAAAGACTGAAATCCATTTACTAATCACACCACGACGATACAATTTCTTCACCTGCGGCCTGGCCAAAAACAAGCGACGAAAGGCTAAGTAAAGATTAATCAGATGACGACGCTTGTACCATCTGCTGAGCAAAGTCAATAGAACACTGAACAGACGTATGAGGTTGATGATGAAAAACACATAGTCATGTAGACGGTTTGCATTAGCCCAGGCTAATGTTAATGTCTCTTTACGTAGAAACAGTACGGACAGAGAACTAAATACAAAAAAATTCAAAACTCCGGCATAGATGGTTGCTTGAGAAGTGAGACGAGCAACACCTGTACTTAAATTGATTTCAAAGTTGAGTACACCCGTTAAGCGGGCATAGTAATAACTCAGCCTGAGTAGTACACCCACTAGGTCAGGCATGATGATGATGACTAAAATTCCTGTCGATAGATTGCCCTTTGGCGTTAATATAAATAGAACTTGAGGGCATTGTGATGTTAATTATGTATATTGAAAATTGAGGAAATCCATCTGCGGGCTAACGAAGCTTAAATACTCTTGCGGGTTATTACACATTATTTCTCTGAAGACTATTTAATAAGACAGAAGACAGATCAATCATGTTTTAAATTTTTGCCACGCCTCCTACGGCCCCCGTTATTTGCAAAAAACCTTATATCTCTCACAGTTTTATAGATAAAAGGTTCGTACCTTCTGAAAATGTTTAGTAATCATGATTGTTAATCGTTCCGCCGGATTGGTCAAAAAAGCTATACTTCAGCCTTTAAATTTATACTGAGAATAACACTTTGTGGTCACAGAGTATAATACAGTCGGGCTTGACTAGCTCTCTTACTTGTTTTATACTCAATCTTATCTAATTAATTTCATTTCATTCAGTAAAGTAGTTATACGAACTGCCAGATATCGTGCTGGCACTCAGCTTTTACTTAATGAGTTACTTTAGACCGGAGCAGTAGGAATAACTCAACTCATGCTTGATAGAACTGCTAGTCTTATGGCGAAGCTGCTTAAAGCATTTATTAAACATTATTAAGGGCCGTTTTCCAATCTTCTACAAAGAGCTATCGGTCAACTGAACCTGCAAATAAATCTGAGTTTATCTGACACATATTTTGAAGATAAGGCCCTTAATTTATAAACTTCTTATAAGAACGCCCTAATTGAGGAAAAAATTTATATTCACTTTTGAAGTGTATAACAAGTGCGATTAGCTCGGCTGATGTATTGCATTATATCCAATTAGCACAAATGGAAAGTTAGATAGGGTATCAGAAAGAAATGAGATTGTACGAGAATGAAGAAGCAAATAATGTGGATTTCAAGTAATTTTTGAAGCAAAAATTATAAGTTTTCTTACTACAGAAAGTTGTATCCCTGAGTACTGAAATTATCCGTGCTGAATTCAAATTTGTAAATTTGAAATGGCCATGAAACTTACCCATGAGCTAAGTAGTGAAATTAATGCCACACAGAGGCTTACTCAGTCTTAACATAGCTGCTGATAACTACGAACTACGATTATTCAGGGATTATTACAAAATCTAATTACTTTTACAATTACTTTAATAATTGTATTTAGTACTTGTGTTTAAAATATTGATGTTTACATGTTTTTCATACTAGATCGCGTGCTTATACATCCAATTTATGAAACTGGATATAAACCAGCCCCTATCTTACTCACATGGTTTTAATTACATGGATAAAAACTACAATTCTATTTTGAATTTTCAATTTAATTCAATTAGATCATGAGAAAAACCAAAATTTTCAAATGAAAAATCAGAAAGGAAAGATTCGTTAATTGCACTGAAATCAAGCTTGTTCAAAATTTTGGTAAAGCCCCCGCCATTAATAATATTGCTTGTTTTCTACAAACTTAAGATTTGATGCTCTAATTTTGAAAAAGAGTATGTGCCCAATATCTTAAAAGATCGAAAAAAATGACAAAATTGTAAAGGTGATAAAAAACGTTGCCTACATTTCAGAGCCACTTGCGCTGTTTGCTAACATAATGGTGTAATGTTAACATGAATGTTAATGCTCTGTTAATTAAGTTAAGGGAAGGTTATTGAACATAAATTGCCCTGAGGAACGCATTCATCATATTCGGGCTGGTTCGTCTTAAGCTTACGCTTTCATTTTTCTGACTTATTTGATTTTTATTCCCATGCTCAGCGAACAATTTAAAATGGTGTATTCCAAATTTAATTGGTGAAAATTCATCTATTTCTTTTTTCTCTTTTCTCCTCATTTTCTCTTTTACAAGAATAACTCCACTTTTCAAGCACAACTACTTAATAATCCCCCTCTACAGGAATAAATATTTAAGTAATTGTAATTGTAAAAATACTGAAATTAATTCTTGGCTATACACAGCCCAAAGCGCCAAGCCGATCTTCTCTTAATCTCTTAGCTTGCGTAATTCTAGTTTTTAGAAAAAAGAAAGGGACCTACAGACGGACAGACAGGCTTATATATATTCAAGAATATATTTTCTTTATATGGTGATGCTTGCATCTGGCTGTTACATACCTTAGGCAAAGTCAAAATTGGCTTAGCCATTCGTTTTAACAAGATTTGATAATACAATTTTTAGTTTTTTAAAACAAAATCATCATATCTTACAGCAGAGTGTAATAGAAGGTAACAGAATGTAGCTTATTGTTTATAAATACAAAATTTAATAGTTTTTCACATCATACTGTATCAATAAAATGGAGTTGGTTATCAAAGAGCTAGCCATGGCTACGATTCTACCACGTTCCAACACAAATAGACCCAATACACTCAATTTCAGGGGATTCCTTGCCAACTGCAACTGAAAGCTCTCATACTGTAAAGCCAAGAAAAATTTAATTATATTCATGAAAATAACCAATTTTTTTCCAACTACTTACTGCCGTTTCCAAACGCTCATCCAAGTGTTGATTAAATAAAGTTCGTTCCTCCATTAATTTTCCCATCTCTTTATGAGCATCCAATAAGCAGAATATAATTAATGCAGTGATATAACTATCTGCATAAGCAAATATTAAACATATTACGATCAAGCATAAACCTCCAATCGATATGCCCAGCTCCACAGAACTATACTTGAAGGCACAGAATGTAAAATAGATGGTGGACATGAAATTGAGATAGTAAATAAAGCAAATACAGAAACTTTGTAGTCCAAATATGTTTGAAATTTGGTCTACCAACTGCTGTAGTTGAGATTGTGTACGAGCGATTGCATCCAATTGATCCGCTAGAGAGCAACATTTGAGCATAAGCATTCCAGGCTTATGTTTGAGACTTAGCTGGTGAGTCTGGGCCAACACCTGCCGCAATTCCCGGTTAAGCAGTATGTAATGTCCATAAACATTGAGCAGGGCAAATAAATAATGCGCGATGACCACATTAAGTACAGCAGTAAGCAAATACAACAGGCAGAGATTCAAAGCCAAGTCCCAGTTTATATGATTTCGTTGAGCCACCAACTCCACAAGTGTTAGCAGCAACTCGGTCATACAGACAGAAATCCATTTGCTAATCACACCACGACGATATAATTTCTTAACCTGCG
Organism: Lordiphosa andalusiaca; assembly: GCA_035044965.1. Classification (NCBI taxonomy): domain Eukaryota; kingdom Metazoa; phylum Arthropoda; class Insecta; order Diptera; family Drosophilidae; genus Lordiphosa; species Lordiphosa andalusiaca. The sequence goes on along the minus strand of JAWNNM010002303.1, from coordinate 870,960 downwards.
GCTTGACCAAAAACAAGCGATGAAAAGCTGAGTAGAGGTTAATCAGCTGGCGCCGTTGTTGCCATCTGCTGAGCAAAGTCAGTAGGACACCAAATAGACGTATTAGGGTGATAACAAGAAACACATATTCATGTAGAAGATTTGCATTGGTCCAGGCCAGATTTAACTTATTTTTGCCGAAAAACTGTACAGGCAGAAAACTAAGTACAAGAAAATTCAAAACTCCGGCATAGATGGTTGCTTGAGAAGTAATACGAGCAACTCCTGTATTTAAATCGATTTGGAAATTGAGAACACCGATTAATCGGCTATAGTAGTAACTCAGCTGGAGTAGACCAACCACTAGGTCAGGCATGATGACGATGACTAAAGGTGCAGTTGTCGGCTAGAACTTTGGCGTAAAATAAATACAGCCGGGGGAATATTGCGGAAATAATTGAATGTATTAAAAATTCTTTATGTCATATTGTATTAGAAAAATGGTGTGGGTTATTATTGAATGACTCATGGCAATGGTATTGGTGCGATCCACTTTGAACAGGCCCATAAATGTAAATTTTAGCGGATTTCTGGCCAGCTGCAACTGAAAGCTTTCATACTGAAAATATAGCAAAGTTTTACATAATTATTGTTAAATATTTTACCAGGGCTGTCTCATAGGTAGTTGGTCGAAGAAGAAGACGCCTAACGATTTGTAAACAAATTTTACATATAAAGAAAGATATAGCCAAATTACACTGAGGCTTTAGATGCTTTTAGATACCAGCAAGTGATCGTTTACACTGAGAAATACTTGCAAAAATCAGCAGCCAATAAAAAAGAATATGTATCATTGACATTAATGATGTGAAACTAATTCTTGAGAAAACCGAGAAAGCTTCGGATTATCTTAAGTTGACCGCTATGTATATAGAAATACATGGATTTTAATCAGATTTAATTAAACTGGCTCTGGTTCTTATTTTGAGTTCAAGTTTTCTAACCAGGTTTCCCCTTTGTGTTTGATATAACAAATATTACAATGAATCAAGGATTAGAAGAAGTATATATATATATATATCAAGGCTGAAAACCTTTAAAATTATCCATTGTAATTTGCAAGGTTCGGTTCGCGAACCGGTTCTTGGAACCCCTGAACCTAAGGTTCGAGAAGTCAAAAATTTAAGGCGCCTGGTGTATGGTCCGGTTCGCGAACCCCAGAAAAGCCGAACCGAACCGGTTCTCAGGGGTTTATATATTACAAATCGATCCAAACTACTAAAAAACATTTATTTCAACATTGAAACCAACCAACTATGAAACACCCCTCGCTTTCTCTACTCACTGCTGTCTCCAGTCGTTCATCCAGACCCAAAGCAAACACCGTACGCTCTTCCATTAGTCTCATCAATTCGGCATATGCATCGTTTGTATAGAACATGGCAAAAGCAGTTACATAATTATCTAAATAGTAGAATATTATAGATGAGAATACTAGAAAAACACTCCAGGCGGAAGAGCCAAGGCCAGATGCATTGTACTTAATTGTGCTGAAAAAGAAGTAGAGACTAGCCACAGTTGTCAGATAATAAATCGCCAACATAAAGACACCTTGTACGCCAAAAATTCCGGAAGCCAATTTCATTATCTTTTGCAACTTGAATTGTGTGTGGGCCAATCCCTCCACTCGATCGGCCAAATGGCAACATTGTGTCACATATACTCCCATGCCGCTCTGGTGGCACTTCAGTTTTTTGGTCTCCTTTAGCACTTCGCGTAACTCCTGATTGAGCAGTATATAGTGTCCATGTATATTGAGCAAGCAGAAGAAGGATTGTGTCATTAGGACATTAAATAATGCTGTCAGTGAGTACCAAAACCATAAGAGCATTACTAATCTGGGTGTCAGTTGATTCTGCATGGCAGCAAAAGCCACAGCCGCTTGCGTGAGTTCGGCCGCAGTTGCAAAAATAAATTTGCTGATCACACCACGACGATATAGTTTTATAATCTGTGGCCTTTCCCGATATAAACGGATGAAATCTCGCACCAGGCGTATTATTTTTTGACGATTTCGCCAGCGACTCAGCAGCGTTACAAACACACCGAAAATACGTACTACGGTTAACAACAGATAGATATACTCATGCAGTAGATTGGCTCGCGTTAGGACCTTAGTAACCACAGTACCGGTTATTGTTTGAAAAACTAGCAGACTTATAAATAAAATATTGAGAAATGCTGCATATATGGTAGTACGTTGGGTAATGCTGGTGCGTCCCGTCTTCAAATCAACTTCGAAATTGAGTACACCCAATAAGCGCGCATAGAAATAGCCAAAGCGTAAACACCACACGACCAGGTCAGACATAATGTAATACTGACCAAGAAAGCGTAATTCGTGTAGTTTGCAGTCAGGTTAATGAAAGGCTATTATTGAGCTGATAAGTTAGCTGTGATAGCAGAAGTGCAGGGTCATCAACGTGGATCTACAACAAAATGAAATTAATTATCTTAAACTCAAATGAAAACAGGGTCATGACTGATTTTCTATAGCTTGTCAATTTCCACATCTATTCACTGAAATCGTTAAAGTTTTTGTGTGCGAAATAATTAGATTTTGTTTTTCCCTGATTTCCTAAAATGCACATTAAGTGGGGGAATTCGATTTGAAGCTCAACCGTCAAGTACCTAATTTTAATCAACATAATCATAATAATTAGATACACTCCTATACAGTAACTCAGTGTTTGGCAAGTTTTTGTTCCCAAATATTTATTAAATGCTAAGTTTGAATAAAAAACTAAAAAATAATAGAGAAAACAAAATCAATAATGCTGGTCACTGGCTGGAAAGTTGGAATCGAGTAACACTTTGTGTAATAAATACCAACTTTGGAAGGAACAGAGTATGCAATAGTAGGTCTGAAGCGACTTTCTCACTTACTTATATATGGGGTTGATAGCCATCGGATTCGATTTAATTTATCTGAGTACTAAGCTTAATATTATATTATTAAAAATTTCAAGAAAATGTTGTTCTTGGAAATACTTAGGTTTGGTTTAGTATGAAACATTCTAAAATCGAAAAGCAGCCCTTAATATTTTTGAGTCAAGACATTTTCTACTTTTCTAACTTGTTTTTAAGAAGGTAAAAAAATTTGGCATCTCTTATATTGGCTGGTAAAAAATCTGCCCTAGATTTACTTGCCTAAGCATAAGTATAAGACTTGCCAACTTCCTTATTTATATGATTTTGCCAGGATAATGTTTAATAAAAAGTTATTTTCTAGTTTTTTTATTGATGTAAGAAAAAGCCCAACACGAAAACTGATTTTTTAAAAAGTCTAAATTCGGTTTAATTTTTCTTAAATTTATGCTTATTTATCTACATGTTCTCGTAAAAACTTTATTAAATTAAGGGCGAATTTACCCTTGATTTTACTGTAATTCTGCCGGAAAATAAAAGAGGCAGCTGAGTGCTTAGCAGAGTGCGTTCTCTACTGTGAGATAAGATACCTTTCTTGTTAAAGTGGCTTTCCTGTCCCGACTTCAAGTCTCAGACATGGTAAAGTTGCAAAATAAAACATTGTTTTGCTTATTTTAATGTGATTTTTAGACACAAGACTTTTGTGAACCAATAAAATAAAAAAATCCTATGAAAATTATATTTATCTAGAAATCTAGAAATGTTATTCTAAAATCTCTAAAAATTTTTTCTACAATTTGGAAAATATTTTCTGGGTATCAGTTAATATTTTCTTTATTCTAGAAAGTCTCAGCCACATTATAAGAAATCGGTGGATCGCCATTTTTAAGGATTTATTTAGCTCTAAATGAATATTTTAATATGCAAAAATGGAAATAGAAAAATATACATTCCAAATGGATATCGAATCATCCAATGTACATTTTTCAACAAACCCTCTTCTCGCTCTCTTTATAGAATAGAATAACCTTTTCGATTTAATGACCAAGTTATTCACTTCTCTTCGGTTGGCATTAAGAATAAGTTAAAAACTATTTAACTTGTTATCACATCTGCTGCATTTTCAGGAGCAACCATCATCAACGCACTAAGGATTTAAATTTCCTTCCCCCTTCAAATTTCACCCTTCCCTTTTTCTTACAGTATCCTTACCTAGTCTCTCGATAAATCTTCTGTACACATGACCTCCCTCATAGTACAATAAGTATGTCTGCAAAGTGTTGAACACATCTTTAGTTCATCCCTGCAGTAGTTCAGTTCTCATAACTTGACAAACATGACCCTGTTTCTATGAACATCAAATGTTTGCTCAACACTTATTTTTTTAGTAAAAAGCCCGCGCTGTCAGGCATAAGTCGTGCGAAAACTGAAACTTCGGCGTTAGCCCCCAAGTGCATATTAAACACAAAATCTGTGGCTGGCAAAAAGGCAGAAGGTAGAAACTGTAGATGCTTAAATTTCTTTAATGCTGCTGTCGTTCTAACAAATGTCATCGAAATATGTGACAGACAGCAAGCAAATTTTGCGCTCGGCGAGTGTCACAAAAATGTGCTGCTAGTTTTTGTGCAACAAATCAAATTTCGCAAAAAAAAAAAAGATTATCAAATATAAACGGAAACGGAAGCATTCAATGCAAAAACACAAAAACCCCAAAATCTGTTGCATACTTGTGGGCGGCAAAATTTTAAATGTGCCATGAAATGGAATTCAGTTTTGTTGCACCATTTTTGTGGTTCAGTTTTGAAGAGATTTTGGGCAAAATCACGGGTGGAAGTGATAACAGTTGATTATGTATGTGTGTCAATTTGTTGCAAAATACAAATTATTTTAATACAATTAGCTGTATTGTTTTGTCAGAGAACAAAAACTTTAATTCAAGAAATGAGTTTAAGTCGATCAGTAGAAGCCAAGAAGTTTTTGTGTGGTTTTCTTTGCTGGCTGTTACGGTTTAAAGCTTCACTGCGGCAGCTCTCCAACTATTTTGTCAGAATTTACTTCATTATAATTATATTATGTAAGTAAGCATCATTCGCTCTTCTTGTTCGCACACTCAACTCGTCTTACACAAACCGCTTCAACTCAAGTGCAGACGCCATTAATTAATATAATGTTTGCCTAACCCTAAAACTAACGCCTAATCACTTAACCATTCAAGGGACTCGCTTGGATGTCATTAAAAAAATATGCAGAAGGGGGAGAAGAGCGAGAAAAAACCCTAACTGAAGTAAAAGTGCCTCTTAAATTACAACCCATAATTTTCGCATATTAGTTTAGTTCCCCTTCCCTACCCTCCATACCCCGTGCGAGGAGAATCATATGCATTTAACATGCAATTGCGTGCCCAGAGCAAAATGCTGGCGATATTAAAACATTATTCATAAGCAAACGTCGACATGGACGACGAGGTGAAGGATCCACTAATGGCATGCTCAAGTCTGACTTTTACAGCTTTTTAGGGGTAATTGTAAACTCCACATGGGGTATGTGCATGGCATCGACATCTTGGTTGTAATCAAGGAACCAAATCAAAATCCCCAGCGAGTTTCTAATGAACTGATTTCAGTGTTTCACCTAACCATGTTTTATTTTTTTTTTTCTTTCCTTGCCTTGGAATTTATTGAGCCATAAAGGTGTCAAAACGTCTACTTGGTACTGGTCGCTCTTTAGATTTAAGACCATATTCCTTCATTGTGAATAATTAAGAAGATGTTTGCGTGTCCTGTGTGTGTGTGTATGCGGACCATCATCACCATAAAAAATCTCATTAGGCCAAATGTGTAACATAATGACTTTGCGTTTGCCTTTGCCTCTGCATTTGGCTTCCCATTTCCTTTGATACTCTTTTTTTTTGCTCTCCCTCATTTGCCTTGTTTCAAATTTTTTGGGTAATTCATTAGAGGGTTGACTAGGTAAGAGCGTGAAAGAGATTGAAAATATACATCAATTTGTAGAGTTTGTTGGTCAAAGCAAGAAATAGATTAAAATTAACTTAGCAGCTGAAATAAACATTACATTTGTAATCTGTTGATTGGGAAAGGTACACAAGTTTGGCTAAATATTGAGAATTTTTGGTAGCTCTGGTGAACAATTAACAACCTCTTCTTTGCATAACTAGATATCTAGTTTCTTGGGCAACAATCTGGCATTTGTGCACCAGTTAAACGGGAAATATAAATGATAACCATAAGTTTTAAGAAGGTAGATTTTGAGTTCTTTTTATATGAGATTTAGAATTAGATACCCCACCCTTGCTGATATCCCTCCCGATCTCCTTTGATGATTGAGCAGGTGGTGCAATCCAACCTTATTCGATTCAATCAGTGACTTTGTTTCAAGTACACAAAGGAAAAAGGATATTAAAAAAACCCAAACCATTTGGGCTGGATATGTCTCAATTATCCTTTTAATCAACCAACGGAGTTCAAAATCATAGAAAGGATATGCAAAATGATCATAATTTGGATGATTTTCTGCACCGTTGGATGATTAAAAAGATATTTGAGACATATCCAGTCCAAATGGTTCGTTTTTGGATAATCTTTTCCTTTCTTTGTACATGATGTAATAATGGACCTAAAGAGTCTCATGGGCTGTACACTTATTTGGCTTCAGGAGTGAATTGGAAATAAATTTAGAATATTTTGTACTTATTTTGAGAGTTAATTGGGATTGGAATACGCTGACATAGTGAAAATGTGACAATCGCTTAATTAACATTGCGAACTTACCCTTCATACAATATTTCAAGAATTTAAGAACAAATGCTGCAAATGGGTTTTCTTTTATTAGTCCTTTTTTGTCTTTATGACCCAAATTATTTGGTTGGGTCTTTAAAACATGCCATGGACTGGAAAGCACCTGTGTTAATAGCAGACATCCAGGCAGTGCTGTTTTATGGTCTAAGACTTAAGCTATACCAAGTTATGCCTTGTCTCAACTGAAGTAACGTTAGAAATACTATATAAGAACTAATGATAAGATAAATTTGATTGTATTACTCATTAATATAAATTATTTTATTAAGGTAACATCGACTTCGATGTGCAAATATGCAGCAATCCAAAAATCCCAAAATAGTTTTAGGTGGCATTCTTAAATATTTATTAACTTTTTAATGAAATTGCATGTAGGCAAGACATAACATCGTCGGGTCTTAAATGTTGACGACATCTTTTTATATTTCGGGAAACTCCGGCATCAACAAAATGCACTTAAGTTTGTTTCAAACGGAATAATACAGAGCGCTGCATGGACGCAAGGGGCCAGTATGTGCTCATAGCTTGCTTAAGTCCATGATCCATTTAGTGTGCTGTTTGGTCCACTTTCCAAAAAGTGCATTATTCTGATATACATGAAAAGCAGCTTCTCAGCAATATTGTTCTGCAAAAGCAGGGAAGTCTTCTGTTTTAGAGAGTTTTTCCATGGCAGGTTATAGGTTATTTGTTTGATCTCCGCTGGACGTCTTTCTTACATATGGCAATGGAAACTATACGTCATCAACTCGTCGCCCTCCGATCTTGTTGCTGACTTCATTATTAATGAAATATTTATATAATTTTTTTTCTTTACATTTTTGCAAAGGTAACTGCCTACATTGACAATCCAAAGTAAAATTAATTGGAAATTGGAAACTTAAAGGCCGGCCTCCCCTTCACACCCAAAACTTTATATATTTACCTAATAGGCGTAAAATGTTGTGTAGCATTGATCTCATTAAAAATAAGTAAAATGGTTAGTTTCTCGATTACTTCTAAAATCAGGGATAAAAACCATTGCGAACCACTCGAAAACAAGAACTGGTTCGAATGACACTGTTCAGAATCGGCGGTTCGGAGCCTTAAATAGTTTTTGAAGCTAACTGAACCGCGGGTTTGGTTCGGTTCATTGGTTGACAGAATTAAATTTTGAGATTTTTTGAAGGCGAATATACAAGTATTTTTGCTTATAGCACATTGCATAGAGGAAAGTAGACACACACAAGTCAATCAACACATTTAGAGAGGAAAGCAGTCTGATGAGTCATCAGTGATTACATTTATCACATGTATTAAAATGGTTGACAAATCCCTTTTAACGACTACATCATATCGGCATCACTAAGATTCATATCGAATATTAGTTAAACCAAACGTTGGATCTATCGTAGCTTAGAAAACCAAAAATATATCCCAAAATTAAAGGATTCATTGTCTAAAGGTAGGCGCTTCACGTTTTTAGACTCGACTTTGAAGTAAACCGAACCGGTTCGAAGCCTTTTCTTTGTTGGTTTTCGGTTCGGTTTATCAATTTCAAAGGGCCGCCGGTTCGGTTGCGCTTTGGCTGAGATAATTAACTTTTGTGTTCAAATCACAACATCATGCACAGTGCTTTTAGTTTGAAAAGCTCTTCCAATGCAGATATAAAATCCCAAAAACCCTTGTCGACCTTCTATTATATTTAGTTTATACATTTTACTAGTTCAAGGAAGATTCCAAAAAGATTGAAACAGAACCAGTGTGGAGTGCGATGCCCTGCAGTTTTAAATTTCAATGTTTATATTGGTAATTTAATTTAATTGTATGAAACAACAATTTCAACTCAGTTCTTGGTTGTTTTCAGCTCAATTTTTCTTACAATTTCCTCTCATTTCTCTTCAGCTTTTGTTATTAAGTCGTTAACTGGATCTTTAATTGCAGATAAGCTTAAATCCCATTTGTTACCTGTACCCATCTCTATTGCTCTTGCCCAACTTTCTATACGACTCACTTATGCCCACATGTAATCCAAATTGTTATATTCTCACCTTTTGTGCTCTTTCAATTTAATGGAAAATCAATGTTCTAACATAGTTTATGCTTAAAAGGCGATTACATTAATTTCACACACCACAAAACAGATGACAAAGTCAGCTAAAGCCGAAATAGGAATACAATACGAGAAAAGGGTTGCTGTCCCCCCCTCCAGCTAAATCAGGAAAATAGCCAGAAACTTGTTGAGAAAACGAAAATCTAAACTCACACAACCACACGCAGATGTGGACAGAGACCAACTCTCGAAAAGCCACTCAGTCAGGTGTTAAAACTAATTTACGACAATTTGACCAACAAACAACAATGGGAATGCAGTGAAGAGGCGGAGTGTCACCTCAAGTGTTTCGCATATTTCACACCAGGCATGAAAAGGGACCCACTTCAACTACATACGTACTGACCTAACCGCAAAGCATCGAAATCGAATCGAATAGACAACTAACCACAAGCTGATCCCAGTCGGTACTGAATTTTGCTTACGGCTGACAGGGACTGCTTTCAAATTGAGGCAAATCAGTTGGTAGTTAGGTTGAATAAGAATAATGCAATTCATTTTCAAGAAACTTTTTTGTTTCGGTCGAGTCATTCGCTTATAATTAGTGTGTAATTAAGGCGGCCACGCCCTAGAGAAGCAAATGATTCAGAGGATTTATGAAAAAAAGGCCAAAAATATAGTCAGCTAATATTCATAAATTACAGAAACCACAGTGGTCTTTTTTCTGACAGGCAGAACCCTCGTCAAAATGCTAAAGAAAGAAAAGAACAGAATTTGCAATACTTAAATGCGAATTGATAGTAAAAGTTTTGGCATGTTTAATCAGGTATGTTATTAAATGATTGCATTAAAGGCAAATGTTGGCCAATGTTCAGGCCCAAAGCTTAACTTAAGTCCCTATTCCGATACCTATTTCATTGCGCCTACCTCATTTTGTACCATTTGACCTTAACTAAATATCTGATATGTATCTGGGTGCGTCCATCTAATGTGCTTAACTCATTTTCTGAGATAATGCTCTGCATTATTGACAGTTTATTAAATTGATTTCATTTAGAATTTAACAAACATGTCATGCTGCATCGTCATCATCATCTCACACGCCAGTTCTGTCCTGACACATGCAGCAAGCAGTATCCGTAACTTTTTCCCCTTGCTGACATTTTTTATTGCGTGTCTTTGGCTCTGCTCCGCCTGATGTGTGTGTGGGTGTGGGTGTGTGTGTGCCACATTAAGTGCTCATGAAATATTTGTAATCAACAGAAAAAACTTTCCAAGAACATTTTAAAGCATACTTATGAGTGGCCTGTCAATTCTGTCACGTCAGAGTGGCGACCTGAGCGGATCTTAAATTCCTTAAATCTCCTCCAAATTGCCACACACAAAAAATCTGCCAGTTTTGCTACTGCTCTTCTGTTTGTTATGCTTTGGCTCACAGTTTTTGTTTATTTTTGGGTTATATTTACTCGGCTGCAGCTGCTGCTGCAAGTAAGCAAGTGAAAACTTTGAGGTTTTTTTGTTCTTGTTTTTTCGGTCGGGCAAAAAGTTACTGGAAACAAATTCATTAGCCTGAAAACGAGCTCGTCGTTTTGCATTTGATATTGCAAGAAAATGTCACATTGACATACAAAAACTTTTCCCTTTTCCGAGAGGAAACAATTACAGCAGCAAAAGAGTCAAAGCTAAGAGAAGGTGGAATTAGTTTTGAAAAGAGCATGAAACAGGTCTGGACAGCGTTTATCAGGTGTTTTTTTTTTCCTGAAAATTGTACATAATCTATCGGTTTTATTTTGCTAGCAAATATATTTACTTCTTTCATTGAAATTTGTGTTCGTTAGTAGTTTAGTTCGAATAAGTAAATAGGTATTGAGATTGAGTATCGATAGAATGTAAATGATAGAAGGGAATTGCTAAAGTAGTGAATGGAGAATGCAAACAAAGAAAAGCTGTGAAATAGAATATATTTTTAGCTTCTTAACAGAATTCGGAATCGAATAGTTCGTCTAAATAAAGGGTTTCAGTGATTTTTAATATTTTTATTTAGTTTTTAATTTGAACAATACTCGCTGTGTGAAACCAACAGAGGGTATATTGAAATTCTCCAGATGTTTGTAACGGATAGAAGCAAGCAGTTCCAAGAAAGTATTTATTTTCCTGATCAGCATGACAGTCTGAGTTAATTTTGCCTTGTCTGTCTGTCCGTCCGTTCGTCAGCTCGTCTGTCCGTCTGCTTTTATGCTATCTCCTGCGTCAGTTTTAAAGCTTTCGCTACCAATCTTTGCATGAAGTCTTCTGGACTTCGGATGACTATAACATATAGCTGCCATAGGAACGATCGGTCAAAAAACTAGCTCTAGTGAGAAAAACTTTTTCGTTTTAAGTGCAAACGCCTCCAAACTCCTTATTCACTAGTTTTCTTTGCTTCTCCATGATTCTGCAAAGTTTGGTCGAAATAGGTCATCTATATATATAGCTGCCATACAAAAGTAAGGTTAGAAAAATGGTTTTACTGAGAAAACCTTTTTGTTTTCAATGAAAACCTTTTTTAAATTGACATATATTTATTTTATACCATTTCACACAATTTTTTAAAGTTCTGTTAAAATCAGATGACTATAGGATATAGCTGCCATAGGAATGATCGGTTGAGAAACTAGTTTCAGTGGGAAAAACTTTTTTGTTTTCAAAGAAAACGCCTCCAAACTTTGTACTTCTTAGTTCGCTATGCTTTCCCATGATTCCACTAAGTTTGGTTAAAACCGGACATCTATATAGTACAGCTGTCATAGAAAAGTAGTCTTAGTGAGAAAAACTTGTTTGTTTTCAATGGAAATGTATTTTTAAATTAGTTAGAAAAACATGCTGCAAGGTTATTTAATAATAAGTTTCATTACTAAAAAATGTGCTTAGTGTTTTATGGAATTTATCTAACAAAATAATACGCATACTCTTAAATGATTTGAAATCAACTTTTACTGCTAACTGTCATGAGTTCCAGCAAATCTGCTTTAAGTTTTAATCATGTGATAATAAAATAGAAAGAAACAACAGAAAAATTTCAACCGTAAAAGAGAAGTATGTTTTTGGAATCTCCCATCTTAAGAGAAGTGATGTGTGGTAAAATTCTTGGCTCTGGAAATCAATAGCACCACCCAAATGTTAAGTGTTGCAATTCATGCAAAGAAGTGATGTCATGTTTCACTTAGTACAGGTGTCACATTGTGACTCCGGTGCATTCAACAAGTACCAAGCAAAATCGGCAATCAAATTTCAAAAAGTTCCCCACAAAAACGTTGTCAAAAAAAAAGATCAGGAGAATATAGCCCTAAAGCAATTGCAATTAATTGTCAAAAATATGCAGCCGTTGGGTGTGTGTGTGCTCATATATGAACGTGGTATTTTCTTAAATCCATTTTTATGGAAATGAATGTTTTTTCGTGCGTAAGCATTCGTGACGTGTGCTTATATCAGGCATGATCCGTGAGTGACGCAAAACGAAGCAAAAATTACGTGCTTGAATCGTGCGTAAGGAGATTTTTGTTTCCTCTAGAATTCGCCAGTGGAAAAAGGGCATGAAATTTAATTTAATATAAAATGTATCTATGATTTTTAAAATTTTATAGAATATAATTGTTTTATAATGATTTGTGTGATATTTTTTTATGCGAAGTATTAAGAACGAAAATTATATAAAATGCTGTAAATTTTACAATTCCGAAGTACTTGTTGAATCTCTGTCCATATACAAAGGGGATTGTTTTCTGATGTCTATTAAAATTTCTAACTACTTGTTCTCTGGCATGTGTTTTCTGTTAAATATAAGGCCGAAGCTTTAAGGGGCAGCTAGAAATCTTTAACTTTGTTATATGGGACAAAGCCAGTTTCCTCTAACAAAAAAATATACCAATTTGTACCTTATCTCAATTTGCCAACTATACAATATTAATAAGCGTAAAAGCAAAATGTTGACCAACTCAAACTAGGTCAACACATGCTGGGACAAAAACCGCCCTTCACCGCACTGACTCATTCCGAAAGGCGATTAACAATTTCGTACTTTCACTTTCACCTTTTGTATGCCTTTTGCTTTTTGCCGTTTGACATTCGAACTGTTTGGTTGAGATTTATGGGATTGGCTGTGTCGATTACTTGGCCATAAATCTTGGCCATTTGCTTATGGTCAGCAGCAGCAGCAGCAGCATCTTAACTGGCTGGGGGCGGGGGAGGTGAGTGTGACCTCAGCGTGTTAGTGTGCTATCGTAATCGGAACAGGACACGCATTATGTTCTCTCTCGTCCCCCGCCCTGACAGCGCAACAAATTTACGAGGCATGCCCTGAATATTTTCTCCATTATTGTGGCATTAACAGAGCTTAACTCATTTTAAATGAAAACGTCCGCTGAGCGAAATATAAATATAGAACAAAACTTGGTCTCCTAATTTGCAAAGTTTTTCCACTGGCTGAACTTTAACCCGCCGCAGGTGTTAAAAATGATTTGCGAAATGTAAAAGTTTTCGTTATAAATTCCGCGCAGCAAAAAATGAATGTACGAACATACATACATACATATATACATAAGTATGAGCGGGTGTATGGCGAAAGAAGTTCAAATTGCTTAAGTTTATTGTAGTGAAATATGCAGAAAGTTGAATACAATTTCGACGAGATTTTAGTTTTTATATTTCGTTCGCTTCATAAATTAAGATATAAATATGTCAAAAGGATACTTGCCTTTTATTGCAAGCTGCAAATTTAAATGAAACGTTTTGACACATCGAATTTATGAGAAAAACGCTCGAGTGGCATTTGATGAAGCCGTGGCGGGGCCCACTTTGAAACTCAAGCTGTTGGCTAAAAACAACCCAGACAGGCCAAAAATAAACTCCCGCCCCAAGGTGGATGGCAATTTTCTTCTATTACGCAGTAAATTCGCGAAATTGTTGGGTACAAAAAATATGAACTCAACGCCGCCCGGGATGTGTAAGTCATAAATCTTTTGCGCCACGGTCAGGGTGAAACCCATATATATTGTATGTATAGTGTAAAAATATTTAAAGTGCGAAAAGAGAACAACTAAATGTACACTCACAGACACACGTGTATGAGTTATGTGTGCGAAAAAAACGCACACACAAGCACACACACACACAATGGGAAGCAGTCAGCCGCACCTGGGCCACCTGGGTGGGTATATGGCACACAATAAACACGGCAGGAGCAACGAGTGAATGTAAACCTCAGAAATGCCGCCAACAATTTAACAACTGACTTCATATGAACTGAGCAAACATGCCGTGGAACAGCGCCAAAAGGACAAATGGAAAATGTGGCAAGACCAGATGACAAAAGAGCCATGCCTCGTGCTGCTGCTGCTGCTCATTTCATTCCCTTCAAGGGTCGTCTAGGTTATGGCATATTTCCAATTAACCCCATTACAAAATATGAATGTAGAATGTTTTTCTCAAATGGAATTAAACAACTAGACTTTAGATTGATAGCACCAGATAGTGATGCCAAAAGCTAGGCTTACTTCTTTAGCCCATTATTTAATAGCTGATGTAAATTTACGAAATTATACTACAACTAATCTGCATTCTTTGGCAAACTCCAAAGAATCATTTTGATAAATAGTAACAGCAAATGGAGTTGCCCCAGAATCAGTGATTCGCGTTTCGAGACCATTCAGGCGCTTCTCAAAGTCAGCTATGGACCAAGTAATGGTAGAAATCGGCTCTCCTTTAAAAGAAAACAACTTAATGGTTGCACTTGGGGCATGCTTTAGAAATCACAACTAAAAACGTGAAGCGTACTTTCTTTCAAGGACAGCAGCTCCTTCCACTAGGTCTGTTACTAGGATGATCAGCTTGGTGTTACCTATACCCAAATCAGTAAATAGTTGTTTTAAGGAATAAACAGGAATGCACTTAAAATCAAAGTACTAAATTCGAAATTCTTCTGAAATTCACCTCTAATTTCCAGCCTATGAGAACATTTTCAACTACTATGAAAACATCGCTTAAATATAAATACTCCCAAATAGTTCTATGATTTTTTTTAGGCCAGCTATTACTAAATTAAGTAATGGATGGGTCCCCGATACTACGGTCGATAAGGAACACCTGCTTATTTTCCATTGTGTTTTGATCGATTTGATCTGAGTTCGTTCGATCTTAAACTCTGGCACTAATTACTCTTTGGTCACTTTTTTTGTCCCTGTTTTTGTCTGTTAAGTCACTGTTTGGTCACAGTTGGCCACAGTTTCGTCACAGTTTGGTCACTGTTTTCATGGATTTGTTCACTTTTTGGCCACTGTTGTGTTCTCTGTTTTTATCACTGTTTTTATCACTATTTTTATCACTGTTGTAGTCACTGTTTTGGACACTTTTTTCACTGATTTGTTGTCAATTTAGGCACTGTTTTTATCACTGTTATTATCACATTAATTCAGCACTGTTGTGTTCACTGTTTAGGTCACGGTTTTGGTCACTATTTTCTCACTGTTTTTTTTTTTTGCCTGTTTAGTCACTGTTTGGTCACATTTTGGTCACTGTTCTCGCTGTTTGGTTCACTGTTATGGTCACCGCTTTGATCACAGTATTCTATCGTTGTTTTTGTCATTGTTTTAATAATTTTTTTATCACTGTAGTGGTCACTGTTTGGTCTCAGTTTACATCACTGTTTTGGTCACTGCTGTTGTTTACAGTTTTGGTCACCATTTAGTCACTGTTGTGGTAACTATTTGGATACTGTTTAATCACTGTTTTGTTTTTTTGGTCACTGCATGGTCACAGTTTAATCACTGCTTTAGCTACTGTGTTGATCACTGTGTTGGTCTGTCGCAAGGACAACATATTTCTCGGTTTGATCCCCTAGTCATACGTCCATAATAGTATTTTCGAAATTTCGGTAAGGTTAGGAGACAAAATATTCCTTCTAATCATTGGTTAAACGCAGCAACTTCTTTGTAAATAAAACGGTCTTCTTACTAACAGGCAGGTGATTATTGCCCAGTTTAATTGTCTCATCAAAGTTCGAACATTGTTTAAAGAAATTCTTTTCTTTATTGCTTTTTTGCATAACTGTGATGTTCATGAAATGTTCACAAAGAGCATAAAGTTCTTAAAGCTCTCGTTAAATCGGTTATTTCTTGATGTAATAGATAAAAAAGGGCTCTATACTCTCCAAACATAAACTTAATTGAAAAGATAAATGGATGGGGATAGCAATGCAAAGATAAGCAATTCTTAATTGCAGCAATTAAACTAGCTGGAAGCGACATTTCGTTGAACCACATAAACACTCAATGTGCCGGGCAGAAATGGATTCTTTTTGGTGATGGTTTGATGGTCACACCATAAAGTAAAATGTATGGGGAATATGGAGGGTAAGAAGGGATATTTTGGCTTGTGGAATCTATTACACCGAGTTTTTATGCTATATATTTGATGCTTTATCAATACATTTTTATCTGAAGCAGCGATTGTACCGCCTGGCCCGCAATGGCCGAGCACATTTTCCAATTAACACCTATGATTGCCGAAATCATGCCAATTCTTGAGCCAAGAGAGCAAACAGAGTTTCAGTCGTTGGTCAGCGGTCGATAATGTAGGTCAGAGCTTGTTTTGCGTTGCTTTACGCTTTAGAAAAGCAATTTTCATTTGAATTTAATCAAAATTTCAACTAATTCAATAATTAATAAAAAGCGCTTTTAGTTAAAATATATATTATATATATATATTATATTATATTATATTATATAAATATATATATTCTAAAATATATGCATGATCTAAAAGTACCTCGGAATCGAAGAAATACTAATAAAAACCAGAATTTTGTACTTAATATAAAAATTTGTGAACTTTTAATGTACATTAAAGTTTAACACACAAATCTCAAATTTCAGTTAACAAAATATTTTCAAAATCATCTATGGTTTGTTCTACAACATCAACAAGAAAATCCTTCAATTTTATGTCGTAATTTCCTCTTGGATTTCACCCTAAGTGTGTTGAAATTAGATTAACGAAAAGCATGTATTTGAATGAAGTGCCAGAAAAAGCAACAAAATCTCAACCCTAAAGCTATTCCGGCAAAGATCTCCTTTCACTGCACAAACAACAAATTAGAGTACACCATGAACACGAAAATTGCCAACCGATTAAATTGGCAATCAACTGCAAAGAGGCATCAGGCGAAGAAATCATCACACGCCTCACTGCGAATCCTTCAGCCCTCAAATGGCATAATTACTTGTAACTAGCCGAAAGAAAAGTTTACATTTATGAGCCTGTCGGGCGGTGTTACCTGGCAATTGCCAAGCCAGCACAGCTATTTATGTCGCCATCATCGTTGCGGAAAAAAATACAGAATATGAAATGGGAGCAAGTAGCAAAATGGCTCCGTTGACACAGTTTCAGTGCTCGCCCAGCTGCGTCTCATGCGGATGTGGAGCGTGTAAAGACTGTGAGCCAAATGGCAGGGAGAAATATGAAATATGCGGGAGCGAGCTGGTTGCCTTTAAATGGTCTGCAGAGTTTTGGATAGTTTTGGGGATGAGCAGAGTTTGGAGAGTTTTTGAATGGGATTAAGAGTTGTTAAAGGGTGCTCCAAGTAAAACTTTACATGTGTAGAAATCTCGCAGTGTTTAACAAACATTATGCCTTTTAATTAGGCCGTCTGAATTATTAGTCCCCTCACCTCCCCTGCCACCGCAAAAGTTCTCTCTCAAAACTCAACTGTCCAACAAGTCCAGCTTTTTAACTAAACTAATTAAAATTTTTCTCTTTTACATCAAGAGCAACCTGAGGACGACCTCTTGGCACTTGGGTCTTCCTCTCCACCACAAAGAGAGAGCCCTCTGATTTCAGTTGACCTTTACACTCTGCCCGTCCTTCATCATCTACTCGTTCAGACATCTGGGCGTATTTTAATTACCATTTAGAAAAGTAGCTTCAGCAAAAAAAAAAAAACGGAAAAAAAATATATATAAAAATTTACAAACAAACAAAAAACACATTAAAAGCAACTTGCAGACGCGTCTGTGTCTGCTTTGAACTTCCAAATTAGCCGAAATAAAAAAACGTGAGGAATATTAATTTTTTGGCAGCCATGAAATAGACTCTGATTAAAGTAGAGCCCGGCCTCTGTTTTCCAGTCTATGCCTGGGCCAATCAATAGGGCAGAAACAAGAAACTTTTTTACTGCCGCATTTCTTTCGTGTTTATTCTTTGAACTTCTCCAATTAAAAGTAAATATTGTGAGTAGTTTATCTCGATGCCAGTTTGCATAGTTTTCCCCCTTGCCTTTCGCACGCAATCACTAGAAGTTGTCTTCATTCCCTCAGCCCTCGTTCTGTGTATGTGTGTGTGTGTGTAGCTTTTGTATCCACTTTTGTATCTGATTTCCACTTGAAGCCAAAAAGCGTTCCGCAGCGCCTTAAACTTTTCGGTCGAAAAACTTTCCTTGCCGCGTAATTTAATGCCATTTAAAGAAGACGCGACGAGATCCACCTAAAATAAACTTCCATTTACAGGCCAAACATGAAATTTAGCTTTGTTTGGACAATTTGAAAGAAGTAGGTTGTGGTGTGTGTGCAGGTGTTTCAGCTTTAAGCAAGAACAAGGACTCTTAAGAGGTAATTTGCCATGTGGACCTTGCACACAGACAGCACACATATGAAAAATCAATGGTCCACATTTAAAAAATACTCTCAAATTTCTTCGAAATGATATTTACTGGCCGTTATGCATCTTTTTGCTCAATTTCTCAAACGAGCAACAAACCTGTCTAACTATGTTTGTATATTAGTCGAATTATAGGAAGAATCTTGTGAGTCACATACCTGACAAAATCCAACTTTGTCGTAACTAACGCAAACTGCCCTAATCGAAATCAACAATCGTTTCATTTATTCAATTAAAAGCAATTCAGCTAGGTAATTTGTTCACTTTTCCACAATCCTATCGAAAAGGAACGGCAAAAGCAAACGGGCATCTCTCAGTTTATGGACCATTTTACTTGAGTTATGATTTCAGTTTTCCTGTTTCTTTATTCCCATCTCCAGAAGAGGCATAATTTTATTTACGATTTAACTTTGTATTACAAAACATATGAGTAAGTACCTTAAGTGCCCCGCAACTCCCTTCCTTCCCTCAGCGCCACCAACTTGTCAAGTTTGCTGGCGGGGAAGGTGGAAAGTTTTATTAGCCTGAAATGTAATAAAATGAAAACAAGTTGGACGAAGAGGATAAAAATAATGCAAAAAGCATAAAAATGCGTGGCATGAACTTTATGTGCAGAAACGGGGGAAGGCGGCTCCCACTGCCCCTGGATCCTGCTTCTTTATGTGTGAGCAAAAAGATAAAAATCGAAATTAATGCGTGGCACTTTTTGTGCGGCAAACAACACAAGTGGAGGGGAAATTTCGGTGCGTGTGAATTTCATTAGAGGAAATTCTCGTAATATGCTGCCCTTTTTTATGCGTTCGTCTTTCAGAAATCACTTTAGTCTGGAATTCAAACTAATTGAGTGATTTGAAGGCTAAAGCGATTCCTGAAACTCGAACATTTTATAGACATTGTGTTCTCCTTTCGGTTAGCTCAGCCTCGACCTCTGCCAAAGATTTGCCATTAGGTCTCGGTGATATCAAGGTTCAAGCGCTTCCTGATACTCTCACATTTTAGGTATTGGATGTTTTACTTCCGGTTAACTCCTCCTCGATCTCTTCCAATGACTTGCCTTTAGTCTCGGGCACGAAAAAAATGATGAAAATCAATGCCACAACGCAAAAGCCTAAATACACGCCAAAGGCTCCATGAGTACCGATCAGGTCTGAAAAAAGTTATGGAATCAAATTGGTTTAAAAGTTTAAGCTTTTATCATTTACCAATTAAGTCCTGAAACGTTTTGGTTACCACAAAGGAGCAGGTCCAATTGAAACCCACCACAATTGATGCACCCGGTCCACGTACGCTCGATGGCAAAATTTCACCTGTCATAAGCCAGGGTATGGGTCCAAAACCAATGGAAAAGCCCATTACATAAAGGACAAAGGCCACCAGAGGGACCCAACCATATGATTTGGTATCATTTCCTTGACTCTTCATGAAAAAGTAAACGGCCAGAACGATGAGAGTGAGTATCATGGTGGCATCCGATATATAGAGCAGTATCTAGGTGTTGGGAAATAGAAATAGTTGAGCAAAATGCTAAATTATCTCCTTCTCAGAATTGTCACCCTTTTACTAAGTCCTTTTTGGGTGTAAGACACTTGTTTAAAAAAACTCACACCTTTCTGCCCAATCGATCGATAAGCAATGTGGCCATTAATGTGGCCGCCAAATTCATCAAGCCCACTATAATGGTACACAGTTCCGGTTTTATGGTCGATCCCGCATCAATAAATATATCGGTGGTATAGAAGATCACCGCATTGATGCCGCTCATCTGCTGGAACAACATTAAACCCAATGCTATTAAGATTGGCTTTCTGTTTCGCTTTTTGAACAATTGCCCCCAGCCGCTCTGCTTGTCCTCAACGCTCGCCAGTTCCTTCATTTCGGCACCGATATCATGATCCTTGCGCCTTAGCCAGCGCAATGACTTTTCCGCCTTTTCCGGTTGATTTTTGGTCAAACGATAGCGTGGCGTTTCGGGTACAAACAGCATTAGGATCATATAGGGAATTACCGATGCTGCGCCAATGAAGGCCAAAACAATCCAATTGGCCCAGAAGCCAATTATAAAGCACATTACCAATCCTAAATTGCCCACA
Organism: Lordiphosa andalusiaca; assembly: GCA_035044965.1. Lineage (NCBI taxonomy): Eukaryota > Metazoa > Arthropoda > Insecta > Diptera > Drosophilidae > Lordiphosa > Lordiphosa andalusiaca. The sequence continues at coordinate 850,432 of JAWNNM010002303.1, read as the reverse complement.
AGTGTGGGCACTATTCCCAAGCCGCCCCGCACTTGCGGATGTAATGTCTCTCCTAGATAGACAGGTGCAGCCAGCGATGCCACGCCCACGGCAAAGCCGCACAATATGCGTCCGCCTAGAACCATTAAAATAGCAGCTGCAAATGCAATCAATAGCCAGCCAATTATAAAGGGCACTCCCGTCAGTATAAGGGTGGTCTTTCGCCCCGTGTACATGATCAGAGGGCCACCCACTATGGCACCCACTAGGCCAGCTAATGGCATAACGCCACCCACCCAGGAGGCTGTCTGATCGGTGACTTCAAACTTGTCATTAACTTTCATAGTGGGCAACGCCGGCGAGGTATACGCTGCCGTATAACCCACACAGAAAGCGCCCAGGGAGACGGATATGGAGGCATAGAACTGCAGGAAGTGTGGCCAGCATTATGGGTGAAAGAATCCCTTAGCAAATGCTTACCTGAGACCAAGTAAACACCTTTGGTTTGGCATCTTCAGTAGGTGGTGGCATGGTAGGTGGAGCTAACAATTTAAAACGGAATTGTTTGTAATATTTGATTTGACAACGGAAACTTAAATTTTAATAAAAAAAATTGAATCAAATTACGCCTAACAAGTATGGGAAGTGGAAGAGTTGATGGGGTTGATTGAGAAGGATTCATAATTAGAGAGGTCACGTAGGTCCCGCAGATGTTCCGAACTACCCAGATCATCGTTCAAGACAATCGATTGGTAGATGCTGATTACTTTGCATCAACCTCATTTTCACAGCTAAGACAGTAGTTGAGATGAGGCAGGTGAATCCTTAAGGCCTTGACCTAGTCCTGTGGAAGTTGACAAGCTCGCTTGGGCTTATACTTTGACCAGAGAAATCGGGTGATGGGAACTTCTTCCGTAGAACTCACCATAGTGAAAAAACTGAGAAAATTTTACTCAAAATGGCCAAATCTGATTTTCTCACTTGTAGCACAACCTTCTTAATTCAAGAACTTTTTTTTTGGAAACGCAAAAGCTTTATTATGGTTAAAATGATATATTTATGAGAACATTTAACACTCAACTGGGTAAATAAAACTCAATCAGAGTTTGGTTCTGCTTGTAAATGGATCGCACATTCTGAGCGATCTCAATTGAGTCAATATTATATACAATTGCTAGAGATGCTGCTGTTCTACCCATCCATATAACTCCTTAGAATCTGATATAATAACTGCGGCGTGTCAGATCGTTGCATCAGCAGACACTCTTTTAGGAGAACGTCTACTTGGCCACTTATACTTTTTAGTGCGGTGGCTGAGTTGAGTGTAATTGTGTGGATTCATTGGACTGGCTCGACATTTAAGTAATTACGTAATTAAGTTAGTAATTAGTTAGTTTGTTTGGTTAGTTATAAAATGTCTAAATAGAATTATTCTTACAAAGATACAAACCAGGATATATGAAGGTTCTTTGATTTGAGCAGCTTTCGGTTCATTAAATGGATTTTGGCGGTTTCCGCTCGGTTCGGTAGTTCACTCGTAATTTTTAATATATTTTCAAAAGAACGTTTCCGTATCCAAATATTATGATTTCCAAAAAAAATGTGGCTTTTTGCACACTTTTGAAACAGAATTTCTTGAACTACCTAGAGTTGTGGTAGAAAACGGAGAATGTCGTCCCATAAAGCAAAGTCTGATGTCTGATGAAAGGTTTTTTAAGATCTCTTTGATGGTGATGTACGGGTTCACATGTTTTAAAATGTATACAAGTCATCCTTAGAAGCTACATCAACTCTATCGGTAAGAATCAATTCGTTCAATAGAGGTAACCCTCTAAAAGTGTCCATTGGCGAATCGTTATTAGTCCGAAATTCAAATGAAGGCAAGCCTGTTACGGCTTTAAACTCGTCAGTGATCTGTACCGAACCATTTTGTTAAGTGGTTTTTGGTTCGGGTCGCCTTGAGGTTCAGCTTAGCATCGGGATAAGCGGTTCGGTTTCGGCTTGGTTCTGTTCGATTCAAAGACTCAATGACTCTCAATGACCTGATAGAAACGGTCATTCACGGGTTAAGCGAACATTGATCAAAATCAAACCAGCTCAGATATTATTAAAAATATATTTCAAGAAATGACTAGCGAGGCGAACAGATCCTTAAACCAATCCGATCTTGATTTAACACCTAAACACGAACCAGTTCCGAATCTTAATATTCAGCTCGGTGCAACAAATAATGGACACTCCAAAGTCTGACATTCTAGACCTAGTGACTTCTCTGTTAAGTGTTCGTCATTATGCTACATAGTCTAAAAATCATCACGCATGTAGAATGTCTTTTTATATTCTGTACCAAAGCTAAACAGAGTATTTTAAGGTTGTGCAAAAGTATTCAACAGCCAGAAGGAATAACTTTGAACCCTTTAGAGTATATGTATTACTGAAGAGCATCAACAGAAGAGATTAGTAGATAGTAGGTTAGTACACTCTGGACATATATAGCTATCAAAATTATACATCGATTCTTCAAAGGATTGTTAACGAACGGATGAACGGGAGTCGAACGACTGCTTTCAGCTGTAACTTTATATTGAGCATACACTTTTGATGACGCAGTCCGGCTTGACCGACTTACTTATTTAATTCTAGAAAGTTTCAAAAATAGATAAATGTATCAAACTCTTCGTTTTTACGTCTACATAATGAAATTATACCGAAAGTAATCAAATTTGCGAAATCGGATTCTAAAGTCTTTGAATTGAAACCTTCTGGACCAAATTAGAAAGGCACTTTGCAAGTGTTCCAGTAATTCCACTCTTTAAGAATGTTACAAACATTCGTTAAAGTCTTTATAAATTTCGTTTACCAAATGTATGATATATTTCTTTGGTTGTATAGTTTTTGCTTCAACTTGCACAAATTAATCGAGTTGAAACTGGGTTGCAAGCTGCCCGTCTTGCTGTCTGTCTGGCCGTCTGGCTGTCTGCCTTGTGCCAATTGCTTTATTAGTTCAGGTAACGTTTGCAGTTCGGGTAGTCAACGAAATATATATATATATATATATGGATGTGCTGGCGCTTACGTGAGACTACAAAAATGAAAATGAAAATGAGAATTCAAAAATGAAATTCGGTAGCCCGCTTTTGGGGCTGGTTATTTCGGTCCGGCTAAACAAATATGGCAGTTAGGCAAACAAACGCCAGACCAGACACACATGAAAAAGCTACCAAATTTGCATATGGCCCTACGGAGAGGGGGAATCAGCAGGAGGACAGGCAGTTTCGGCGCCAGCAGGCTTATTTGCCCAATTCTTGTTGCATTTAAAGCATTTCTGGTTTTTCGCTTTTGCTGATAATTACACGGTAAATTTGCCAAATGTGACGACAAATGTGCAGACTGGATGCCTGGGAGGGTGTGTTTGTGAGTGTGTGTGTGAGTGTGTGTGTGTGAGGACATCCTACCACTCACTCGCTAGGAGACAGAGAGAAGCGCAAGCACTTCAAAAAATAAATAACAATTTTGTACGTTACACACGTCTCGGCTTATGCAAACGTATCTGTAACTTGTTCACGTGTGTACGCCTAAAAGTATACTTCATTTCGTGTTTTACATGCCCATCCACCCACTTGGCAAATACGAGAGAAAGCGCTTTATGCTAGCCGGTCCCTCGAAACGGTGTTGCTGTTGGAGTTGTTATTGTTTAACGGCAAGCGGTGGGTGGTTGGTGGTGGAACAGGCAGAACATTGAACAAATAGTGATAACGCAGTATCATGGAATATTGATATCATGGTGTGTATGTACGTATTTGCATTTCTCTTAGAATTCTCAATTCAAGTTTAAGTCTACGAGTTGACTAGGCGAATTAATTTCAAGTTTCCAGCTAGTGAGAGTCCCAAAAATTACACAATAAATCAACTACAAAGGTGGATTTCGTTACTAATTTGATAAGAAAATTGATTTTTTGATATCAACCACTCATTGAAATCTACTTTAGTCGATTGTTGTCACCCCATAGTTCCCAGTCGAATTCGTAATAAGAAATATTTATTTAATAATACAAAAAGTAAGCTTTAAAAATCTGAAAGTTCATAATGCAGCATTGTTTCTTGCCAGCCGAAAGATGGATATCAAGCTAGAGCAATTGGATTGGCAGCCGCCACGAAGGGAGAGAAAACTCAACAATCTAGTCCAGAATATTATGCAGCACCCAACGGCCTTAAAGTGGTTAGCTGCGGTTGTCATGGCCATGCTGTTGATGTGGCCATTAACGAAAAAGGATATAAATGAGATATCTTGGTGTAAACAAATTTATGGCTATTTTAACAATAAGGAGACTCCCAAGCTCGAGAATGATGGTTACATCCAGCGCTTTTGGAATTTGTTTAACAACTAAAGTATTGTAGGAGAATTTTGTTTGTTCCTGAGCCTCTTTTCCTCGATTCGCATTTGTACACTAAAACACCAACGAAATACTAAATTGTTAAATTGCACACACACACACGCAGACACACGAGTCCGATTACAACAGCAAAGCGATTTTAAATGGACAGTGCCGCGGGGAATTTGTCAGCCCCTCCCGGGAAAGTCAATTGAGAAATAGTTATTTAATGAATTATTTATGCAATTCATTTAGTTTTTGATGGCATTTAACTGACAAAGTTGAAACGCAGCTTAATTAAATGAAAATAAAAATGACAAAAGCCCTTAGCGTTGTGATTTGTAAGCGGATTAATTCAAAATGCAGAAATTGCTCAATTTGATTATATTAGCGACAATGGGAAATACCAATTTATTGTATTCAAAAGTCGTTATAGGATTGTCAATTACAGGGGTAATATTCAATTTATTTTAGAAGCTTATTTACTTTATTTTAATCACTTTTAAGCACATTTTATTGAGTACATAAAAATTTGGTGTGACCATGATTTTTCAATCGGATTGTATGGGCATTTCATAAACATTTTTTCAAATCGATCGACTCTTCTAAGACAGGGCGTCTGTTATATATACTCCCATCACTGTTATATATTTTTTTAAAGTGTTGTCACTCACATTTCAATTTTTTTTGTGCCATTTGGGACAATTTTTTGCATTTGAACGCTTTTTTCGAGTAAGCATGCCGAATTTCGATAGGTGGAGGTTCAAGAGAGACTTTCTGTAGTATCACTTAATCATGGCGGCCAATGGACTAGTCCAAATAGTCAGATTGCACTTAGAAATGCATAATTATTCTTACATTTTCAAGAATTTCGCTATTGAAATTTAGCCAAATTCTTTCTCTGTTGAGCGCTTTTATGTGAGAGGAGTGAGGTAAAAGGACTAAGAGAGAAGAGCAAGCACATTTAAGAGAATATCGCTAAGCCCGATCTCACAGTTTCGATTTTTAAGAGAGCGGGGTGTGGTAAAACCATTAAGCGGAGAGCTCCATCGATTTTTTCACTCCCATTGCCTTGAAATTCCCAAGCAGTTATGGGCAATATGGACGAAATTACTATCGAATCTGTTAATCTCTTGACAATCTTACTCCTGATGAGCTCTTGATACAAGACAAACATTCTTGATTTTGGACTATGGGCTTTGCTTTTGATTGAAAAATAAATGAATGGAGTTTGAGAACGTTAAGCACTCGATTTCAGCATTGTTCTACTTGATTTGAGAATGTTACGTACTTGGTTCAGGTATTAAAGCTCTTGGAACAAGAAAAATGGGATCAGAACTTCACACTTAAATCAAGAATTTCGCTCTTGGATTAATAATTTTGACAGATAATCTCAGATTTTGCTCTGTTATTTGTAGGTTTATGTAACAGATAGCTCTATGTTGAAGATTAGAAAACGGCCCTTATTCTATGAAATTCTTTATTTTTTCTTTGAGTATAATTTGTCAGCAAAGTCTCCTCTCAATTGGTCCATGTTATCGGGTGCCGTGTGGCACCGTCTTGTTGAAACCACATGTCAGCCAAGTCCAGATTTTGAATTATGGTCAACAAAGTCAGTTATCAGTTAGCAAGGTACTTTGCTGCACTCACTTTAATGTGGCAATATTCCTATGGTATGGTTCCACGATGCCGCCGGACCACAAACCACGCGAAAGAGCGCATTGACGCCTCTTTAACTGCCTCTGGCTGCAATTCTCTGCAATTCTGTGTGTTGACGAGCCTTTTAAGCCAAACATTAGCTTAGTTGCTGTAGACAATTGGATCTTTATTCAACTTTTCTTAGAACCATTCAGAAAACACGAAGTTGTGAATGGTCACTTGGCTTCAGCTGTTGCCCCAGCTGTATTTTGTATAGTTTCATACCAAGGTCCTTACATAAAAACGTCTCGGGGGTCTCTAATTATTGAAAACGGCGATCTTTATTGACACTGGCCAATACCATACAATAATTTCCTTGGTATGCACTCTTTGTATACAGGATGGTGGATTAATGTCCAACAAATTGAAATTACTGCGAAATTTGGTCAAAATAGCTCAAAAATCTAATTGGGAAAGTAGATGAGAATGAAAGTAGTTTTGCGAATCGCATTTCCCACAGAGCACGTATTGGGATAATGAAATTCAGTGGTATGCAAGCTGATCTCAATTGTTAGTCCATTCATGGTGAATTGGCAAACCTTACTGAGCATTCCTGGTTCAAAATATTGACCCTGGAAAACCAAATATCATAAAAATCACCCTTTATACGAAGAAACTAGAATGGTAAATCACCAGATGAGCCAAAGTCTTAGAACTTTGTAAGAAGCTTTGTGGACCTAAAATATTTCCGAAACAACAGTTTCTTATGTAGTCTTAAGCTTGAAACAAACCTCTGTTTTCTCTGATGTTTTTTGATATCAATCTGATGTGCTATTTACCAAATTTCAACTGAGTAAACACTTACATCATAATCAGTTTACACTCTATACAAACAAATCGATACCAATTTGATTTATTTCCCACTAATTCGCAAAATATGGCCGATCGCGTGAATGTCTGCATAATTGGCTCTGGGAATTGGGCCTCGACCATAGCACGCAATGTAGGCAGAAATGCTGCCTCTTCGCCAATGATGGAGGACACGGTGTATATGTATGTCTATGAGGAGATGGTGAATGATCGCAAACTAACCGAAATTATAAATACCACTCACATTAATGTGAAGTATTTGCCGGATTTTGTGCTGCCGTCAAATATTGTGAGATTTAAGGTTCTTAATCTCTAAAAGATACTCTCTAAAAGAAACGGAGTGATTTTTTAGGTGGCTGTGGATGATGTGGTGGCCACGGCACGAGATGCAGACATTTTGATATTTGCCATTCCGCCCACATTTGTCAGCAGTTGCTGTAAGACTTTGCTGGGCAAGGTCAAACCCACGGCTCATGCAGTGTCCCTAATCAAGGGCTTCGAGCGTGGCGATGATGGGCAGATCATATTAATATCCCAGATAATTATGCGCCAGTTAAAGGTAGTGGACTGAATTTTAGATGTGTCCTGCTATATAGTTTGTCTACTACAGGTACCCTGCTCGGTGCTGGTGGGTTGCAATTTGGCTCATGAGGTGGCCAATGATAATTTCTGTGAGGGCACCATTGGCTGTCGTGATCAGAAATATTTTCGCTTGCTACACGATATTTTCAAATCGCCCACTTTTCGTGTGGTGGTCACCGATGATGCGGATTGTGTGGAAATTTGCTCCACTTTAAGAAATATCATAGCCTTTGGTGCTGGTTGTGCTGATGGCATGGAATTGAATGAGAATACCAAGGCGGGAATCATACGTCGCGGCTTCCTAGAGACCCTACAATTTGTGGATGTTTTCTATCCGGGCTGTCGTATGGGTACTTTTTTCGAGTCCTGTGGTATTTCCGATTTGATCACCAGTTGCTATGGTTTGTCGAATATTTCCAGAATTATTTGGATGCATTTTCATTAGTAATTCGTCTCAGCTAATCGTAATCGTCGTCTGGCAGAGGCTTTTGTTAAAACCGGACAACCATTGAGTGATTTGGAGCATCTGCTGATACCAGGACATGAACCCTTGGGTCCTGTCACTGCCGAGCTGGTACATATAATGCTCAAGAAGAAGGGTCTCGAGGATAAGTGCGTTTTTTGATTTTATTCTCGATTGAAAGATATTTTCAACGGACATTTGCTTAGATTTCCCCTGTTCACGACCATTTATAAGATTTGCATTGGCGATCAGCCCTTGACGCGTTTGGTGGACACCCTCAGATTTGCACGCGAAGATATGTATGTTCCGTGCAGCCTTTCGCCCATCATTTATTGCATAAAAATAATTTTTATTTTCAGCTACCATCCGATGCACACCTTTCAACTTTAATGATTGTGCCGCATAAATCACAAAATCTTCTTATTCATGAAATTTCGCCTAGTTATGCTTTTATGCAAAATGGAGCATACAATGCTCTGAATTTCATCCAGCAATTGTCTAGGATATTTGCCTGATGAATACAATGCGAAAACCCATCAAGACTCAATAACTCAAACAAAGGCCATGCACAATTTATTGTTGTGCGTCTTTTCTTTTCTTGTGAACTGTTTTTTTTTTTTTTTTTTTTGTTAGTTGTTCAAGTATTCCTTATGGAAAGTGCACTCCATTGAATGCACCAACGCTCCAAGCACTTGTCGAGGGTTTCACTTCACTCATAAACAGGCTGCTGCCGCAAGGGTAGATGGATGGTGAGGGGGCGGGAGCGGTTTTAGAAAACCACATTGCTTTTGCATTGTTTTCCATTTGTCAACTTTGTATCGAATAGTGCTTACATTTTTCGGTATTGTACTTCCCCAATTGAAATTGAGGAAATGGGAACAGCTGGAAGCACTATCGAGAGGGCCAACTTAAAAGATGACCCACTTGCCAGGGAAGGAAAAGGTTCAACGAACCAAACGGATTTGTTAATGGACTTTTGATGTTAAATATAGTTAAATTAATATTGCTTGTAGCTGATCTTTAGAGCAGAGCTCTGGGATCCTTTTCCGAACAAATTTGGTTGATCAGTCCGTCCTCTAACTTGAGCTTCACTGGTAGTGTGATAGAACAGGCGTCCACTTTTAGTTTGCTCATGGGAGTGCACTTTTTTTGGTTGAAATATTTTGTGTGGGACAGTCTCCCTTTCATTCGTAAGCTTATGGTGTATATTGAGTACAAAAAGTTCAAAAAGTTGGGCTTTATGTGTGCTAAGAGGCTCCAAAGATTTTAATATTACGCATACGCAGTGCTGCCTTTGATCTTTAAGCATTTTTGTATTTCTGTTAACATGGTAAATACATTTATTTGTGAATAAAAATGATTTATTCTCCCAGAGTGCCTGGAGTAGTTTTTATTATCAGCCGTCTCTTATATAATTATTTTAAATAATATCTTTTCAAGCTGGAAACAATTACTTGATTTTTTTCCAAAGTTTTTATACCCTTGCAAGTGCTCGCTTAAATATTTTCAAAAAATACTCTTTTTCCCATTTTCAGACCGATTGATTGTATGGGAGCTATATGATATAGTCAATCTATTTGGACAAAAATCCTTAGAATTGGGTGAAAGCATGTGAAACAAGCAAATGCATAATTGCAGGATGCTACCATTAAAAACAAAAGTTTTTCTAACTAAGACTGTTTTTCAGACCTATCTATTGTATGGCAGCTCTACCATATAGCTGTCCGATTTTAATAAAACTTGGTAGAACTATAAAAAAAACATAGAAAACCTATGATTACCAAGTTTGGAGACGTTCCTATTGAAAAGAAAAAAGTTTTTCTTACTAAAAAAAGTTTTCCGACCGATTATTCCTATGGGAGCCATGTGATATAGTCATCCGATCCAGTCGGTTCCGACATATTAGTAGTGTGCAGCAAAAAGAAGACTCTGTGCAAAATTTTAGCTTGATAGCATTGAAACTGAGAGACTAGTTTGCGTAGAAACAGACAGACAGACGGACATACAGACTGACAGACGGACGGACAAAGCTCAATCGACTCAGCTCGTCACCCTGATTAAGAATATATATAGTTTATGGGTTCGGAAATGAATATTCATCACTTATTATCACTTCCTCATCCTTGCTTTTCCGCAAGGACCCCCAAAATTGGAACATATGGTCCAAAAACGGTTAAGTGATCATTCTGCTCACTTAACTTGTAAAAGCTTGCTAATGTACCATCTGATTTTATATAAACTGATTCGTTTCGGTTGCAGCGGGCAGGATCTAGTATATTAAAACCAATGGATACAGAAATGTAACACGATGGCTGCTAAAATAAGGTTACAGATCAGGTAATTTTTCTTTATTTTCAGAAATTATTACTTTAACCACCACTAGTTTAAAATTATTACTCCAAGCATTTTTTTTTAGAATTTATTATATTGTTTTATTTAATTCTTCGTTAGTCAAATGTTGTTTAGATCAATTCGGTTACCGTTTGTCGATGTTATTAGCGTATTGCTGAGCAAACATCGGCTATCTAGTATTCTTTTTTAATGTGTTTTTTTTTGCAGAATAACGTTCAAGTTAACATAAAGTATACTTTCCGCATGTTTGGTGACTAACAACTTTTTTTTTAAGCATTTTCACAACCAGTCAATATTAAATTGGGATATTTCACTTCAATTAAATTTTCAATTTGGATTTTTGTGGAATATCAATAACAAACATAATTTAAATAAGAAAACTTACTAAATATATATAAAAAAAAAAGAATTCGATTGGGACGACAGCGTTAAAGACAAAGATTTTCATCTTAATGAAAATCTTGGGTGTACGCTTATTTACAGAAATTTATATCATCGTCCCTTTAAAATTTTTCAAGTATCTCTTTCCGTTCAAAAAGTGAAATTTTTGCAACGCCTTATCCTCGAATCCGGCCACTGTGCGCAGCGGAGATTAAGCCTGAATTTGTTTACGGCTTGACAATTTTTGTTAAGTGGGCTCATCTCTCTCTCCAAATCTAATTTTTGCCTTGAACAGTGCACCTTATGGCTCCTAAAACCGTGTCCATATTAAGAAGCAGAGGATGCAAAGATAAAGTACAAGACGAAAAACTTTAATTGCAGAGTCTGAAGCTGATTTGGAGGTACCCAATTCTCGATGGCAGGGAATTTTATTGTTGTACTCATTCCGAGAAAAAGTTTTTACTATAATTTTGCCTGACTTTAATGTGTGCAGAGCCAAGAAAAACATGTAAGAAGTCGGCCGGACTTTAATGTACTCTGTACTAAAGAAATTTTATGCTCAGCATGAATATTAAAGCAGCTGACAGCAGCGCTGAATGTGCACTGCAGTAGCGAACATTCTTTTGCTCATAACTTGACTATCGTTCATCCGATCTATAGCGGATCGAATAATAATCTTGATTACTAAATATGTTTTGAAGGGAACAACCTGCGATATATTTAGCTTTCATATTTTCAAAATGTAGTCTGCAAGTAAAAGAAGTTCTTGCCAAAACATTTGGTTCAATAAGTAAAAGAATCGATCCAAAACTCGAAGAAGGCTTGCAGCCCTGATAGCAATCCATAGCTCACAAATGAAAACAGTTTTCAAATTTAGTGTTCATACCACCAGAAATTATGTCACTTTTTTTATACCCTGAACTGGATCATAGGTGTTGGTGAACCAAAGCGTAATGGTATACCTCATTACACATGAAACGTGCAGACGAACCGCTATTTCTGTATGTCCTGCCATTGTTCTGTTTACATTCGTCACTTTGCCCACTGGGCTCGTTACGTTGCCCTTAAATATGATTGCCCGAACATAATTGTACATAAATATTCACGCACATACTGATGCGGTTCACGCACATTGATTGAGTGCTGGGCAAATAATTCATCAGCGAGGTCGGCCAGATAAACCCGAAAAATGAAAATAAAAACACAACCAAATTACGCATACGTCACGTACGCCAAACTGGCTGGCAAATAATTAACTATGGCAACGGCTTCACTGCATCCTGCGTCAGCGTTTGCATCTGTATCGATTCCATTTAATAATTTTCATATTTACTTTTTTAATTACGCCCGCAAGTATTTACCCAAACGCGAACAAACAACAACAACAGCAAATTATTAAAGTCAAAGTGAAAGTTTGTCCCCGCTCCAAGTAGAAATCAATGTGCAAGAAAGCAAACACTTTTGCAAATTGTGCGCCACTGCAGCATCTGACACGCCTACCGCCCCAGCCCCACCCCTGCACAATCTTTTTTCACAGCCATCCACTCGACTATGAAATCAAAATGGATGATGGGCGAAATGAAAATGGAATTTTTAATGAGTTGCTGCAAAGGCAAAGGCCAAACGAGCATTGGGCAAAAAACAATGGAAGCGGGTGGGGCGACTGCTGCTGCAGTCAAGTGCGCAGGGCAGCAGCTGAAACTCTTTAAAAAGGCGAACGAAATGCAAATTGCATGCCAAAAGATGCGGCGCAAGTTCGATGGGAAAATTCAAGTGGTATGGGATTACAAAATCCTAAGTTGAAAGGTAAATTTTGGTTCAATTTTAGTTTAGAAATTAAAACGAATCGGATGAGTGGCCAAAGCAAATACGAAAAATTTAAAAGATTTATTGCTGGATTATCTCAGCTCCCTCCCAGCCCAAACGATGGAGCATGGTTTAAAAAAAAAAACAACAAAAATTCCCAACACAAAAGATTGATTTGGCCCCTCAGTCTTCATGACAAAACCGTATTGAAATCACTCACCTGGATGATGGTTGAAGAGCTTTCTACAAAAAAAAAAAAATTTAATTGCATTAAATAGGAAATTCCCCAGAAAACACAAGCTTAAAATGTTCTCAGTTGGTTCTGTTGGGGAGATATTTGGGCAAATGTGTTTTAAACGTTAAGAAACCAAATACAAGGCAGTTAATCTTAGTACGCAAAAGAGGTTAAACTGGTTGACTGACTAACTAACGCACAGCCCAAACCAAAAGAGATTCTTACAAACCTTTTTAATCCCATGTTCCTTCGTAGAAAATGCATTCTTCTGGGTGGAAAATGGATGCTCAAAGGCTACAGCTATATGAAATATTGTATGCTCTTTCTAGAGTGCAATGCAATTGTGATTCAGATTGAACATCGTGATCTTGCTACTTCTTTGCAGCAGCCAGATCAGAGCATTATTGTGGTTGCTATTGCTGCTGTGTAGAAAGCAATCTAAACACTATTTCCAACTTAACTTTTTCCATACGTCGCTTTCTCTATAATATAAAAAAATTTATATATGCCAAAATATCAAATTTACCAGCCAAGATCAAATTGATATATATATTTGTTCTTCACTCTTTACATATAAAATTTTCCGAGATATTCACCTTATTGAGTGCCAAATGGGTGGATATGTGTGTTTCAGGAATGCCAACCGGTTCTGAACCGAACCGAATCGTCTATTCCAGCTGGTGAACCGAACCAGCCTGCTTTCAAAAAGGCTGAACTGAACCAAAAACCATAAAGAAAATCCGTTCGGTTTGGTTCAGTGCTCTGACGAGTGAAAATTTGAATACTAAGATAATTAATATATGCCAAATCGCTTGACCTTCCACATTGTTAGCGTTGCTGGAACGATATAAACTTGAAATACAATCGATCAAACTCCGTTTTAAAGATCAGTGTGAAAACTTAACAATGACTGAAATGAAGCTCCACAGCCTCAGAGATTTAATCCATTGTCGAATGCATTTCAATTTATTTTAAAGACATAAAATTTTGTACATGGCGCAGCTTCTTTGGTTTGTTTGAGTGAAAGTATGTTCTGGATGTGGTCGTACAATTTGTTGTAAAAATCTCTGCAGTCCATTAAGCCTTTCCGTTCAGGGATATTGCCTATCTCGTAGTTTTCTCAAGGCATTGACCAACAATGTAGCTGGCTGATTTGACAGATCTAATTCTCGTGATTCCATGCCCTCTTCCCCCCTTGCTGTGCAGCTATCGGTGGCCTCATTAAAATACTCCAAATTATCCGCTTCCAAGGCACGACTTGTGCTAAAGCAATTCCAGGCACTGCACATATCATTCGATTGCCTTTCCACTTCCGGTAGAGAGTTGGTGGAAGCCGTACCATGCAGTATAACCGCCACTTGAGGAGGGGTTGCTATGTGAGGCAGGGAGATTTTAGGAGACAAAATGCTACTCTGGCTTTCCACATCGAAGTAGCAAATGGGTGAGCGAGCAGAGGTCAGTCGTTTGCGCACTTGTGGCTGTGTTGTAAGTTCTTTTACACGATCCGCATAGCGCAGGGTATTCAGGGTATGCTCCACAGAATGTAGACCCGGAGAGATCATGGCTATCATGCAGGTTCGGACTTTCTTACCACCGATAAAGGAGTCTCTGAGCACTTGGGTAAGCTTGGAGCCGCGAAAGGGTAAATGGCTGGACTGGCGACTGAGTGCACGTATGCACTCCTTGAGGGCCAGCAGGGACTTGTTGATCTCGGCACCCTCTAAACGGGTCTGGCGATCAGCCGAGCTATTGTCCGCGCCTCTTTCATTGCCGGCCAGATCAATCAGCGAGAATTTGCCATGTACCCGTGCGGCCTTGGCAGAGCGTAAAATGATTTGGAAAACCGCATGGGAACGAGAGGATTTGGAGTTAGCCGAGGTTTGTCCCGAGGTGCGCACACTATTGCCCAGCTCCAGCAGGGTCAAGACATCGTTGGTGTTTCGCACTGGTTTCTCGGTGAGACCCACCACCTGCACCTTCTGGTGACCATCTTCCAGTACGCGTAATATTGGCTTACCCGGCATAAGCAAATCATACACCCTCGATCCGTATATCTCGAAAAAGCTGCAGGTCACGGCCAAGCCTAATCCAGTCTGCTTGAGCTGGGCGAAAACATCGCTTGCTGCCATGGCATAGATGCCATTGCGTGGATTCTGTTCCTTGCCCGTGAAGTGACCACCCATGGTATGGGTCTTACCGCTACCAGTCTGTCCATAGGCAAAACAAGTGGCCATCCCCCCCTCAAAGATGTGTTTAACCAAGGGACGAGCCGTGTACTCGTAGACCGTGGCATTCGAGCAATCCTCATTGAAGGTATAGTCAAACCGGAAGTTGTGATTCTCTAGGAATTTCACCAAATTCACATGCTTGCGCGGCTCGTGCACCACCAGCAGATCCTTGCTGGGCACACTGATCACATCCAGTTCGCGTTCATTGATTTCCCTTCGGTTCAGCGGACGTTTCCTTACACACACCACAATCTGATGTTCCTTGAGTGGTCCACGCACTCCCGCTTGCAGGGGCTGGAAGTCCATTTGCAGTCTATGAAGGCGGATCATGCGCGCTATCTCCCAATTGGGATGTCCCGCGTCTTCATTCTTCTGCTGTTCACGCTGCTCTCGCGCCAGGGCCTGTAGTTCCCGCCGGCGTTCCCTGTGCTGCCTCAAGCGATCTATCTGCAGCACCACATCCCCAGGACGATTCGGCAGTTGTCGGGGTGTGGCTGTCACCACTTGAGGAGGCAGACGTCTCGGAGCGAACGAGGAACTGCCCGCCTTTAACCGTGGTACGGCAATGGAACGCCCACTATGCTCAGTTGGCGGCCTCTGCTGTGCTCTAGGCGCTATCGAAGCCGTGGGATTGCTGCAATGTGCTGGGCCAAAGATTTGCGGATTCATCTCGACAATCAACTCCAGCGGCAACTCTTTTCCGCGTATGGTAAATCCCTCGGCCCATTCCACGGTCACGGTATTGTTACTGCCGCCATCCAGCTTGATGATGCCAGCCAAATGAACGCGTCCATCGGAGCGACGAATGTACACCTGCTGGTTGATCGAGAGCACGTCCATGGCCGACTTCTTTGAGTGGAAGGCAGACAAAATATATTTTAATTTTGATTTCTACAACAAATTTTATTTTATTTTTGTGATTGGTTTTGTCCAAAACTGAGTTAAAATTTTTGGTTGATTTTTAAGAACGCTATGCGCTACTTATTTTGACAAAACAACAAACCGAAATGGGTGGCGAAAGGAGACAAGCAAAGCGAGAGCATTGTGATCGAAAAGTGATATCTTACTCCCTTGAAGTGTTATCATCTCAAGCAACGGTGGGCATGAAATTTGAATTTGGGGCAGACCAACAATCGAAAACGAAACAAACGAGCCGACAATAATGATATCCGTACACTCCAAAGTTTGCAAGTGCTGCCCATAGCTGCTTCAGTCGGTGCTGCCCTGCTTAAATGTTTGTTTTCCCTATAACTCTACAATCGTTCTTCCGATCCTCACCATTCCTTCGGCTTATCAAAAAATAATACTAACAATTAAATTTATTGAAAATGTACAATTCCTTCATCTTTAAAATTGTGGAAGATATGACTTTTTCCACGTAGCAGGGGCACAAGAGGGCGTGGCATATATTAAAAATGAGCCAAATCTGTTGCAGGTATATGAAGTTTTTTTCCCATACATGCCGAACCTCTGTCTCTTACCATCTCTGAGATATGTGCGTTCGTATGAACAGACAAACCGACATCTATATCAACTCGACTGTTGATGCTGATCAAGAATATATATACTTTATGGGGTCGGAGATGCTTTCTTCTGGCTGTTACATACTTTTGCACACAGTTTACCTCTGGTAAGGAGTATAAGAATTTCAAAAATATAATAAAAATAGATTAATAACCGAAAAGTATCTGATCTGGTGGGGAAAGATTTATTAGCCAGTCCGGCCAGCTACATATGCCCTATCCATAGCTAGGTTTGGTCAGAAATTATCCCGTAGATAAGTGTAAAGAGGCGATTTTAAGGAGAAGATAGCGAGATCAGTTGAGAGCTATTCTAATCCTTTTCGTTCGATCTTAAAGAGGAGAAGATCATGGTTGACAGAATCAAAGGCTTCACTGAAGTCGTTGTTAATGTCACCAGTTTTCATTTCGTAAGGCTTATGTGATGGTTCGTTGGGGAGTCACAAATAATGAGGTCAATAAGCTCCATTTTTGTGAAAAGGTAGTCAATACTAGAAGGTTTTAGACTAGGTTGTGAAGCTTTTCAATACGACTTTAGTAGCAAACAAGCCGTTGACCTTTCAACAAGTTTCCGCACAAACATGGCTGAAACGAAAGTCGCCCCTTACCCGACTTGGATATATCCGTTACTTAGGGGAATTAGTGTTCCATAATGATAAGGAATAACCTTTCTTGTTTTAATTAACAGAGCATTTACATTTAATTTGAATATTTCAACATGATGTAAGCAAACGTGGCATGCGGCTCAGATAAGTATGCAACGTTTTTTATTACCTGTAAACTTACTTTGTCATTTACTATAGATTATTAGATATTTTGCGCACTACAATATGATCTCGATATCTTAAAATTTGTAGAAGATATTCAACTTATTTTATTGCGAGGGGGCGTGGCCAAATATTGAATTAACTTGATATGCGTGCAGGCAATACAAGTCTACATTTCAAATTGGTGGCTCTAGCTCTTCTAGTCTCTGAGCTGTAGGTGTTCATACAGACGGACAAGGCTATATCTACTTGGCTGTTGATGCTGATCAAGAATATATATACTTTATGGGGTCGGAGATGCTACCCTTTTGCCTGTTACAAACATTCCCACGACTTAACGGGTATAATGACGAGTACTTGGTAGAAAGTATATAAGAACAAATTTCTGCACAGAAATTTTTATACTCTGTACCGTAGGTACATAGAGTATTATAAGTTTGTGCAAAAGTATGTAACATCCAGAAGGAAGCATCTCCGACCCCATAAAGTAAATATATTCTTGATCAGCATCAACAGCCGACTCGATATAGCCATGTCCGTCTGTCCGTCTGTCTGTCTGTCCGTCTGTCCGTCTGTCCGTCTGTCTGTCCGTATGAACGCACAGATCTCAGAGATGGTAAGAGATAGAGGTTTGACATGTATGGGACATATGCTTCTAATGTCTGCAGGCAGATCAAGTTTATTTTAAATTTTGGCCAAGCCCCCTCCCGCCCCCGAAATTTAGAAAAAACGTCATATCTCCCACAGTTTTGAAGATAGATGGCTTGTTCCTTATGGACATATTTAGTTATTAGGATAACTTATCGATCCGCCAAAGGAATGAAGAAGATCGGATGAACGGTTTTCGAGTTATGATCAACAGAAAAATTTTCTTGGTACAGAGTATGTTATAGTCGGGCTTGACCGACTTTCTTTCTTGTTCCCTTATACTTTAATTCATCCCACAAATATTTTGACAAGCTGACGTTGAAACACTAAGAAAAATAGACTTAAATGGAGCTTATACATGAATCATGTTGGTTTTTCTCAGAATCAAGCTCTCAGTTTCGCTGAAATCTTAGCAGCCGCACAAAAGCGGCTAACATTGAGATACGAGTCTTGTGTCTCGTCTTGGAACAAGCCGCCATCCCCTTCGGTCCGTCCCAACTGTCTGTTGCATATCATTAAGTATATCAAGTATCAATTAACTAACAAAAGGGAGACTGATATCTATCTGTTAAGGGGCTTAAATAATAGGTAAAT
Organism: Lordiphosa andalusiaca; assembly: GCA_035044965.1. Classification (NCBI taxonomy): domain Eukaryota; kingdom Metazoa; phylum Arthropoda; class Insecta; order Diptera; family Drosophilidae; genus Lordiphosa; species Lordiphosa andalusiaca. The sequence continues at coordinate 831,996 of JAWNNM010002303.1, read as the reverse complement.
AATATGTGGACGGAATAGCAGCATTCCTCTTCATTCTATTTTGCTTTAAATGTAGCATAATTTCTGAAAAATAAAACAAAATAGAAAGAAAAAAAAAATGGAAATAATTTAAAAGCCAGCCAGGTGTAGGCGTGACTCCGTCACAAAGGCAAACAGTTGCTTTTTAATTAAAAAAGATTTCTCCTCATCAGCGCTGGCTTGGTTAAAAGCACAAGTTCTTGAGCGTTTATATAAACTTGAGTTGGCCCACGTGAGCGGGAAAGAAAGTATGCAGAAAAGCCAGAGAGTGAGCCATATTTTTCCGTTTGCCTTCCAGTTGATTAAAGTTATTTTAATTGGATTTTAATGTTAATGGTAAAAGTTTTTATTTTTGTGCCAGAGAAAATGCATTTAATTATCTAACTATTTTCCGGCCATTTTTCAAAGCAGTTTTAGTTGCATTTTAATTAATGTCACAGTATAAAATAGTGAAATATATGACGGATTTGCGCAAAAATTCGCCTAAACTAAAGCCATAAAGTGCACGCATGAGAGCAGAGTGGGCGGAGTTGATTGGGTGGGGTGGGCAGGAAAAGCCTTTAAGCCATAATTTAATATATTGACACAAAGCTTTGTCGTAAGACACGTCTTTGCGCCCGCCTTTCCATAATCCCCCCAATATGGTATATTGACAGCTGTCAAAAGAGCAGGAAAAAAGCAGCGGCAGTAAAAGGAAAAGTACGGTTTTTTTTTTTTTTTTGGCTTAATGTGCAACTATGCGGAAAATATGTAAGCTTCCGAACAGTACTGACCCAACCCAACACCAAACCATTTCTTCTTTTATTTTTTGTATATTTTTAACATTTTTGATTTGAATTCGAAACTTAAATCCAGAATTTCTCTCACACTTTGACGGCTTCCCCGTGCATTCCATTACTCACTCAGACTTAAGTATCAGCTCCTCGGGCTATCGATTCACTTTGAGCACAAAGTTTTCTTGAAGCATTTTGGTGGCCACTTGGGCCAGAGTTTCAGTTGCAGGCAAAGTGCATTACGAGACAAAGTAATCGATATACCCGTACCACATTCCCATCAAACAGCTTTAAGTCTTCAATCACAACCGCCGGAGTGGTTGGGTTTTTCTGTTCACTCCGATGGAATTTTGGAAGCCTGTTTAACCCTGATTTAACTCAACATTAATGCGACTTATCAGTTTCAAATTGAAATGTTTGCACTTGGCTGATTTCCAGCGCGATTCCTTCCGGTTTTGTTTGCGTCTTGTTGTGTGCGGGAGAGGCGGAGCGGGAAGAGGCACGAGCAGCTGTGTCTCTAGCCGTTTTAATGCCAGGCTAGGTAAACACTTTGCGAAATGAATTAACTTTAAGCCGCAAAATTTGTGCCCTTGCGTGTGTGTTTGCACACGTGTGAGTGTGTGTGCTTAGACATAAATGCTCGTAATTGTTTATTTACATAACTTGACGTGAGATTAAAGACACTTTGATTAACGATGCGCAGGTAAAGACCTGAGCTGAAACTGGATACCTGAAGAGTGGGGAAAAATCGATAGTTGGCTGGTTTTTCTATCTATCAACTGATTCGGCTATTTGCACTGCATTTTTTGTCTACTGTTTACACTGATAATTGCCCCTCCCCCCACAGTATCTCCCCCCTGGCTGCTGCTTTGCCATCCACAGATTGTTGTCATTCTCAAGCCAATAAATTGTTGGCAGCTGCATGTTTGCTTGCCCCTCTCCCCTTCGCTCCACTCTCTCTTTATTTTGGTATTGTCCTGTTTGCTGTTGGCTGCATGTCCTTACACTTGGCCCGGCTTGAGGCGAATTATTTATGTTGGACATTACATTTACAGTTACAGTTTAAATAATTCTCCTCAGTGCTCAGTGAAGCAAGCGAATAAATAACATGCACAAAAAGATTAAATAGATAAAAGTCAGGCACAAATGTTGCACCTGAATTTTAAGCAATCTCAAATTTATTCTCAATCCATTTCGGGCGTCGTCTTAACCCCAATTCTCAACCCTCTTTCTTGGGGCCTCTTCACGTCTGTCAAGTGTTGAACATGCAAACGCTCGCGTGCCAGCAGAATATGGAAAACATTAGAAAAGTGCTTTAAGATAAAGAAAATTTACTTTGCGTTTGGAATTAACAATGTCAGAGCAAGTGGCACAAAGAGGGCAAAATAGTTGGAGTCAATTAAAAAAATAATCTTTTGCACAAATTGTATGCAAAACCTCAACCTACCACTGGGAAACATTTAAGAAGGTCTGTCAAGTTCTACAATAATGTACTCTGTACAAACGAAATGATTAGTATGTATGTAATATAGTGTTCTTAATATTATTGAAGGTTCTTTAAATGGTTTATTCCATTTTTGTTAAATGGTATGAGCAAACTTTGCTCTTAAGACATCGGAGTCGATGAAAATCAGATTAATTTCATAGCTTTTACTGTGATTATGTTCTCAAATTTTAATTGATTTATTACTAGCAATTGTTATTAACCCTTTAACATTTTAAACTACTCTCTTACTTACCCGTCTTCAGTAAAATCAAATCTTATGTAAAAAATTATCCATCAAAACTGAAATTCAAGTTCAGAAAATTTCCACATTTTTTAACTGGGTGGTCTATATCGATATAAATCAGGCCTGAAAATTTTTTAAAATTTTAAAATAACGGACACAATTGTATAGAAGTTCGCTGGCCGAATTCAGAATTGTGAGTTATTTGTCAAATACCCGAATAAAATATGAGTTTACCGGACACATAACAGCTATCTAGAAGATAAGAAATCGGCCCATAGTGTTTTTATTTGAGTAATTTAAGGGTAATTCGCTAAAAGAATGTAAAACACTCCCCCTGGCATGGCAGTTTGGCTCTAGCATACATCTCTTATTACTAGTAATGCAGGTTGTGCGCACCCCGTTTACAAAGCGGCCATGCATATGGCAAAGTAAACCGGACTGTATGGGACTATTTCCGGCATACAGAAGGCAAAGTAATGCAGGAGTAATCCATTATGTAATGGCAATTTCCGCCGCTGGGGTATGGCTGCCTGTGTGCAGCAACCCTAACGTTGTTCTCACTCTCAAATAAAAATCAAAACGAATAAATATACACATCGACCTTTGCCCACATTTGTAAATAACATATAAACCTTATAAGATTGGACGTGTTTAAATAACATCCGTGTAGCAATGTGAGGGAACAATTGAGAACTTTAAAAATTATGAAATAAAATTCATTTCTTAAGAATGACAAAAAAAAAGAAATAAGTTTTTAAATATTTGTCATCATTTTAATGCCAATTTACAGAGAAATAAATTAGTAATTCAGAAAATATTAAGTTAAGAAAAGCAAGTAATAAATTAATACCAAAAAATTTACAATTGAAATATCAAAATGAGAATTTATAGTATCAAATTGATACTACAAAATTAAAACCAAAAATTGTCAGCCTGATACAAGTTATAATCACTTTGAAATCATCAAAATATCATTTGAATTTTTTCGAATATAATATCAACTTTGAATTGAATTTGAATTCAATTGTTTCGAATTGATGATTAAATATTCCCATACAACTTTTATTTTAGTTGACACTAATAAACTATTGACCTCTAACATTCAACATGTTTCCGTCTATAATTTGTCATGTTTGAGCATAAGATACTTACCCACTTAATAAATGGACAAATCAAACTTGTTAAAACGTTCCCAAAGCAACTATTTAATCAAGCTGCGCTGTCACTTGTAGGGATCTCAACTGAGATGGGTGAAAAATACCTCAGTTTACTCTGAGTTGACTGTCACAATACTTAAAAGAGAACTCATAGCTAAATTCTCATGCAGCTTTTCATACAGTTTTGTTACTCTCAGATTGTCTGATCATCATTCATTTGATAAACTCCTACGAGATATCAGGCAAATAGAAATACTGCTAAAGCATTTTAACTCATGATGGGATGTTAGATATGATTGATCTTCAACAAAAATAAAAGACGAACAAAGGGGCAAGATAAGAAGTGATTAAAATTGAACAAAACTTCATTAAAAAATAAAATTAAAAAGTCATCTACAGCATAGGATTTTAGATTTCTTTGAAGGACTTATTTGAAGCACTCCTCAATATTTACGTATACTTAATATTTAACATTGGCTAGTCATAGCCCAGATTTATATGCATATTTTGCAGGCTTGGTATCAAGTTCAAACCTATGTAACATTTTATTAGAGAAAAGCTTTTCAAGTCTCTAATTAAAAAGTGAAGCAAAGTTGTTTTTAATGATTTCACAGTTGCCCCAAAAAGTAGGCAATAAAAGTCATTGAATTAACTGAATTGTTTAATGTTCAATCGAAACCAAAAAGCTTGTAGCTTCTGGTCCATAAACAGCAGCACCCCCTCCATTTCTATAAAAATGGAACCATTAATATAATCACTAAAAACTTTTCTACAATTTCTTACACAAAAAAAAAACCGCCAAGTAAAATATGCTAAAGGCAAATATGGGAGAGAGAAGAAAAAAATGTGCAAAGTGTGAAATGAAAAGAGCAGCAAAGTGTGACTGCTAAATAAACAACAGCAACAACAACAACAACAAGAACAGCAGGGGCAACTAGCCCCTGAGAACTTTTGCCGGCATAAACTTGCTGGCATGGCCAGGTCCTTACGTGTGCGTGTATGTGTGTGTGTGTGTGTGTCACGCTAACCTCAAAATTGCCGCCAACAATTTAACAAGCAGACGTTGTGTGAAAAATATATCAAACAGAGGAGGAAAGAAAAGCAAAGGCGGCGACTTTTTATAACGAAAATTGCGTTAGCACTCCACACACAGCGAGGCACAGGCAACCCACGTCCCTACAGTCGAATTACCAGCATAAAAAGTGGCCACCATAACCGAGCAAACATTTTCCCAGCCACGTTTTGAATTATGCATGTCTGCTACACATGACTCCGGCTCCGGCACTGGCTGCAGCGCCTGCCTCCACTTTCCACCTCCACCCCCCACCAGGCGAAGAAAAATATACATATTCAAAAATAAAATGACAAAAACAAAAAAAAACTACCGCTCGTGGCCTGTTTTCTCGAGCCACATGCAAATGCGCTCCAGGACAGGACAGCAGCAGAGGAAGGATTTGTTTGTGCTCTCCCCTCAACCATAATGACTAAATTCGCTGCCATAAAAAATCACAGGGGTGCATTTATTTTGGGAATAACTTGTAGTTCCGCTAGTCCAAGTCCAACAAGTTTAGCAAAAGGGTGGCTTATTTCAAGGATAATTGGGTTTGATGTATTAATCTATAATTTCAGTTTCATAGAACTAACAACTAAGTAATCTGAAAGGCTCTATAAGTACGCACAAAATATATACTTGGCCGAAGTAAATTCTAGGCTTAACACACAAAATCCTTTATTTCATTTATTATGGCCGACTTTAATTCGTTGAAAAGGGGTACTGTGTATCCCATAAATTCTTCCTCTAGTTGATTCTGTTCCGGTGAAAAAAAAAACGGTATACATTTTCCTAGAAATCTTCCAGCACAAGCATAAATATAAAGCCAATTTCTCAACTACTTTACAATTCCCTACAATTCGTATGCAAATCATTGGGTAAACATTTGTGCTCCTTCCACGTGCACTTGCAATTAGCATAAACTTTCTTCATATTCATGGCAGGACAATCAATAACCCCAAACGCCAGACTTTCGTTTCGCAGTCCTCGCCCATTCGTACTCACATTCAGTTATGCCACTCAAATTGCGAATATAATTGCCAGCAAAATAGTAATTAAATGCGAAATATACTTGCAAAAATCTTAAGTGAATCGCGTGACTTTGAGGCAGGAAAGAACTGGAGCGAGCTCAAGTACGTCTGTGTGCTAGTATATTTCTTAATTTGAAAATTTGTCGCAGCCAACTTGACCCTGGCCCAAAAGACCTTGCGATCCAAGCTCTGAGCTTTGATTGAATAATAATAAATCAGATGGATTCCCTAAGTTTGTTCTTTTTTTTTTACGAGCCCCGCACTTGTTGTGTTACCCCAGCGCACAAAAGCAACGATAAGCGAACAACATAATTTAGCTCAGGCCATATAATTCCTCCCCCCCCTCCAAACATCGTCACATGTCAGGGCGAAGTGTGAGCAAAAGTTTTCCGTTTGTCAAAATGTAATAAAGTGCAAACAGCAGCAGAAATAATGTGAACACATAAAAATACATAAAGTTGTTTTCCCTTCCAAGCTGATTGTTTTATATATATTTGGTTTTACCCTTTCACATACAACCGGTAAAGGGAAAACGAAAACGAAAACTTGAAGTTGGCCTTGACAGGAGGAGGTGTTGAAAGCAAATTGTCCAGCGGGGATTTTTGTATCTTATCAACAAAGAACAAAGCAGACAACTTTACATGCCCCGAGGGGCAGCACAAAGCAAATAATTTGACGTTGTTGTTCTAATATGTTTAATTAAGACAAACTTTTGTATTGGGATTTTATTATTTTGTGTGTTTATTAAATTAGTTATTAAGGCAGAGTCTTTAATAATATTTGTAAAATTTAAAGAGAGAATTAACTTAGGGCCATAAGAACACCATAGATTGTGGCTCTGAAAATATGTAAAATGGACTAAGGTTAGGAATTTTCAGACTGATGTCGTTGTCTCACTCAAAAAAAATTGAAGCTTAGTATTAAGTTTAAGCAATTCCAAAAAACAAAATATAATACTTATTTGAAGCACTCCTCAGTATTTACGTATACTTAATATTTTTACATTGGCTATGACTATAGCCCAGGTTTATATGCATATTTTGCAGGTTTGATATCAAGGTAAACCCATATGACATTTTATAAGAGAACAGCTGTTCAAGACTCTAATTCAAAAGTGAAGCAAAGCTTTTTTTAATGATTCTACAGTTGCCCCAAAAAGTAGGCAATAAAAGTTATTGAATTCTATAAATCTATAATTCAACTTTCATGGCAACTTTTTACCTGAACGGGAGCCCCAAAAAGTAGGCAATAAAAGTCATTGAATTCTATAAATCTATTATTCATCTTTCAAGGCAACTTTTTACCTGAACGGGTAGATTTTGACCTAAAAGTGTCAGTTTTTTTTTGAGGAAATGGTCACTTAACTATAAGGTTACTTTTCCTCAACGTTTGTTAGGTCAGTTGAGTCAGAGTTCGCTTAAGCTTTCCCCTTTAATGAATCTGTCAACCAGCCGCCTGACTCAGATGTTATAACGTCGCCTTAGAACGTAGGGGTTTTGGGTCTGAGTACCATTGCAGGCATAGTTGTTATTTTGTGTGCTTTGTTTATTGTTTATTTGTTAACAATGTATTAACAAAATATGGTTAGAAACAAAAACATGCATATTAATACCACAAAAAAAAAAAATGGAATTAATAATAAATAAATACGCCTTCAGTTGCACTCAAACTCAGAATCCCCAGCTGAGAGCTTACATTTACGTTACGACATTAGGATAAGGAAAAGTGACCATATATTTTTGACTATTTCCTAATAATTTTTCCATTAATATGATCGGGTTTTTTAGGGTAACTTGACGTTTGAAAGGGCTTATCTATAATGGCAGACAAAGTCAATACTCCATATCCTTAGTGTTCAATTACGGGAGGACCCCAGCTCGAAACCCTCTAGGGTGAGCTAAAGAAACACCACAAACTATTTGCTTCCTTGGTTTAAACTTTCAACTTGTGGGGAAATAAATTTTACAAGTTTAGAGTAATATTTGACCTACATTTAGGAGCCAATTTCGGAACTTTTAGGCAGTTCTTTGACTTTTACCAAGTTAAAATGACCTACAAATTTGAAGTCATCAGCATCCTTAAATTAAGGTTAAGAAGTCTTTAGCATATTGAATTACCACGATTTTAAGGATATTTTCGGGGGCTTACTCGGCTTATTCAGACAAGCAATCAACTGAAGAGTACTATAAAAAGGGGCATTCAAGAGTCCCCGTCGAAAAACATCTGGTTTCAATAATAACATTGGGCTGCTCCTCAACCACAACCTGGAAATAGTCATTGACAAAATCTGGATACTTGGACTAAGAGTCAAATATACTATTAATATGCATATCATTCTGTCTTTAAATATGTTTTGAATGCAGGGACTAAACCGGAAACGAGTGTCGGTTCAGATGCTTACGGAAATGAGTGATTTGTGACAAGATTCAAATCTCAACAAAAAAAGGTTTACAAAAACATAAAAGATTAAATATCTCTAACATCGGGATGAGAGGTTTTACTCAGTTTTTTCACTGCTTCCAGCATTTGGCTAATAGCCCAGCGGGTTAAATTGTCATGCAAGTTCGTGTTCAGTCACCCGAGGGATGATTGTTAATATAAATTTATTTCGAAAATATAAAATAAAACCAATAATAAAGTCGGTCAAACTCGACTATAATATACTCAGTACCTTCCAAAATTTGTAAGTGCAGCATATCGCTGCTCCCAGCATAAATGTTTGTTTACTCGACCTTCGTTCATTCGATCTTCAAAATTCTTTCGGCGTATCGTTAAATAATACAAATAACTAAATATGTTCAGAAGGTACGAATATGATCTTTAACTTTGTGGGAGATATGAAGATAATTTTCAATTGCGGTAGCAGGAGTGGGCGTGGCATAAATTGATATTGTTTTCGATCTGCCTGCAGGTATAAGAAGTTTTTTTCCCATACATATATGACGAACCTTTATCTCTTATTTTGGCTGAGATCTGCACGCACCTACATACAGGAAGACGAATATGGCTATATCGACTCGGCTGTTGATGCTGATCAAGAATAAATATACTTAATAGGGTCGGAGATGCTTCCTTCTGGCTGCTACATACTTATTATACTCTGTATAGCTTTAGTACAGGGTAAAATGAGTTTATTTCATCTTAAAATCAAGCCTTATGCAAGATTGTGAAATTAAAATTTAAATTGAGATTATAATCCTGCTAAAATCCCTGCTTTGTGCCTGTTTGCTACCAGTTCGTTTTAGGTTCAGCTTCATTGTTTTTCTTATTAAACTTACATTTGCACGTACTTAACATATACTCAATGTATCTTAGTTATCCATTTTAATGAGGTGCAGGGTATTAATACAAACAATTCATAGAAAATGTTGAACAGCAAAAATTCGTGTTTTGTTATGGAAAAACAATTTCTGAATTCAAAATTTCTCCTCTTTGGCTGGGGCCAAACCAGTCAGTCATCAACATTCTTGTCTACGTAGCCAAAAGGCATTCAGCTAAATATTCCAAGATTATTTTCTTGAGTCCCATTTAATTGTATTTCCACTAGCGGGTAAATATATATTTATTGATTCTCTCTTTGTTTAGCCAGAAGAAGTAATTAGAATGCCTTAAATCAGATTTATATTATAGAACTGAACAAACAAAAAAGTTTTTTGGCCAAACTAAAAAAAAAAACTATATTTTCGTTCCGTTCTCTCTTTGGGATTTAATATGCGGCGGCCACTTTTCTGCACAATTGCGAAAACAAAAATTTTACTTTTGACTGGGGGGGGAGGTGAATGGAGTTAAACTTATGCAAATGACTTATGCAGCGTATTTCAGCCTCCCCCCTTGGCCCCGTGCCCTGCCCTGCCCTGCCCTGCCCGCTGGAAGCCAAGTCAAATAAAAGCGATGCGAACTTTTGTTAGTTTGGTTTAAGTGCCGTGGAAAAGGTTTCAAGAAGCGCGCAGGGGTGGCAAGGGTCAGTTGATGCCACGCTTCACGGCTGCTTTGTTTTCAGAAGGAGAAAAATTTGCCATAAAAATACAAATGCCACTTCTAGTTGGTAGAAATAACTCAAATGCCGTTTTGCTCTTTTTCTTCTGGCCATTTGCATTTCACCAAAAAATAAAAATGGAAAACAGCTCCAGGGGAAGTTATGCACACATTCTTTAATCTCTGGCGCTCAGCAATGAATCTCTGAAGTTGGCCAATTTGTGGCCACTAATTCGGTCTTGGCAAGTGTACTTGACTATCCCCCAAACAAGTCGCAGAGAGCGAAGGACTTGGTAGACTTTTAACGATGTCATCGCCGTAAACTTGTGACCCTCAGCTCAGTTCTGCTCAGTTCAGTTTTCCCTTTATCAATTACGCCGGCATTTCTCTTTTAATGATTTCGGTGCAGGCAGCCTCGATTTCCTCTTTTCTTTGCGCTTTTCTTTTGCTGACAAGTGCACATTTTTCTTGGCTCTGCCACGGCCCCCAGTTTTATACTTAGCCCAAGAAAGAAGCAAAGTTTGCTTTTCAAAAAAAAAAAAAAAAAAAAATGAAAAACAGCAAAGTTTTCTACATTTTTTTCCCATCTCTTTTTTTTGAGAATTGTTCGAAGTTTGAAGAATGCAGCAGTTTTTTCTGTTGGCTTTCCAAATTAGTCAGCCGTTAACATTTGCAAAGAAATTGGTCTCTCTTCGTTCATAATTTGAGCTCAAAGTTGAAGAATTTTTATTAATTAGCTTGCGTAATTATGAAGAAATTTTTTAAGTAATAGCGTTTTATTTCTTACTTGAACAACAAAACAAGACAACAAAGTGATATGTTCACCAGTAAATTGAGAGGTTACCACTAACCTCTGTCTAAATGATTGAATTATTGAACTTACTTTAAGTTTTACTTTTGAGCTTAAAAATATATTTACCCAAATATTTATGCCATTTTTTTAAGCAAAGATGTGCCATTTTTATTACATATTTTTAAGATAAATAAACAAAAATAATTTTATCTCGAAAAATGATTTTTTTTTTTAAAAATGAAATCAAATTCTTTACTTTTTGTATAAGCTTGCAGAGGGTATATTGAAATTGTACAGATGTTTGTAATGCATAGAAGAATGCTTTAATATATATATATTTACTTGATCAGCATGACGAGCGAAGTCGATATAGCCATGTCCGTGTGCCCGTTTGACCGTCCGTCCGTCTGTCCGTCCGTCTGCTTCTAAGCGATTTCCTCCGTTAGTTTGAAAGCTATCGCCACCAAACTTTGCACAAAGTTTTCTGGTACAAATACGCTGCACATTTGTCGAAACCGGCCGGATCGGATGTCTATAACATATAGCTGCCATAGGAACAATCGGTCGAAAAACTAGTTCTAGTGAGAAAAACTTTTTTGTTTTCAATGCAAACATCTCCAAACACCGTATTTAATAGTTTTCAATGCTACTCCATAAGTCTGCCAAATTTGGTCGAAATCGGACATCTATATAGAATAGCTGCCATACAAAAGTAAGGTAAGAAAAATAGTCTTAGTGAGAAAAACTTTTTTGTTTTCCATGAAAACCTCTTTAAAATAAGCATATATTTATTTTATAAGCTTTCACACAATTTTTCAAAGTTTTGTCAAAATCGGATGACTATAGGTTATAGCTGCCATATGAATGATTGGTCGAAAAACTAGTTTTAGTGAGAAAAACTTTTTTGTTTTCAAAGAAAACGCCTCTAAACTTTGTATTTCTTAGTTCGCTATGCTTTCCCATGATTCCACTAAGTATGGTAGAAATCGGACATCTATATAGTAAGGCTGTCATACAAAAGTAGAGTCAGAAAAGTCGTCTTATTGGGAAAAACTTGTTTGTTTTCAGTGGATATACCCTTTAAATTAGTTATAAAAATTAGTTATACAAACTTTAGTTAACTTTCCCATATTTTTGTTGCTAAAAATAATTAGAATAAGTTTATAAAAATGTTTTTAAAAAATTTTTTGAATGTGTTTTTTAAAGTTTTTTTTTTTAAAAATTGTCAATTGCTATGAAATAATCTAAAGTTAGAAATTATCAATATTTTTACTCCCCAATTTGTGGGCGTTGCTGAAGGATCTCTTAGTCAAAAAATTCTGTGAAGCTTGCAAATTATTATAAAACAAAATCCTGGGCATAATTTAAACAGCTCAAAAACTATAATATATGCAAAGTGTTTTGAGACTATTTTTGTTACTATTCCTTCGGCAAATCGATAAATGATTCTGATTGCTTAATATGTCCAGAAGTTCTATATATAAAGCTGTGGGAGCTGTGACGGAGAAGGCTAGCACTCAAGTTTGATGGCTCAAAATTATTCGACAGAGCCAGCTTAAAATTGTAAATATAACCGTTTTTGCAGCGGCTTTAACTTACATAACAGTCAGCAGAAGCATTTCAGAAGCAAAGCTTACAATTGTCTTTGAGAAGAGCCAACTTAAAAGCAAAGATGTCTTTAATTTCAAATTCCACACCTGCTTTAAAGACAAGGTTTCAAAACTGTCGTCTCCAAATTATTAATGCAAAAAAACATTAATAAAGCCTTAATTTTTGCCACCAAACAAGGAGTTTTAAAGCTTTTATAATTTAATATTAAAATTATGTCTTAACTTCAAATATATACTCGTATGTTGTGTAAGGGTGTAGGGATGGGAGCTATGACAAAAAGAGCGATTGCAGTGAGTGATTTCAATTTGGAGGCTGTTGACAATGAACATGTATACAATCAAAGATTACCAAATCAATAATCGCATGACCGGTATATTTAATCAAATTTCGCAGATTTTATACCATTTCCCGCCCATTTCCCCAGCTTAGAAACTTTTGACGGCAAGCGTCCCAATATTGCACAAAGTTTCATTGCAATCGGATGAACGGAATAGTTTTACCCAAAACCTTCTCCTGGCAATATTAAACAACTGAAAAAAAACGTTAGCCACAAAGGCCCAGGCGTTCTTAATTGATGAATAACTGTACACTTATCACCCCATTTTTATATTTATAAATAGAAAAAAGATAAAAGTTAATATCATCAAATCATAAGATCTTTCAAGGTCACAATTAAAACTTTGAAGTCTTCTCTTTTTAACAACATATTTCGACTGTTTTAACAGAGACTTTCAAGGCTTAGCTAATTCTTTAGCGATTTCTCTGTCCTAATCACTCGTGTTTTTTTCTTTCTAAGTTAAAGTTTATATCCATGTTAAGGTCTCACCTTCTATTCAAAATATAAAAAAAAACAAACCAAGAATTTAAAACTTTTTGCCTTTGATGTCTTTATTCAACGTTTTTTTTTTTATTCTACATACCTTTCAGTATTTTTCTCTGACTCTGTTTTTCCATTCATTTCATTTTGGGGGGCTCTTTTTTCGCATTTTTTTTTTATATTTGCCCTTACGGTGTGCGCTACTTTTTTGCAATGCTCACCTGGTAGCTTATCTCGTTGCGATGATCTGATAAAGCGGATAAAAAGGCAGACCCCTGTAAATCTTGCCTCAAATATGAGAAAAGTATTTAGGGAATAAACGTCGAGTGAAATCGAAATAAAAACAGAAACGGAAACAGAAAACAGACACAAGCAAAGGCGCAAATGGCAGGCAACTTGTTGCAAATGCTTATCAATTAATAAAAATCATTGCCTACTTTTTTGCGCTAAGCGCTCGGTTCTGCTCCGGCCTTGCTCGAGGGAATTTTTTCTGGTTTCTGGTTTTTGCTTTTCGTTTTTATTTATGACCAACGTTGTGAGGCTTAATCCCCATCATTTATACCAATTTGTGAGAAAATAGTTGCCATATGGAGGCGGAAGGCACGATGAGAATGAGATTTGCAGACAGGATTTGGATGCATTGAGCGGATGTTGAGCCAAGTTGGGAAACACAGATTGTAATAAATAAACCACAATTTCAATTATTCATACTGGCAAATAATTCTTAGTCCAATATTTGGAGGGTTTTACATTTACTTGTTGGTTTCTGGGAACAAATTTAAAAATTCATATCAATTGAGGGAAAATGCTCCATCTTATGTCAACAAGAGCAACATTAACAGACAATCGAAACTAGTAATTGACTTACGATTCCGAAGAGTTTAATTGAAAGTAAATTTGAAATTTAAATGAAATATCAACATTCATAAATAAACTTAAGTCTTAAGGCACTTTCGGCTTCTAATTCACTTGGGGTCGTAAAAGGAAATAGAATAAATTAATATAACCACACACAAATGGTGCACCAGCTGTTGCCTGCTGAACTGTACTCAGTAGTGTCCCCAACAGGATTGTCCGAGAGGTCCAGTAATTAATAAAGTTATTACCAACAACAGGGGCTCAAGGGTCGTGGGAGACTGAAAACAGCTTACATGTGGAGACCATTAAGTTGTAATTATGATCCAAAAAATGGGGAGGGAGGTTAACTGACGCTATGGTGGGGCTTTATTGCTCGTGGTTTTCTGGTCATTGGATATTCGTCACCATGGACACCAGCACACACACTGTGATTGCAATTTGTCAAGCTGGCTGGTTTACAGTTTGGATACTGCACCCAGTTAATAATGGGCCAAAACTTGCAGCGGATGTTCCGCTCAATGGTAACTTTAGAATTTCACAGAATAGCACAGAAATTTTGAATGGCATTCACATATTGATAGTATTTTTAAACAAATTGAATGTCTATAGAACACACTTCCAAATAATTGGAAGATTTATGACTAATACACATTTTCTTTTCTATCTTTTCAGCAAAATTAAGAAGTGTGGAAAGTCTTCCTAACGGCCCGTTTAGAAAAAGAACGCACAATTCATAGACTTACATCAGGTATGTACCCAAAACGTTATTATTTCTTTGAATTAATTGACTTAGCTACATGGTATCCCCTTGCAAACATTTTGCCTAGCTTCTTGTCAAAATTAAAATTTTGCAATTTTTTATCGTGTTTTTTCCGTCGATTCGTTATATTAACGTAATTTCCCTAAAAAATCTTATTACGCGTCTTACTTTTTGATCATCCAATCTTTGAATTGTCGATATATCGCTTAACAAACACTAAGCAGATCCCGACTTTCAGTTGCCCCTTATATATTGAGAGTGCACGAAACTGCAACTTGAGAATTCCAAATTGTCAAATCTCTGCCATATGAAAGATATTTGTAGCTGTATTCTTTTAAGGAAATGGTAGATTCAATGCAATTCTTGACGATAAAAGGAGGATCTGGTTGAAATCACATTCATATTGTGTTGAGTTCAAGTCCCAAAGTATGAATAAAGTTTGAAATAAAAGTTGATACAGTTCGTAAAGTTTTCAGAACTTTCTTAACTTTTGGAATAAATAATTTCATATCTCCAGATAGAATTGTCTTCTTATAACACAGAAGAGACATAGTTTGTATAAACCAGAGGAGACTTTTTCGTATCTTCAGGTAGAACTGCTTTCTAAACTCTTGAAGGAAACTCTCTTTTCTCTTATCTTTTCCATCTCCCAGAAGTATTGCTCTATTATATTCGAGAAATATCGCTTCTTCTAGCCCAGAAGTGACTCAGAGTGGCAACCTTCTTCCTAAAGTAAAATTAGAATGCCATCCTCATGCGATTTCAATAGAATGAAGCGATACCTACTGCACTCAAAAAATTTGATTCACTTTTTCGAAGTTCGCCTTATCAATTTATAAAAATTTTTTTTTCTCAGACAGTTTTTGTCAAACTTAAAACAAATTTTTGAAATTTAATTTTTTTAATTTATTTCTTACTCTTAGAAACTCGTTATCCCTTTCTTAAATTTTGCGTAATTTTTCTAGAAGCTTTACTGACAACTATTTTAAATTAAGAACGAATTTAAGAAAAACAAAACTAGTTCGGATTCTTAGAATAGGGCGACTACCATTAATGTTAGTAAAACGCCCTTGATTGAGCAAAGATCATTTATTAAATCAAGATTAATAGAAATTCGACATTAAATATAAAAATTTTTATATGGAAAATCGCTCTAAAATTCAGTAAAAATATAAAATGTGACTTAAGAGTCACAGCTGAGTACTTGCCATTTGATTGCGTTCTTTTGCGGTGACTCACAAAGAAACGATATCCCGAGTTCATGTCCCAGAAAAGGAAAAAATATACATAAATAAAAATGTTTTACCTTTGTTGTCATTCTTAAAACTAAACTGTTTCATCTGTGTTTCACTGAAACAAATGTGTTCATTAGAAAGCCATTTTTCTTAATATCAAGTTATATCCAAAAAAAAGTTTAAAATATGCATAAACTTATGTTTTAATAGACGCGATGGGGCTTTAAAGTTTCTGATATTACTCATACGCAGTGTGGCCTTTTAACTGCAGGGTCTGTGGGACGCCCGCCTGCCCATTTACACGCTATGCGCTCCGATCTTTCTCTTCGCTTCAAGTCATTTTGTCAACTATTTTATTTCTTTTGATTTGGTCTTAGTGTAAAATCTTTCACTTATGAAACAAAGTTGAGATTATTTACTATGCTATGCTATGACTGCGAATATTTTGTTTTGAATGGGCTATCACGCCTGAATTTCTGATAATTTGACCATAATTTTATACATTTAAGGCTTGTTTTGTATCCTCTCCACTGAATAAGACCAATTTTCATGCGTGTTTCCGCTTTAAGCACTATTAGCAGAAATGGTAAATCAGAACATGCTTGCCTGGTCCTCACCTCAGTCGGGTCCAGTTATGCTAACGTGTATGCACACAAACAGGAGCCAGCTCTCAAGTGTGGGCAATAAAACACACACAATTTTCCAATGTTTTTGTTTGGTCATGATAAATCAAAAAGCCCACGCAATCTCTAAGCACCAACATATGTACGTATGTGTAATACCACCTCCTGTCTGTTTGTCTGTCTGTCTGCCTGTCTTTCGGTGTGTTTGTTTGGGTGTTTGGTTGACAAGCTAATACGGCTTATTGAAAAATGATTGCATACTTTTCGGCTGGGCCCACAGTATACAGAAGACTCAGAGCTATCTACTCTAATGATTTATGCCGTTACATTTCATTTATTGCACATAATTCGTGGTAAGCCAGCAGCGGGAGTTCAACCCACCCCTCCCCACACGAAGAGACCAAACAATTTATCTTAGCATTTGCTAAATAATCGAATGCCATTTTTTAGTGTCGCTTAAATAATATTTATTTACAGGCAACATTCCCAAAAGTAAAACTTAGCACGTAGTTCACCTGCTAATGCTCCGTGGAGGGGGGGGTGGCACAGGGAAGGCATAGCGGCGACTTGTCGTTAACATATTGTGGCATATTTATTTCTTTCCTGCCCGTTGCACGTCAATTTCGCAAGCCACCCAAACAAAAAAAAAAAAACACACACAAAAAAATAGGAAGAGTGAGCGAAACAGACGAAAAAAAGGCAGTCGAAGCGAACGAATTCTTTTCGTACGTGCCTGACATTTCATTGTTTTCTTTAGGGGTGAAGGGGAAGGGGAATCGAACGCACCATCCATGCCAGCAGCAACCTTCAAATGTCGCCTCTAAACTGAGTCAATGTCGATACAATTTTTGGCCTGTATTTGTTAATACTCTTCATGTCAATGGGATGGTGCAGATTCTGGTAGAGACGTGGTGTGCAATTGTATCAGTCGTGTTGGGATTTAACAAAATTCTCAAAAATTTGCAGATATAAAAAAAAAAATCATTTCTTGAAACATTAATAAGGGGGTGTAGAGACATAAAGAGACATAAACTGGCTTTAAAAACAGTAAATTGCAAGCAATATACAATTGCTTTGATTTGAAATAAAATTATAATTTAAAAAAAAAAATTAAAGTTTTTTTCAAAGAAAAAAACTAGAAAAAAACTGCTTGTTTTACTCGTGAGGACTTTCCACTTAAAACCATATTGCAAGAGCGGAGGAAAGCTTTGAAATTTGATTACTTTTTATGTAACAATTGTTTTAATTGGCTGTAGAAGAGGTAGTGGGTTCGATCCCACTTCGGAAATTCTGACAATAAACTGAAACACCCGGTCACCTTCACTGGTTATTGGCGCCAGCTTTGAAGTAACTAGCCATGAAAAACTTTTGCAGCTAAATGACATGGGAAAAGGTAGGATAAAAGATAGACAAGTTGGGAGCAAAGGAAATTCGCTTGAGCAGCGCTGCCTTCTGCATACCCTTTTGCTTCATTAAAATTTAAGATATAAATTATAATATACCAACTCAATTATTTTGTTATGCAAAGCAAAATCCCCTTAGATTTGAAATGCTTAAGCCCACCACCACAGTTTGATTTTGAAAACAGCGAGCGTAGTCATGACAATTTTCAATTTAGGTTTTGGCATTCGTACTGTGGGTCCTTGGACTCCTCAACAGTGTGGCCAAACCAGTTTTCCCCGTCTTTTCTAGCTTTTTTTAAGCCGGATTTCGGTTGAAGTTTACAAATAGCAGGCTGTGGGAAGTCTCCAATTTATATACTCTGTACCAAAGGTAAGTAGAGTACATAAGGTTTGTTCAAAAGTATGCAACAGCTAGAAGGAAGCATCTCCGACCCCAGAAAATACATATATTTTTCATCAATAGCAGAATCGATATGGCCGTGTTCGTCGGACCGTCCGTCTGTCGCTACAAAAGAACTCGGGCGAAATTCCAGTAAAAATTAATATAGGTTAAAATATATTTTATAAATACATTTTCTTAAGTTAAGAAACCATTTCTTAAAATTTCTTGTTTCTAGCAAAAATATTGTCTAAGTATTGGAGGAAATGAAGTGCGAGCAGTGGAGGGAGAAGTGGAAGAGACAACACCAAGCGGCGTAGTAACCTCCCCTCTTAAATGAAATGGTTCTTATATATTTTTGCATATTTTCTACTGGTTCAATCAAAGTCTTTTCGCTCTGAAAAACACATTTTAATCAGTAATAATTCATATTTCACCTTATCTGGGACTTGAACTCGTGACTATAGCGCATTCGACTATCTCAAGCATTCATGAGAGACACAGTACAGAAGCAGTCAAATATTAGGCAATTAGCAAGACGGATATCTGTTGCCCCTTACATATTTCGAATGCAGGAAAGTCGTACATGAGAACTACAAATGTTGTCTTTATATACGGTGATTTTCTAGATTATTTTAAAATATTTCAGAACGAATTTCTAAATAGTTAATCTATATTTGAGAAATGTGCTTAAATTTCATATTTTAAGACACCGTCCAAGGTGTTTCTTTTCTTTAGTAAATCTGGCCTAAATTTAAGAAATTTTTTTAGAAAAATATCCTTAAATTTAAATTTCTTATCTTTAAATTTAAAACAAGACATTTTTTTCTTAAAAAAAAAACATATTTAAGGGTTGACCTCTCTAAGTTTGTGAAAAAACAGTATAAAAACAAGAAATTTTCTTAAAATTAAGAAATTATAAAATTATTTTAGTGCGAATTTTTAAAAACTTGAAAATAAATTGACTGAGTGTATGTAAAAACAGATCTCGAAGACAGTAAGAGATGAAGGGTACACAAGATTGGGACCTAAGCTTCTTATGCTTGAAGACAGATTAAGTTTATTTCCATTTTTTTCACGCGCCTAAATAGCTTACATAAAACCTCATATCTATGTCATATGCATAGATCGAAGGTTCGTACCTTCTGTACATAGTTAGGGGATGTTTTGGAAATCTCTGGAGATTTGTATTCGGTTGGTTTGCAAATCGCTTAAAAAACCTTGGCAGATTATTATATTAGTAGGAAAGGTTTGCGTCCACCAAACATGGTTGCATCTCGCGAAAATAATATTTCACATATTTTAGTTATGAGTTCAATTGGTGTTGAATTGCAATCTAACAATTGTTGTATAAGTATTACGATTCATACTAAAATTATAATTCAAATTAAACACATGTTACCCAAAACTACAATGCGAAATTGAAAAAAAGCTAGACAACCCTAGGCCCATTTTTTACTGGCTATTTTACCAAATTGCTTTAGCAATGCCAACTGAGGCAGAGTGGCAAGTCGGTTCTTGTTGAAATGGTTGGCCTTCGGTTGGTTTTGTGAAAAGTTCTCTCTGCAAAGTGAGACTAGCTTTCTATTTTCGTTTGTTTGTTAAAAAAAAAACACCGGATGAACTCAGACATGTAATACCAAGTCTTCAGCCTTTTAACAGCAGCCATAAATTGTGCAGTTGGTGGGCGGCAACTGCTCTCATACTTACTTCTAATGATACCCTGTGTGTCCTCAAGGAAAATAAGAGCGGAGATAGTAGTAACTTGACTGCCTCTCTGACTTGATAACTGATTCTAAAATGTCCAACCGAAAAAGCGATGTATTCGATTTTTCATTTATGTTTATATTGGGGAATTATTTATGAAAATCGAAATAGCTCGACAGTTGCTGAAAAATTCTTAACCCGGCATTGTTAAAGTTTGATGTGGGCTACGAGGCGTATGAGTAATTTGTTGTTCCAGCCCATTACAACTGAAATTTTAATTAACTTTTTGTATGAAATTGCCAACTTTATAATGTAAAAGGAATGCTCTCTTAAATTCCATTTTGGCTTTAAAAAGGTATACCCTACTGTGCATACACTTTCGTTGGTACAGAGGTTAGATTCGTATGCTAGATTAAAGTATCAAATCTTTTGCTGCTTTCTAGAGTATCTAAGCTTCAACACTTTTTGTTATCCCTAATTTCGATTCAGGTTCTTCTTGTGTGTGTGTGTGGTGTGTGTGTGTTCTATGTGTGTTTTTCGTCGCTATCGCAATGTGGCATGTCAATTTATTTGTCAAAGAGAAAAATAAGGCAGGTAAAAGTGTAAGCGAGCAAAAGAGAAATAGCAAATAGCTGAAACATAAAAGCGTCAAAGATACGGAGAGAAGCCTTCGCATGGAGGCGAAAACAATGACAGCCTTAAGTTAAGGTGTTTTGTCCATGTGAGTGTGTGTGTGTGTGTGTGTGTGTGTGTGCGACTGGGTGTGTGGGCGTGTCTATACGTGTGTGTCTGATGGCAGCTTTAAGCACTCGAGGGCGATGCCTGGCAGCAAAAGTAATCGATATTTATAGTTATGGAAATCGCAACAAGAGCCTAGAAAATGGCAAACCGTTCCCATATCACGTTTTGTCCTCAGATAAGAAAATACTTAATATCGCACGTTGCCATGAAAATGTTCATTGGCATAAGAATGTGTCTGGGCTTTTAAAGCAACCTTAATGTTGCTGGGAAATTTCAAGGAAAAGGCTGGCTGCATATAAAAATAGCACAGGGATTACTTAACTGACAGCTGTTGATTAGGTCACCATGGGAGGGCCATCATTATGCCAGAGTTCACTCATTAAAATGGCACTGTTTGAATGTCCATAGAGTTGAACAACTTTCTATTAAGCATTTAGCATTATATTAAACTAGTTTTGCAATTTTTATTTTAACTTTCTGTAAACTGTAGAAAATGCCAACAAACTTAGTGCCTGAGCAACATCTACCACACTTCTTTACCAACTGATTTCAGTCTCCAAGCACCACATTCTTGATTTTATCTGGGAAAAATCTCTCATTCCGCACGAAATTCGATCACCCCCCCCCAACCCACACACTGCTCCAGCATGCAGCCTCATCATTAATTACCAAGTACTTGTAGGCTGACTTTTAGGTCATATGCGACAATGACTTTTCCACACTTTTGCCTTTTCACATTTTACTGTTTGATTTGAGGTTTTTTTCCCCATTTTCCGGCTTTCTTATACGTGCATTTTTCATTTCCGCTTCGGCGTTGCGGCATTTCCGTTCATTTTTCACATATTTTACGGCGACGAGACGATGACGACAACGACGAGTGTACGTTTGTGTGCGTGTGTGTGTGTGTCGCGAAAAATGAAAACTCTCTGGCTTTTCTTTCTCGATGGCAATTCATTTTTCATGTCAGGGCTTTGCCTTAAAGCTTTTCGGGTAATCCTTTTAGAAATTACATTTTCATCCTCGCTCTCCTCAATATTTGTCAATAATTTTGAACAACGAGTTGGGGTTCATCCCTTTTGCCGTGGAGTCATAAACCACTCAGTGGCCCAACTGGGCAGACCACAAATATTTACCGCTAACCAACTTGCAGCTCGCCACTCGCTCGCCGCCGCCGCCGCAGCGCGCAACTGGAGCAAATCTCATTCTCAGCATCTCACGTTCGCTTAGTTTTGCAGGTTTATGTGTTCTGTACTTTACTCTTTCGCCTTTTGATATATGGCCCAGATCTGCTGGCCCACCTGGCCAAATTGCCTTTCTTTTTGTATGGTTTTTGGGTGATTCGGCGGGGAGTTGGGCGTGTTGGGTGTGTGTGTGTAAAACCGAAAGTGCTGCCATTTATTTTATTGCCACCTTGGCTGCGGCTGCAGCTGCTCTCGACTTGGACATCTCCGACAGCCTCGGCAATGAGTAAAAACTTTGAAAGCTGCCATAAAATAAACTAAGGAAAAAGTAAAGAAAAGTGACCCGAATGTTGTATTTTTACAGTATTTGGATTTGTTCGCTTTTTTGATTGGATTTTAACGAAATTTGCTTGTCTGCCATCTGGCGTAGTTTGGGTGTGTGTGAAGTAGCCTAGTTTTCCAAGATTTTCCATTCAGTTTGGGTTTAGTTTTCCCGTTGACACACACCGAGTAGTACACGAAACAGTTTTGATTTCCCTTCATTTTTCTTTCCCCATGGCGAGTTTGTGAGTTTACTTCTTATATCGCTGAACTTGTCAAACCTCAAACTTCACTTCCAACAGTGTCACCAACTGGATCAAGTGTCATGGCACTCAGGATCCCGGTCCGCGTGCTCCAAGAGCGGCCCTCTTGCGACCCATTACTTTCGAATTGCGTGCTCTGGAGACAGTGGCTATTACCGCACGGAAAAAGCAATTGCAGGAACTGATCCAGGGTGAGAGTGCCGTATATGAGGCTGAGTTAACAGCTCTAAGGAAATCTTTTGTTAAGAATGAAGTCTGTGACCGGCCGCTATGCAATCGCTGGGGCTTGGATGTAGATCTGCGGCGTTATTAACCGAATAAAGGACAATACTTGAAATGAGATGAATATGAGAAAATCGCTTATTTCGAATTAGTTATGGGCTCAGAAGCAGGGGTGCCCGCTAGGTATACGCATCGGCCGCACTTGCTGTTGCTTCGCATAGCCATTACAAAGATATTAAATCAGTGCATTTTAGTCCAGGTTTATTTTAAGGTAGTCACTATATGTGCTTTCAGCTTTCTGAACTACAGAGAGAACAAAAGGGATATTAAAAAATATCTATAGGATGAGTTTCCCTATTCACTTGGACTAGATACATTGTAATCATATAATGGATCTGAAAATCAACCAATGGCCATAATTAATGCCCATCCTTTGGATGATATTTAGCTACGTTGGCTGATTAAAAGGCATATTAAAGAAAGAACTATATTCATGGCATCGATTTTATCCCCACCTTTTAAGAAAACGTCGATTAAAATCGCTTAAAATCGTTTTATAAATGTGTCTGGAATACATCCTTAGGGCCTATCTTACATTTTTTACATAGGTTAACAAATAAGAAAATTAAAATAAATAAAAATCCTAAAAGGAATACGAATATATATAATATGATTTGTATAAATTTGTTTTCCTTTAAACTTTATTCAACTTAAATTATATCTTTTAATACTTGTAATGATGGGGTGCACCTCTAAAGTAAGCAAACTTTATTTCCTTAAGTAGTTATCTATTAGAACGATGACATTATCTCGTCAGACTATGAGTATTCACCCAGATTGTTGGATAAGTTATTATATATTTTGTTGTAAAATGTTGAGTTAATTCATTCATAAAATAAATACTTAACTAAAATTATTATTTTCAAATAACATAGCATACTTTAAAGGGCATTAAGCATGATATATTTTGTAAGTAAAAACTCTGTGCAACGTGAGAATGCAAAGAGCTATTGTGAATTTCCTGTGAAACTCCTGTTCATGAAACGATAAATTCAAATCAATTTGTTATTCAAATTTATCCAGATTACATTAAGAACATACTTTCCAATACAGGGCTGAACTAAACTGCGAGCATAAGGCTTTTCGAAAAAATGAGGCAGTTTTTTTAAGACATCGGGGATAGGGAGTGTCACCTTATTTTTATCAACTTGTCTTCTATAAATGACACCAAATAGCTCAGAAATAGTTCAGAGAGAGAGAGATTTGCTTTGGGAACCGCATACGTAAATTTGTGGTATTTCGACAAGGTCCTATAAATATTTCCCATCTTTTGTGTACTCTGCTTGACCACTTTAGAATTATCATTCTAAGTTAACCTTAAACAGAATAGTGCATGAACTAAACCCATTTTTTTGTAAATTCTAACGGTTTTTTTTTTAATGCCCTGAGCACGATATTAGTTTTGAAAATATTTTCGATGGTCTGTTAAGTGTTGTTTAAATTAAAAATTATGTCAATTAATCAACGAATCCTCTGACATTGTTCTGTACAAAGATATGTTCTACAGCCCTAGTGTGCAGTTTAGTTAATTTATGTAATGGCTTTCTTCCATGCCGTTTCCAATTGGCAGGCCAAGACTGTTTCTAAAGTTATGGAGGAACACTCGCTGATAAAAAAATGGGAAACAAATGCCTATTTGAATTTTAGAAAATGACAATAATTGAAATGTATTTATGTGTTTTCATTGTAAAATTTTTTTTTGGTGGTTCAATGGTCGTATGAGTAACTTTTTTTCAAAACGTTGATTCCAAGGCGCTAACATTCAAAATTAATATAATATTAATTGGTTTCCATAATTATTAATAATATACCAAAAGTTAGCATGGGAATTGAAGGGACCTATTGTTTCCCATTTTGCCGTTTTGAGGCTCAACAGACCCAAACAGATTAAACTCTTAGGAAACCAGATTTTGGACTACAAGGCAAGGCAAGTGAGATATTGCTTTGAGCAAAACGTTTCAGAAATCTATGAACCATTAAAATATGGCGATTAAAGGATGAAAATCTGAACCGAAAGGTCAGAATGAGCTAAAAACATCAGTTGCAGAAAGAAAACAACTTTGTCATACTAAGCTGCTTTCTAATAAGGACTTTAAGTTTACAACTGCGAATTTCTTCATGAGTACTCTCCTTAAGTCTAGAGTTTCCTTTTAATGGTATATTCAAAAGGCGGTTTATATGTTTTCTCTGTTCCATATCAAACTTCACTACAAACTTATGACCTAATCAGCAAACTCTATGCTGACAATTTACAAGTGCACATTCTGCCACAAATTGACCACTTCCTTTCCTAATTTAGGCTATGAGGTACTTGACTTAACGTTGAAGCTATTCAAGTTGAGCATAACCCTAAGTTGTTCGTACTTAAGTCACGGCTTGATGGATTGCAACAAAGTATTCACAAAAAAATGAACAAAATCTTCTTCTTCTTTTATTCCAATCCCTAGGTGGGACATAGGGCATCGAAAATCTTAAACTTATCTTAATCTTCACAGCTATGCAATACTTCCTACTTTACTGCACACAAATTTGACGTTTTAAAGTTTAGCTTCAAGCTCCAAACATCATTAGTCTCACATCGGCTTAGTCCCTGGCCCCTTCCCCCCCTTCTCGTTAACCTGTCTGACTATTTGCTTATCCATATCCGACATCTAATATCGGCCACATGTTATCACAAAGTTATAATACCCCAATTGGATGATGTTATAAAAAACAACTCAAATCCAAAAATTAAGCTTATTAAAAACTTTCCATCAAACTATTCAAATAACAGTGGAAACATTTCAGGCACAAAAACTAAAAGTTCGTAAGCTTTTGGCAAATCTCAAGCAGATTTGCAAAAATTAAACAGAAAAAAAAAGTGTAAAATTTCCACGATGTAACAAAAAGTTGCATCAAACTCATTTGGTCAGCTCCTAATGGATTGTTGTTCGGTGCGGTACAGTTTTTATTTTACGCTTTTTAATTAAATGTGTTAAGAGGAGAGTTTCAAGTTTTCGTTTTCGGTTGAAAAGTTTGCTGTGTTGGCCAAGATCATTTTGACAGTTTTAAAAGTTTCTTGGGCGAAACGGAAGTGAAGTGAGTGAGTGGTTGAAGCACATTTTAACGCCAGCTTTTGCATAATTTAGGTTTTAGTCTCTTTTGTGGGAGAAATTTAGTGGAAAGTAAGGCTTTTGCATGGTCCGTTTAATGATGGGAACTAATGGGCTTACAAGGGACTCTTGCTGTAAAATGCCTTCGACTATTTTGACAGCTATGTGTTGACTGTATGTATGTATGTGCGTGTGTGTGTGTGTCACGGAAAGGTAACCACATCACAAGCAAGTCTGCTTTCAAATTAATTACATGTTTGCGGCCAGGCAGAAGTCACTCATGGACATCAACATCATCATCGAAGGTCCCCTGAAAAGGAAATGAAATCCAAATTGTAATTTCCAAAACACAAATCATCAACTAAATAATTACATAACGAATGAGGAGGGGAAGTGGAAGGATTAATTTATTCCTTCCTTATTGTCTATGTAGAATAATTACCTGCACTTTGGTTTATTTACATTAAAGTTGGATCAAAGCTGGCATTTAATGTGGAACATTTTTTTCCATTAAATAAACAGAAAGCTATGCAAAACGTTTAACAAGTTTTACACAAAATAAAATGTAAAAAAATGTTTAAATATTTGTTTAAGCTAAATTTATTTAAGAAAAAACTGTCAATAGCTTGAGGGCTTTTTTTTTAACACATATACAAAATGTTATGCTGAATTTTTTACAAATATTTCAGTACACGAACAACAATGCTTACTTTTGGTCATCGAAAGACGAAAGACAAACAGAGGGAGAGAAAAAGAGAAAAATCGAAATTAACTAGATAAAGTTTTAACTAATATTTGCAGCTAATTGGAGATTCAAACTGAGATTCCTTTATTACCTCAAATTCCCCAATGACTTAATATTTATATAAATAAATCCCATCTAATTCTTTCTTTACCCTGTTCTGCAAGTGGCACTTTCATATAATCAAGTCAAAGTAGCATGTCATAAAAATAAAAATAAAAAAAAAAACCACCAACTTCATACAAATTAATTGGCATAAATAACACAGAATAAACAATTTGCATGGGTAAATATATAACTTGGCAAATGAGGTGCGGCTTCTCACAAAGGAAAAATGTGGACGCGCTTGCTCCATCCACCAAACTGAGTAATTAACTTAATGATAAAGAGGTTGCCCCGGGCCAGCGGGCCAACTTCTCTTTTCTCAATGACAACTCTCATTAGTCGCCAAAATGTTGCATTTCTTTCTTGCTAAATGATGAATATGGTTAATTTTGGTTTTATGTTGTATGCCTGGACTGGACACAGCGGCCGTCAGTAGTCAGTATGCGTCCCAGGGCGCTGTTGATGATCCCAGGACTAAAACACATTTTTCGTTTGTCCTTTAATTGCATATTTGAGGATGCTGAAGACAGACGGACATATTACAATTACTGGCATATCCAGCTGTGTGTGTGTGCGCTGTGTTTGATGTCGTCGCCAGAGCCAAATATTCTCGGCTACAAATTGAATGCCAAGTTTTAGTGTCTAATTAAATGCCCAGGCTGCCGACAGGCTGCTCCTGTTAATTTATGCAGGACATGGAGTTTTTATTTTAACATTTAGGTGTAAGCAATAAAAATTCAAAAGTTTTCCATCATAAATCGTATGGAAGGCTCGTAAAGAGCAGCTGTCGCCGTAAACATAAATAAGATGTTAAGACAAGCCAGGGGGGGCTAACGTTCGCGAGTGCTTCAGAGACAGGTGGGCCGGGCTTGAGTTGTATACTGAAAATGCCAAGAATTTGTAAGATCATGTAATCATCTTTTCGATTTTACCATATTTTTTAATTGAGAATAACATATACAACACTTAAGTTCAGCAAAGAAGTCGTGTCCCTACACATAGAAAAAAGACGATCCATTGGATGATATTGCATACACTGAGAAAAAGAATCTATTATCTAGATTGAATATTTCTTTTTCGAGAAGATTGCAATTTTGAACAAAATGATGGAAAAACTTGAAATTAGATTGAAAATCGGAAAATAAAGATTTATCAGATCAGATCACAGCCTGTTTACTATTAAATTATTATATAATTATATTATTATGTTATTATATTATTATATTATTATATTATTATATTATTATATTATTATATTATTATATTATTATATTATTATATTATTATATTATTATATTATTATATTATTATATTATTATATTATTATATTATTATATTATTATATTATTATATTATTATATTATTATATTATTATATTATTATATTATTATATTATTGTATTATTATATTATTATATTATTATATTATTACATTATTATACTATTATATTTATACATGGCAGCTATATAATGTATTCATCCGATTGTTCTGAAGCAAATAATATTATAGACATTTTAAAGACGCCAAAAATTTAAAACGAAAAATTGTTCTCACTGAATCTAGTTTTCTACCGATCTTTCCTATGACAGCTTTATGCTATGGTCTTCCAATTTTGACAAAAAATTGAACAACTGTGTGAACCTACATTAAAGATTAAATGTCTTCTTCAGACTTTCTCAATTTTCCAGTTTTCGACTGCTCAGCAAGGCAAAAAGTATGGAAATGACTACATATGATTTTTGGAAATTTTTTGCTTGCCAAAATTTTTAAAGAAATTTATATTTTTTTTCGAAAAACTGTTTGAAAATATTCTTAAAAAGTTTTTTCAAGAATGTTTTCAAACCTGAACATTTGAAAATTTGTATTTATTTACGGTTGTTAAAATTTACGATGTTACCCTTTCAAAAGTACACCTTCCGCAAAACTGGTTATGTTTTGGAGTTATGCTTTTCTCATAATTAGTTCCCTTAGGGCCAATTATTATCCAATTCGATGATAGTATTAGAGAAGGGTTAGAACTCGGCTTCAATTCATGAAATGATTGGAAGCTGCATTTTATTATAAAGGTCCTTCCGTTTAAAACTATCTACATGAACAACTTAAATGGTACTCAGTTATCCCAGTTTCATGCATAATCCATACTGTCACTGGGGTTGTCGATGCAGTTAAAGGTCAACAATGTTAAACAAATATATACCTGAATTATTAATACTCATAATCATAGCACACTGTAAAGGGCATTTATCATATTTTCAAAAGTGCCTTAAAACAATAATTGTGTGGTTTAAGCCTTAAGCCGCAAAGCGATTTTAACGCGGGCAAATAAACTTTACTTAGTCATTTTTTACCAAGTATTTTGCAGTTAAATCGATTGGCTTATTTAAAGTCCATATTAATGAGCTTATCCTGAGGCATTAATGATTTTAAACAAAAACTGTTGTAGTTACTGAGTCTCTTTATATAGTTTTGGGGCTTTAAGTATTTAGAACTGGCATGAAAATGTGAAATACTAGAAGAGATTGAGCAATTAGGTCTGCTTGCAGATTAAGTTTATTTTTAAACTTTAATCACGTCCCCTGCTGCCCTATAATAGAAAAATACACTAATAACAATAGCAGAGCTAGAGCTAATTTCCAAATTATGCATTAAGACCGGTTAAGTTATAGAGGCATTCAAAAACGTTGCCTACTTTTCGGAGCAGCATGCGCAAACAGCTAACAGAAAGCGGTCATACTAACTTTAGTAAAGGGTTTAGCGAAGTGTGAGTAAAATAGATATAAATATAATCCCACACAGGATTAAAGTGATCCTATTTTTTGAGATTAAAAAAAAAAAGTGTGAGGCCAATCAATCTTTTCTCGGATCAGTTCAAGAGTATCCGGGATTACCCTGTTTGCAATCCCGTTTCGGATTGATTTCTTTCATCAGTGTATCGGTCTCTACTTCATAGTTCAACTCGATTGAAAAATTATCCAAACCAAATAGGCCCTGTGAAACCTTTTATATTAACCAACTTTTCAGTATTCTTTCTACCAGATCATAGAACACACATAGTTCTAAAGTTTTCCCCACAAAAATCATTCTAAATTTTTAGCAGTATAAAAAAATTATAGTCTTTAGTCCTCTTTTGATTGCAACAAAACTCGCTTAGCTTAACAAAATGGCTGATCCGGATATGACTGATTTAGATATGACCGTTGCACCACCCATTGGTGCTGGCATCGGCGGTGCACCCGGTGGTGGCGGTTTCAATGTGAACAATGAGCGTTTGGATTGTGAACATTTGGGTGAGTTTGAGGCAGAATTTCAAAGAATTCGATTGCAAACTATAATAATGGCTTCACCAGATGACATAACCGAGAAGTGGAGGGATCCAAATAGACCTCACTTTACCACAGTGCTTTTGCGTTTCTTTGGCAACATATTTGGTAAGTTCAAGTAACCCCAAGTGGAGCCTGAAGTAACCAGTGTGTCACCCTCTTCTAGTGGATAGCTTTAGAGCCATTTTTTCCTGAGCCAATTAAGAGCTAAACCTGGTCCCTGTTTATGAATAAAATTCTCAGCAATAAAATTTGAAGTCATTATGATTTATTAGTGTTTATGTTTCTAGTGGCAATATGTAGCATTGTGTATGGGTATATGACAATGGCAGGTGGCGTTATGTATTTCTTTAAGAATATCTGAAATTTCACCGAGGAATAGCTCCAGCTTGGTCGGATTGCGAAAGACCTCCTTGTCCACGCGTACTTTCTTGTCATCCCAAATTTGCCAACGTCGCATGCTGTTGATAACGTCACCACAGAAATCACGCTTACATCGCTCCTGACGGTCTAGGATATCCTGCAACTGCTTGCGCCGCTTTTCTGTTGGCGACTTGGATGAGTTAGGCTGCTTCACCCCGGCAATCGATTACTTACTCTCTTCCATGTTGATGTGCACTTTTATGGCTTTAGTATCGCGTTGCGACTCATCGTACAATTCAATGATCTGGTGCATGCGCCTGTCCAAGTCCTTGTAATAGCCCAAGGCGATTTCGCACTGTGGCTTACATAGACCTGAGAAATCGGGTCCTTGAAAGGGTACATTCGTAAAGCGTCCGTTCGCCCTAAAGTGCTTGCGTTGACTCTCCACCCCGGTCATACGCTGGGCCATGTAGCTGCGTACGCGTCCATTGTGAAAGCGAAAGTTGAGGCTGGCCATTAGCTTTTCTATACGCGACAGGCAGCTGCAGTGGCATTTTAGTTATGCTGTGAAAAGCACTTTCAGTATTACTACTCACTGTGAATTCCTCAACGAGTAGACGCCGGGTATGGAATAGGTGCGCAACAGATGATGCAGCTTGAAGGCCACACAATTCAACAGATCCTCAGCCGCACAGAGCTGCATGCGTCGTAAACTATGCATATCGTGCACCGTCTGACGCACCCACCAGCCACGGAATAGGGCCTGTATTTTGGTGGCCGACCTATTGTATAGCCGCTCTAACCGCTGCTGCAGCATATCCTCAACCTTATGCAGCGCATTGTGTCTTGTCCAGAAGCCGCGCCACCAACGCTGTATGACTATGGCAGCCTTCGTACGTTTTTCGATTAGTTGGCGGTAATGAAAACCTCGCCAGTTGCTTTGTATGGTACGAGCGGCCTTGAATTGAATGTAGTCCAGGATGAGCATCGAGGTTCTAAGGATAAGAAATCATTTTGATGTTTTAGAACTTTAAACAAAGACTGAATTGCATTTATTTTGTTATGAAGCTCACAAAAGGAGAGAAGAATTCGTCGAATTTCTACATTTTCCTATCCTGGAGTGCATTTTTTGGATACAAGAAGCTTATTTTTATACTTTCTAACAAAAGTACACAGAGTGTATTAAGGAAAAAGGACCTTATACAGTAAATAAAGGTTATTGATCAGCATAAACGGCCTATTTAGCCCTATCCAACTGTTTGTCCGAATGAACAAGCTAATTTCAGATATGGTAAGATAAATAGGCTTGTCATTTATAGGACAAGATCTTCTTATACTATACTCATCTTAATTTTTGCCACGCCCCCTCCCGTCTCATCAAATTAGAAAGCTGCTGTGTACCTTAAAATTGATTCTCCAAAAGAATAAAAAAGATCGGATGAACGATGGTCCAGTTATAAGGAAATCAAACAATTATGCAGGGCAGCACCGATCGCAATTGCTATTGGAAAAAAGTCGTATCTCCCACAGTCTTAAAGATAAATGGTTCATGCCTTCTGGACATATTTATTAGTCAGGATGAACAGTTGTCGAGTTATGATCAAAAGACTGTTCGCTGCTGCAGCGCAATAGCAGCGCTGTTTTTAGCTGCTACTGCAGCATCCAAATTTATGCTGAGCTTTTAATTTCGTTGGTACAGAGTATGTTATAGTCGGGCATGACCGACTTTCTTGTTCAATTTTTTGGTCCTTTCTGTGGAAATGATTTTCTTCAAATGTCAAATAAATTAAACAATTTTTTAGCGTCTTACTTCTAGAGTATAAATAATTGTCTGGTATTGGATCGAAAATTAAGAAGTAAATCCTAACGATGGACCGCGAATTATGAAGTACTATTAGTTTCATACTAAAAACTTACGACTTCTTTTTTTAAATCTTTATATTTATATTAAAATATTAACATTTAGCGTGGTGCACAAATGCCGTTTTAAATTACCGCAAACTGAGTGGTGGGAAAATAGATAGATTCATAAAAAAATATTCGGAAATAGAGGGTTTTTCAAAGACTTACTCTTCCATAGAAAACATAAAAAGGCACTGGCGGAATTAAAGGATGAATTGACTAAAATTTTGGTATCAGAAGTACTTCCTACAGACCGCTAGCAATTTTGTTCAACGAAAGTTGTTACTGATATAATTTTATTGGAGGTAAAATAAACCAAATACGCGTGATTTAACAGAAGAATGATTTTGGTGTGGAAAGGAGTGAAAAAAAGGATCTATCCGCAAACAGCCGTTCAAAAGTTGTATATTTATTTGACATTATTGGAAAAGCATACGCAAATTTTTGTTAAAAAAAAGTGTTTTTACTGCAACACTCGTTTAAAAGAAACCATGAATGGCCCTGGCGATTTTTTTGCCCAAAAATTCTTCACAAATCGCGATCTATCGATGAAAATGTTGTATAATATAATATGTAGCTCTTATTCTTCGCATCCCAATCAAACTCAACCATTTGATATAGATATATTTCCCCTTTGTATGCACACTTACCGGGACAGCATTGGCAGCAAGGATACTCCCAGCTCACTGTCATCCTCGTACATGTCCAGCACTTCACTCCTAAGGATACAAAGATAGCATTACATATCTAAAGATAACACTTCTTCCCACATTTTTTCATACTAACATGCTAGAAGCTAGACTAGTTGGCAAAGTTTGGCTTCTGGTGTTACCCTTATTGGAATTGACATAAAACATTTGTCTTTAGTGTTTTCTTGTTGATTAAGTGTACTTGTTGTTGTCTGTTGTTGTTCCTATTATATTGTTTAATATAGACTAAACTGGTTGACAAACATTTCATGGGCATGTAAAGTAATCCCCAGCCATAATAATTTATATTAGCATAAATCTGGAAAGCCACGCTTCGCAATAAATTTGGCCAAAAGTGGCATTTAATTGAATTGTCCTTGACTGTTTGCCTAACAAATGGCAAACCGCATCGATAGGGGCCCCTAAGGTCAAGTGGTGGTTTGCCTACCTTTTCTCCACTTTTGTACAGCCAAATGCCATTAGAGAGCGCCTACCACTTTAAATGAAAATCAATATAGCCCACATTGTTGGAGTGTTCCGGTTTTTGGGCGACCTCGCCGCCTTCACCAAACCTCCCCCACCACCTTACCACCAACTCGGGTGCTCATTATGCGCCACAAATGAACCACACACAAACAACGGAAATGAGACGGAAATTCTCATTTATGGCGCCCTTGACGCCGTTTGCAGTTGCCACTATCTATTGCCAGGCAGGCTGACAAGTTGGCACTGTTTTCTGATGCCGTTTCTGATTATAGTCGGAGATTTATGTGCTGCCTACTGATATTGACAATGATGATGAGAGGTTTGCTGGTAACAGCGCTCTGACCTAGTAACTGATATAGAAGCTGCGGGGGATAGCTGGGGGCAAACGTAATTACACCATCGGTGGAAACTATCGTTTTTACCAAATGGCGGATAATGTCAAATGTCTCGACTTGGTAGCACAAATTAGGAAATCAAGCAGAATCACAGTTTTGCAAACAGAAAACTAAAACGAAAGACGGTGAAGACACTGAAACTAACTCCACGAGGTGTGAACTTAGTAGTTATCTTAAACCAACGATTTATAGATATTATAGATGACGCATCTGGATTAAATCGAAAATTGGTAGCCAATGTCAGCTACCAGGAATAACCGAATTTTCTTTTACATGCGTCATCTATAGTACCTTTAAATGCTTTGGTAAAACACTTACTGCGTTATATCAAAGAGATGTAGATATTTATAGATGATGCTTGAGGATCAAATCAGAAATTAGAAGCCAATGTCAGCTACCAGGAATAATCGGTTTTTGTTTCACATGCGTCATCTATAATATCTATAAATCTTTGCTTAAACTTATATTCTTAATTCTGTAACAGTTCTTAAAATCGCTTTCGAACTTGAAATTACTGAAATCGTATGGACATCGGTTTGATTTTGGGTCGAAAACGGTTTCTGGAACTCTTGGGAACAATTAAAATATAATTTACTAATGTTAAGAATAGTTAAACAAATTTTAAAATTCGAGGATCTTTAAAAACAGAAGCTATTATGGGATGAGGATTTTATGAGTGGTTCTAAATTGTATTCTAGGATTTTCATTAAACTTTGCTGCCCGTTCTAAGACACAGTCGCTCAAAACCAACCAGATAATAGATGAAGTCGCTAGACAGAAGGTCCAATTCTCTAAACCTTAATTTTATGTTTGGAATATGTTTGGGTTCAGTTTTGATTTCTAGAGGTTCGGTTCATGTTTCAGTTCACAGAAAAATAAATGTGGGAATTCCGGGCTCGAGCCATTTCGGTTCGGTTCAAAACCGGTTTGCAGCCCTGGTTGAACATCTATTGAATAATTTTGGTTTGCATTTGAAATAATATCCTTGCAAAGGGTATTATAATTTTGCCCTGTAGTTTGCAACTTATAGAAATATTTATTTCCGACCCCACAAACTATATATATATTCTGGATCAGGGTGAACATCTGAGTCCATTAAGTCCATTATCCCTCTGTCTGTCCATTCGTCTTTTTCTACGCATTTTTTGCACAAAGACTTTTGTTTTTTCTGCCCCCTACTATTATGTCGATACCGGATCAATTGACTATATCTCACAGCTCCCATACCACAAAATATATGAAAAATCGTTCGGAAAACTAATTAAAGTGAGAAAAACATTTCTGTTTTCAATGGAAAGGTCTCCGAAACTTTTAATGTATATATTGTCTATGCTTTTTTATACAAAGGGTGATTTTTTGCCAACTTTCTTTATAGCAGCGCTGTTTTGGCAGCTCAGCTGTTTTCGTTTCTCATGTTACTGTCAAACATGTTCAGCTGGGTCTATAATTTAACCATGAATCGACTTACAAACAAACATCGCTTGCAGATTATTGAACTTTATTATCAAAATACCACTTTTTTATTGGAAAATTGTGTGCAGCGACGAAGCTCATTTCTGGTGGAATGAATAAGGGTACAATCAAAATTGCGGTATTTGCATTGCTTGAACTGCCAAAACTGTTTGGTGTGGATTATGTGCCGATGCTACCATTGGAACGTACATTTTTAGAGTTAACGAAGGCAGGAACGTTAATATGAATGGAGAGCGCAATGATTTCAAACTTTAGTTTTCCCAAAATGGAAGAGCTGGACTTGGCTGACATGTAGTTTCAACATGATGGTGCCACATGCCACAAAGCACGGGAAACAATGACCCAATTGAAAGGCGAGTTCAGTGAACTGTTTATATCACCTATGGGATTGGTCAATTGTTCGCATAGATTATGTGATATAACGTCTTAAGACTATATTTTGTGGGGCTATGTTAAGCCTCATGTCTACAGCGACAAGCCAGCAGCAGTTTACGAACTAGAAGCCAATATTGAAGAATATATTCGTAACATACTGGCCCATTTGTTGGAGAGAGTATATCGAAATGGGACACAGCGTATGAACCATTTGAGGCGCAGCCATCATAGAAAGATTTCATACATTTTTCAGAGTTTTATTTTATTTTTTAAACACATTTCAAAAATCACCCTTTAGTTTTCCCAGAAAAACACACACATTTCCTTTCTCAGAATAGTTAATTTTTTAAGCTAATCTATTTTCAAGAAGAGGTCATATTCAGGTTCAGGTTCGTGGGGTTCCATGAAAGGTCTGGTTCAAGAGACCCAATCACACCTGAACCAAACAGGTTCTATACCGGTTTTTAGCCACAGACCTCTAATTAATAAATATTTCCATCCTAAAACGAATGAATCAAAGCTTAACTATCTAATTCACCACATATCGGCCACTTGACAGTCTTGAATTAAGTCAACGATATGTTTAACCTATTAATGGTCCCAGCGGCATTGACATTTGACTCCACTTGAAAATATCCGATAAATGGAATGGGGATGGAATGTCGAGTTGGTCCACCATATTTTTATTCCTTTTTTCCCCCCCGACTTTCAGAAGTTGCGAAATCCAACTCCCTCACCCCCACAATTCTTGATTACACTTTGGTCGCTCATAAATTTGTATCAGTTCCAAAACAAAAGAAAGAAAAACTCTCACCAACTTGCTTACACTTCTTCACCTGTTTGGGCCATATAAAAACTGAGGGTAAAAGTTTCCCCTTTATTTCACCTCAGTGACTTGAAGTGAAACTTGAGCGATGGCGCGAGAACGAAAATTTGGCGCTGCTGTTTACCAATTTTCATTAACTGCATTTATTGAATTGCTCAAATTTGTTGCTGGCGTAACACGGGTGTAAGGAATAGAAAATAAATACAAATTTGTCTGGCCCACCGATCTTAGCGGGGAGCCTCCGGTGTCAGCACTTCGCCGTTCTTCTTCATCAGTTCAGAGATGATGCGCTGGGCATTGAAGTTCATGACCAAGTCACGCGTATAGTTCACCAAAGTGGTCAGCTCATGGAAGGTTGGATCGGCATTTTGCAAGTACTTGGCCAGACGGGGATTGTATTCCTGTGAGTGGGTCTCCAGTTCTTTGAAACCACGTACGAAATTCTCGAGAAATTCGTTGAGCACACGATGCTGTACAATCACCTGCGAGAGTTTGATTTGTTGTCGATTGTTGGGACGTAGACCCAGGCCCAAATCCGAGGGAGTGGATGACACCGGTGCAGCAGCGCCGCTGCTGTCGTTTGATTTCTGTGGCGACTCCTCTGCCGAGGAGATGGTAATATTGTCTGGATCCTGCTGACAAGCATCCACCTCGTCATCCTCTTCGGTGTCCGAGCAGCTGGTGTTTGGCTGCTCATCTGGCTCTGATTCTTCGTCCATATCATCGGGTTCCGAAAGCGGTGCAGGCTCATAGGTAACATGTACAACATCATCCTTGGCCACCAGCTCCTTGACACGATCCGCATAGCGTAAGGTGTTCAGTGTATGCTCCACTGAACTGAGGCCCGGTGAAATCATGGCTATCATGCAGGTTCTATTCTGTTCGCCTCCAATAAAGGAGTCGCGCAGCACCTGTGTAAGCTTGGAGCCACGGAAGGGCAAGTGACTGGACTGGCGACTCAGGGCACGTATGCACTCCTTCAGGGCCAGCAGAGATTTGTTGATCTCGGCACCTTCAATGCGAGTTTGACGATTGGCCGATTGGGTGTCCGCACCCCGTTCATTTCCGGCCAGATCCACGAAAGAGCACTTGCCATAGGCACCCGAAGACTTGGGCAGATGCAGACTTATCTGGAACACCGCATGAGAGCGTGAAGACTTGGCATTGGCCGAGGTCTGGCCCGAGGTGCGCTCCCGATTGCCCAGCTCAATGAGACGCAAAACATCCTCCACATTATTCACGGCTATTTCATTCAAGCCCATCACCACCACCTGCTGACGTCCATCCTCCAGCACACGCAGCATGGGCTTTTCGGGATGTAACAGGTCAAACACCTTGGTACCATAGATCTCAAAGAAGCTGCACGAAACTTCTGCTCCCAGGTTGCGATACTCCGGCTTGCGGAGCTCCAAGAAGACGTCTCTGGCGGCCAAGGCATAGATGCCGGTGCTGCAGTCTTGCAACTTGCCTTTGAACACTCCACCCATGGTGTGGGTCTTACCGCTCCCAGTCTGTCCGTAGGCAAAGCAGGTGGCATTGCCACCC
Organism: Lordiphosa andalusiaca; assembly: GCA_035044965.1. Taxonomy (NCBI): domain Eukaryota; kingdom Metazoa; phylum Arthropoda; class Insecta; order Diptera; family Drosophilidae; genus Lordiphosa; species Lordiphosa andalusiaca. The sequence continues at coordinate 793,974 of JAWNNM010002303.1, read as the reverse complement.
TCGAACATGGTGCGTATGAGGGGACGAGCCGTGTGCTCGTACACCAACTGGTTGTTGCAACCCTCGTCGAAGGTGTAGTCGAAGCGAAACTTGTGATGCTCCAGAAACTTGGTCAGATCCACCTTGTTGCGCAGCTCGTGCACAATCAGGGAATCGCGGCTGGGCACCGAAATGATGTCCACATTTTTCGAAGCCAACTCACGTCGACTCATGGGACGCTTGCGCACGCACACGGTAATCTGCTGCACCCGTGCCCCCCTGGGGCTCAGGCTGCGCAGCGGTTGCAACACCAGAGTGTCACGATATTGGCGCACCATCAGGGCCACCTCCCAATTGGGATTGCCCGGGTCCTTGCGCATCAAGGCGGTCTTCTCCTGACGCTGTTCGGCCTGCCAGGCGCGGCGGCGTACTCGCTCTTCCTTCATGCGCTCCACTTCACGCACCACGCTGGAGCAGTTAATCCCCGGAGACTTGCGTTGGGTGGCCATCCCCTGAGGACTGGCGTTGCGAGATTTGCTCATCAGTCGCCTAACTGGACTGGCAGGGGCAACCGGTGCACGCGCAGAGAAAGCTCCGCCGGCTGCAAGACGTCCACCAATTGTCGATTTGGCCTTTCTAGCCGTCAGCACATTACATTTCATTACTTTCTCCACCTTATTGTGGAAGTCGGGTACACGTAAACGCTCCGTATAGAGATTGGCGGCCACTGGCTTGCGGTAAGTCTCCGCCTCCGACTGTGCGGCGGCCACCACTTCATCAGTTCCAGCAAAGGGCATTTCCGGTTCGTCGAATAGATGTGCGTTAAGTGCCACCACAGTGCTCATTGAGATTTCCTTGCCTTTGACGGTGGCACCCTCAGTCCATTCGCCAGTTATCGAGTCTTGTTCGACGTGCCTGGCCGTAACCACCACAGGATGTATGCGTCCGTTGGAGCGTTGAATGTTGATCTTTTGTCCGATCTTAATGTATTCCATATAGCCAAACACTTTAAGGGCGGAGTCCCTGCGAAATTGGGAACACAGTTGAATAAAACCAAGCGGACTTTTCCTGATCTGTAGATGATACAGCTGCGTGTGAGTTTAGTAAAGCAACTGGCATAACCAGCCAGTCGAGTCCAAAAAGTCCCACTTACGACAAAGGCGTCGCCTGCTGTGCTCGAAATAAAAGCTCTACTGTAGTCTGTTTATAAAAATTGCACCTTTACTTTAAAAGTATGAAGAGAAAAAAATTTAGCTTTAATGGTTCGTGACGCTGCGAAAATTGTTGTGTATATATTTTTTTGGTTTTTTTTTTGATTTGCCATTCCCGAGATTGAGGCACCGGAATTTGTACTCTTGATGTGTGAAAAATTTTGGGAAAAATGTTAAAATACTACGTCGAGAGGGTATTTACATCTCAGAGCTAACTTTGATTTGAATTTTGATTTAAGAAAATATGAAAATGAAGGGTTTTAATTGGAAGAAATCTGTCACCTGTCTTAAAATGCACCGAACCATATTGCCTTATTACTCGCAAAAACAAGGCAATGGTACCAAAATGTGTCTAATGGAATACTAGAGTCAATGTGTCTGAATCCAGGCATTTTCAGGCCATTTTTGTCTTTCTTTGAATGGCCATTTTTTTATCTTTGCGTGTCTTTATAGCAGCAACTAATGCTAGCGCAATCACTAATACAAATAAAACAAAATTTTTTAAAGCAACGACAACAGCACAAGAAAACGAAAGAGAAACCCCAATTATTACCAGGAATCGTAACGATTAAAATATTTAAAATAATAAATACTTCTTAAGGATTATTTACAAATTTTTTCATTAAAATTAGAAATAACTCTTAAGCTTTAATTTAAAAATACAAATTGGGATATTACCCAATAATTTTTATTTCCAATTTGAATTTGTGAAAATTAAATATACAAAAATTATTTCTAAATATTTAAAATAAAAATAGTAGGACTAAATTTTAAGTACATATATGATCTATGATTCAATATCTCCCATTTACATGTCATTAAATTACCCACTTCAAGAATCCACGAAGTTTTCCTAAATGTGATGATATAGTTATTTGATCCCTGCAGCGGGTTTAGCTTTAACTGACGATGCGGGACCCCCCGCTTTTACGAGCCCAATGGTTTCGCTTTAACTCCCTTGTTGTTTTTTTTGTCCGATCTGATTGTACTTTTCAGAATAGAGAGATATTGGGTCTTTCTTGATGTGTTTTGGGTTTTGGATCTCAAGGTTTCAAATCTGAAACAAACATGATCTACGTACGGTATACACCTGCCCTCATGCACAAATTTGTGGCTCTCTCTCTAATAGTCTCTGAGATCGACTCGTCAAGATAATTTTTATTTTAAAGTGGTTTAATAAAACAATCAGGAAAAAGATTTTATATTCAATTTTTACTAAAAAATTTTAAAAATCAAATAAAAGTTGAAAAACAATGTTTATATCACAATTTTTATTGTTAAATTAAAAATAAGGAGTTAAATATAATTTCTTTTGTGTAAATTGAGAATAAAAATTGTGCCCTTTTGGAACACCAGCTTCAAAAATAGTATGTATCGATCTCTTCTGTATAAAATAGGTCACTTTTTTCGCATTGATTTCTTTCCATCCCATAACCCTTATTTGTGTTTCCTGCTTTATACAAGTTAATATTTACTGCACAAAATAAATCATGCTTATGCTCCGTTTTAAGAAAACTATAATTTTATTTAAGTATTCATTTTATATTTGTCTTAACTTATCATTTATTTTATATACCCATAACTTACCCAATATTCTGTGAAAATATTCAGTCGGATATCTTGCAATAGTTTCGTTCTAATAGATAATTACTTAAGGACATAAAGTTTGCATACTTTCAAGAGCAGTAATCATGAATAATTTGGAGTGTGTAAACGTAGTAATAGTAATTGGCCTTGAAACAACACCAACTGTATGAGAATTTTGTCGATTTTGGTTCGAAAGTGATTTGTACAGTATAACACATGGAATTAATCAAAATATTTAGTAAAATGCCATGTCGTAGTCCACATAAGAAAAATATTACTGCGGTTATGTGAATCATTTTATAAGCTCTCGATTCGAGGTTCAAACTATTCCGTCTATTTTACATTGTCTCGCTTACCAACTCAGCCAGCTTACGTGGTGGGAATACTAATTAAGCCACTACCAGTGAAAACTCTGCAGAAACATCATTTATATTTGTCTTAACTTATCATTTATTTTATATACCCATAACTTGACCAACATTCTGGGTAAATATACAGTCGGATATCTTGCAATAGTTTCGTTCTAATAGATAAATACTTAAGGACATAAAGTTTGCATACTTTCAAGAGCAGTAATCATGAATAATCTGGAGTGTATAAACGTAGTAATAGTAATTGGCCTTGAAACAACACCAACTGTATGAGAATTTTGTCGATTTTGGTTCGAAAGTGATTTGTACAGTATAACACATGGGATTAATCAAAATATTATTTTGTAAAATGCCATGTCGTAGTCCACCCAAGAAAAATATTGCTGCGGTTATGTGAATCATTTAATAAGCTCTCGATTCGAGGTTCAAACTATTCCGTCTATTTTACATTGTCTCGCTTACCAACTCAGCCAGCTTACGTGGTGGGAATACTAATTAAGCCACTACCAGTGAAAACTCTGCAGAAACAAGGATTAGCTTCACCCGGTGTATCGAACACTGACAAATTTTATAACCAGCATTTTTTTTTTTGGGACGCTCGTAAATTCACCAACAGCAGCTCCCCAACTACTGAACGTGTGGGTGTGTGTGTGTGTGTGTGTGTGTGTGTGCGTGGGGTAGTCGCTTTTGATATATGACGACCGTTGCTACGTTACGGGTTAGTACTTTCCAAATGAGATTTGCCAAAGCTCGTATATCCTGCGGCCTTTTCAAAATATTTACACAGCCGCATTTAAGACAGGCTTACACAAATAAATAGCTGACGCAGTCTAGACATTCCTGCACCTTAACCATCTCTGATTGGATTACAATTAAAAACAAAAATCATTCCCTGCCGGCAGGTCGATTAAATTAAGTTTACGCCACGTAAGTTCAAACAACACATGTGTGCCCCACCTGCGAGTCGAAAAGGCCCAGAGAAATGCAGTCAGGTGTAAAAACTAATTTACAGAAATTTTCTATAAGGGCACCATGAACAATGCCGAACCAAACCGCAAACCCTGTGCGGGAGGCAGAGATGTATGCCGAAAGTTTTAAGGTCTTTAAATTTTGCACGAGTTGCGTCTTTACAATATTGGTGACATGTTTGCGGTTGAAAGGTTAAATCGATTGGCGTTCTCACCTCACAAGTGAAACTCAGTTACAAGGGGCAAATTAGAGTAGTGTGAAGGGAATTAACTTTATTTAGATGAGATTTGGATGCGTAAAGTTGAAAGTGGGTATGTGTGATATACAAAAGCTACAACAACAAAGTGCTCAGTGTGTATAGTTTACCCACAGACTTTCAAACTGTCGACGTACAATCGAAGCAGCCAATATGAATGAGTTATTCTGAGGTCGGTATTTCGGAAAGTAGGTTATTTCTACCATCAGAAACCCTGCCCTGCTACTGGTAAAGGCTGATTGTAAAAGAAAAGTTGACCAAAACCCCTCCCGAAAAAAAACTCACAGTAATTTCATTTATCAAAATACGTTGACTATTCCCAAAACTTAGTCAGAGACATTATTTTCGCCACATGGAGTACCAATTTGTTCCATTGTTAGCGGTTGGAATCCCTGCCACATTTCCTCAAACATATTATAATAGATGTCATTGAGCTCACGATTCGTTGTAGTTACCACATTCTCATAGTTACTGGCCGTACCCTGATTGGTCCAATTCAGCGAGCCCGTCATCACAAATCCCTTGCGATGCCACAATCGACTATGTGGACGTCTCTGTTCTGCATCCATCTGAACTATGCGTTTCTCTCCATCAAATATGGTAAATTTGTGATGCATCATGACACGTTGTGGAGCCGCATGCACGGCCACACCCAGAGCCCAAAGACGTTGGATCACAGAGCCGCGAACGCTCAGCATCTGGGAGTCGGTAACAATGCGCACATTGACACCGCGTTCCCAGGCGGCCACAATGGCTTCGTACATCAAGCGATGCGAGAAGGTCAAATGAGCCAGGTCGATACTAAATTTGGCCTGATTGATGTAAGAAATCACGCGTTTGATGCGACATACTTCGCAGTACTTTTTGCGACAACGGGGCTCGATATGTCCGCCCGGCGTTTGGCGTGGCTGCTCATTGAAGATAATCACATCAGATTGATCCGGTTCGTTGTAGATTTGTAGCCAGAGCAGAAACAATTGATGGTCCCAATGCAAAATATAGGATGACAAGATGTCGATGTATCTCAAAATGTCTTCACAAATGTAGCAGAAACTGTGCAAAAGATAGGTAGCTTAGTGATGAAAGAGCGAGATTAAGTGTAGAATTCAAAACTTACATCAATTGCAGATACCTGAAGAAATTTTCCACATATGTTAATTGAAACATTTTTAAGCAAACTGACAGAGACAGACAGCAGCTGTGTGGCAAGGTGGTGGTACAGTTGGGTAGCTGTGTGAATATAGCGACGAAATGGAACAATGGAAAGTGGAACTAGAGAGCAGCTTTCATTCGTTTTAGTTACTTTTGAAGAAGGAAGTACGTAAGCTATGGTTTTCATTGCGGTTGAAGACAGACTCCAGTTTCTGAATTGGATACGGCTACTGCTCGGTAGCTTTTCAAATAAAATTGTTGCTTTGTGGGTGCACTCAATGTATAGATTATAATATAGATTATATAATATATAATATTATATATAGATTATATATATTATAGATTATATAAACGAATTCGAAATTTATTGAATCTTTTAAGACCTAATAGGGGATACAGAAATGACCCTTGGCTAAAGATTTTTAGACAAGTTTTGCGGAAACTTAAACTTTTTTCTATTATACCTTTAAGGTCTTTATTCAGCACTTTGGAATTTGCATTTGAAAACAATACTTTAAATAAATAGAAGACTTAAGGGTTTACTTTGATGCTCATGAGCTGTACGAAAGTATTTCTACTTCATCAAAGTATTCCGGAGTGCTAAATAGTAGCAGTGGCTCTCAGCTCGGTTGCCGTGTGCTGTGGCTAACGAGCCGAGAGCCAATTGATGGCTCACGGCTCTTTACGGAGGGCTCTCAGCTCAGAGCTAAGAGTCGAGTGCTATGAGCTGAGAGCAATAGCTGGCTCTCGAGAGCTCTGCAATTCCGAACTCTGCTTAATACACACCCTAAAGCCGCGGCTTGCAAGCCAAATTGAATTCTAATGTAGCAATTTTTGAAGATTTCCGTATTCATGTAGAGCTGTGGTAGTATTATCATGAAATCTCAACATGATGTAGCTGAAAACTGTTTAATTTACCTAAAAGTAAATTCTTAAAACTAATTAAAACACTAAAAATTACAAATTTATCAATAACGCTTGAGTTGTTATTTACAAAAAAATAGCTTAGAGTGCTTACGGTCTCTGCTTAAATCACTTCAAAAGTGTCAATTCCATTGGTGGCGCTGGATGATGATGATGATGATGGCAACCGCAATCTGCTGTAGACAATTTCCTGGCTAAATGTAAAATTTTCCCCAGATGCTGCTGAAAATTGCAACTAATTTCATGAGAAACTCGCAAGCCAAATCAGTTGCGTTGCAAACTTTGCCTCCGGGTGGTGCTCTCCTCTCACACATTTGGAAAACTTTAAAATTAGTTAAGTTACGCTTAGAGCTCCAAGGAGATACCAATAATGCCAACCCGAAAATGTGAACAAACAAATTTATCTACGACTTCATTTGGAATGGATTGGTTTTGGTTTACAACTTTAGCAGCTTTGATGTGGCCTCAGCTTTGCATGTGTGTGTGTGTGTGTGTGTAAGTTTGGGCAAACTTTCTGCGAAATTAGCCCCAGAAACTGGTAATGTTAATTATTTTTAAGGGGGACTGCAGGTGCTCGAGTATTTAAGCAACAAAAGTGAAAGGACATTTCATACAACAACCAAAAAAATAAAAAGAACAATTTCATTCAACTTTGTTAGTTTTTCCATTTGCGTTTTCCTTCTATTCTCTTTTGCCATGTGGCTTAGTATTTTTAGCCAGGCCAAAGCTCTGCAATGGCCAAGAATTTAAGGGGTTTGAGGGCAACTCGAAGCAAAACACTTAAGTTTTAACCCAAATTGTTGCCAACAAAGCGGTTTGTCTAACATTCTTTTGAGAAAATTTTTGTGAAAAAGTGTTTGTGCTGCCAACGAGACGCATACACGCACACAACCACACACAACTTAAAGAGTAAACACGACATCCTTAGAAAGCATAGAAGCTGCACCAGACCTAGATACTATGTATAACCCCCCCGGCTAAGTAACAATAAACGTTTGCAGCAGACAAACTACTTGTTAATACAGGGGTGTAGGGGGTATCTGAAAGAATAAAGGGGTACCCTAAGGGCAAGTTATTTTAGGATAGAATCTTATTAGGGGGTTTTCACTCCACGGGGGACAAAATAATATTGACTTTAAGAAGCTCTAGCGGGTAAACAAAGCTTAGTCTTTACTAAAAAACTGGTTCAGTTAAGTAGTCCGTTCCTAATTGATTAAATATTTGATAAATATTCTAGGTTTACATTTGCATTATACGATTCTCTGCCCCGTAAAGAAGGTTTCAGGCCATCCTCTGTGAGAGTAGAATACGTACCATGCTTCTTACAATCTGTTTAGAGAAAAAACTCTCCTGGCTAAAGTTGGCTTAATGCGTAGAAGTATGTCTGAATATTGAGAATTAAGATAGATATATTAAGAGTTCATAGAACAATTGCAGTTGATTTATGGGATCACATGTAAAATTGTTTTTCTAAACGGTGTGTCCCAGTCGGACTTTGCAGAAAGTGCTTCCCAAGAGAATACCACTTTTCGTACTTCTTTTTTTAGAAAAAAGTCACTACATATTTTTATAAATATTATATGATAGAAGCTAAAATATCTATATGAAATCGTCACTACATTCTTTTGTAATGAGCTTGGAAGGCTAAAAGTCACTTTAACCTGAAACACCTTCCCTTCTTTGGGTTGTACTTTTGGCATGTGCAACCCCCAAGAAATAGCGTTGAAAGCAACAACAAACACACATGCTAAGACACGTTCTCAAGAAAGCATGCTTTGACGGTTTCACGCCTTAAAAAAAGCGAATGGAACTTATAATCTCTGGAAAACTACGTCTTTGGTGAAAAAGAAGTATGAAAGTTGTGCCTTTTTTATGAAGTCTGGTTCGACTGGGATATCAAACTTAATAAGCTTGCGGGCTGTGTTGAAACAAGTAGCTCAGGATGTTTATTTTCCATATTCCCTGTGTATATTATATTTCGTCCCATTTTACTAAATTTGTCGATAGCGATTTCGTTTGGTGGTGTTCAAAAACGAAGACTTTTGCAGTGTAGTATAATTGTCAATCAGCTGAGAAAAATGCACCGAAGTTTTGACAAAAATATAATATATTATTATATATTTATATATAATATATATATAAATACAATAATTAAGATTTTGGGCAAACGGATATGCCTTTTCTCATGCGCCAGAAATGATCGAACCCAAGGGTTGAAAAACACAGAAAGTTCAGGGTAACACAGTTGTTATCTATATTTTTTTGACCGTTTTCGACATGAATTGATATAGCTGCATATTTTGTTTTGTTACCATAACTCAACAGCCACTGTCTTTTTGTGCAGCTTATATTAGGATTATCAAATGGAACTCCATGTGCTTCCTAGACTCTCCCACCCATATTTTTAGATGCAAAAAGTTGTCTAAGGCAACCAAATCCGCCACAGCGATTATAAATAAGTTAGGCTGAGCCATGATGCAACAATACAGGTGGGGCGGTGTCAGTGTGATGCGTACTTTTGTGAAAAGCTTACGCTGCAAAAGTACGCGCAGCACTGAACGTGAAGGTCCTTTGCAGAGAACTCACACTGATGCCACCTTACCTCTCTTTTTGTATCATGGGCTGAGCTTTAGGGATAATTTTTAAATTACTTATGTACATTATGTAGAAAGAAAGAAGAAGTACGAAGCAAAATAATGATGCACTACCACCACAGGGAAATATCCTTATTCCAGTAGTCACCGACTGCACAACAAGACCTATCCATGATACAATTATAAAAGGTACATTCAAAAATGTGGAATTTACTGAGAGCACAATGCCAGATCCGCCCTACCTATAGTGGTATCATGGACGTATCTATACCATCTAAATAACTCTTGGTCCTGACTTCTCCAGGACCTATACAAAAAGTATTATTTTAAAACTAGGTCGCATCCTAAAGAGCAAAAGGGAACACTTACATATTCAAAGCACACAATACACACCTTTAATATATGCAAATTCTTTCAAGGACTATTTTCTCAGGGTCCTGTCCTTGAAATTAGGGTGTATGCTAAGAAAAAAACGTTGCCTACTTTTAGGATGATTAATTAATAATATTAATGCTCTGTTAATGAGCATACCGAAAAGCTATTTTATAAACAATTCTTCCGCTGAGTATATCGAAGTAGAGCAGGCCCGAAAACGTGAACTCCCTTGTAATTTTTTTTAAGTGTAGGTATCCTTTAGGTTGATCTTCGGGAGATGCTACTTAGTAATTTATTTAATATAATATCGGATTGATGAATAAGTGGAACCACTTCTACATATTGTAATTATCATCTCAGCAGTATCCGAAATATAGGTTCTAAGAATATCTACTTTAGTTTTTACGATTCTCACACCGATTCATTCTGTAGACACACATCCGGGTGATATATGAAGCAGTTGGTAACATTTTCTTGGCGTTATCATCTCACCTTCTGTCCCTCCTTAGAAGAATATAAAACTACGCCCCCCTTTTGAGCTTGACTCGCGGTTGAATCCCATGTGAATACCGCGCGGAAAAGAGCCATGGTCGAAAATGCAGTTGTAATGAATTACCTCAAAAAAGAAGAGCGCTGGCCCGGTACCTCTCTAAGCTAAACCAAATTGAAAAAGGATAGACAAAGGCAGCCACTGATAAACGATAAATGGAAATGCAGCTGAGCCAACCAACTAATATTTCCATTCCTCCCTCTACTTCACCGCCTCGAGTCTGGGTTGGGGGGGGTGCTGCCAGCGACATTTTGACCTTAAAAAACTTGACGTGTTGCAAATGTTGCAAAACAACTTGAGGGCTTTCGACTTGAGCACTTTTTTCTGTTCGGTATGCTTTTGATGCACCACCACCCCTTCCGCCCACGCTCTCGACACCACCCCTTCCGCTTGCCTAACATTGGGTCGTCTCTGTTTGACGCACATGAAGTGCCGCACTTGAAATATGCTGTTTTGCCTCTGGGCAAAGGCGAGTCGAAATGGAGGCGTACGGTGGCGGGGGGGGGAGGGCGAGAAGAAGCAGTGGCAAAGGCAGGTGTGGAAAATGTGTTTTGACAAGTGTCACTTATGCGTAGCAACTATGAAATATGCAAACCTTTCCACCCAACGCCCAAAACCACCTCAAATAAACTAAGCGGCTTCTTGTTGTTGTAATTGCAATTGAGTCAATGACGACGAACTGGGTGTGGGGGGCGACGTGGTGTGAGGAGGACATGGGACATCAATGACTGCATCGAGGGTGTTTTGTGTGTGTGTTTTGAAAAAAGCCATGTAATTAATTTGCAATGGGTAAAAGTGGCAGTTTGGGCAGCACGAAGAGGTTATTAAAATTAATTATAAAGAAGTACCACAATTTTTGGTTTAAGTCGAAGTCAAAGATGGACTGATCGCTTAAGTGGAGTACACCTATATTCCAGGGTCTTTTCGTTGGAAAACCGTTTTGTGTGTTGACGATCAGGTTAAGTAGAGTATAAAAACTGTGCCAGGTTTAGCTTACCTCATCGTCGGTTGAGTATGCTTAAGCTTAGCTTAGGAATATATTGCTTACAAAGATATTGGATGTGATGAGAGTTATTCTCTGTATACAAATAAAAGGTGAAAAACAAAGCAAAAGACAGATAATGTTAATAAAAGTTGTATATAATATTAAATTAACAAGTGGTTTCGATTTTATAACAGTTCTATTCTTTAAAAATTTTAGAAGTTGTGTTGAAAAGGCAGCAGCTTCAAATTAGTGTCCTGGCTTCTACTTCTAATCATGTCCTTGAAAAAATATGACTTTATTTAATAGGCAACCAAGCATATCCGTGGAGTCTTACGGTTTCGAAGCCGCATACGCTCTTTTCGAGCCACACAGCCTAACATATAGGAAATCCGTTCTCTCACTCACTTTTCTCTTCAATCTGTAGCAAAAACCAACTACTACATTTACAAATTTATTTTTGACATTTTTATAAAGCGACTTAAACTTTTTAACAAAGAGGGAAATAATTTTAGAACATTGAACTTAAGATGAGCACAAGGGTTACCAAAAACACGTAATGAACGGGTTTTTACATTTCTATTACAATGTTTTCACTTCAAGAACAAACTTTTAAGAACGCAAAAGCTTGATTTAAGTAGAGTTGTTCAGTTTTTAAGAACATTTCAAACCAAGCAAGGTACAAAACTTTAAAAATTTTAAGTTATAAACAAGTTTCGCATTCTGGGTAAACATATTATATATAATATAATCGGAAGTCAATATTACTTACAAGCAGGGCAGCAAAACGGTTTTTAACCGAGCCAGTGTACATCCGTTATACCGACTTTCAGATTACTGTGAACCATACCTAGAACAGAACCTAATTAGAAATTAAAGCTTAACCTGTTCCGAACCTAAAATATCGGTTTGGTTCAAAAAATATGAAAGACATCAAAAATTCGACCTTATGCCTAGCGACTTCAACTGTTATATAAAGTGAAATAACAAATCTAGAAAAAGTTTAGAATAACTTATAAAAACCCCACCCATAATAGCTTCTGTTTTTAGATCCCCTCGACTCTCAAGCATTTTAAATACTTGTCAAAACGAGAAAGCTAAGCTTACTTCGTCTGTGCCGAAGTTTTTATACCCTTACAAATGCTCGCTTAAATATTTTCAAAATAAACTCTTTTTCCCATTTTCCGACCGATCGTTCGTATGGAAGCTCCATGATATTGTCATCCGAAATGGCTAAAAATTTTTTAAAATTAATTGAAAGCAAGTGAAACAAACAAATATGAAATTGCAGGATGCTACCATTAAAAACAAAAAAGTTTTTCAAACTAAGACAGTTTTTCAGACCTATCTTTTGAATGGCAGCTATACCATATAGTTGTCCGATTTTAATAAAACTTGGTAGAGTTATAAAACACCATAGAAAACCTAGGATGCCAAAGCTTGGAGACGTTTCCATTAAAAAGAAAAAAGTTTTTCTCACTGAAACTAGTTTTCCGACCGATTGTTCCTATGGGAGCTATGGGATATAGTCATCCGATCCGGTCGGTTCCGACAATATAGTTGATTGAACTTGATAGCTTAGAAACAGACAGCCAGACTGACGGACGGACAAAGCTCAATCGACTCAGCTCGTCACCCTGATCCAGAATATATAGTTTATGTGGTCGGAAATGAATATTTCTATGCGTTGCAAAACTTCTGGGCAAAATTATAATACTCTTTGCAATGTTATATAAAAAGGAGTCTACAAATACTCCGAAATTAAATCTTACTTAGTAGTTAATTATACATTGAGTATTACCATGTGTTCTACTAACCGAATCAGACAGAAAAACCACGCGATCACCATACGATTTGTGTAGTTTTTAGGTCGAATGTGTTTTATAGAACACAAAAACACAAACATTATTAAAATTGTATAGCTCATGGACTGCTCCAAGGTTCAAGCTAAAACCCAACATATATTCTTAGTCGATTTTTTGACATAACCAAAAATGTTACACACAAACTCTATAAGAATTGGTTGAAGGTTCTCTTCCTGGTTTCCATTGATTCAGCAGCAAGTCAGCCACTTACACAGAGTTACCATCCTAAGCCACTCTTTGCCTTCAAGTATCTCCCCCCTCGTCCTACTTATTAGATCAATTCCAAGCCAATTGCCAACTCACTCACACAAATTACAAAACCAAAGTCATATCCCTTGCCTTATCCCCCAAAGACATTCAAAGGGAGAGAGCCAGACCGACGAGCGGCTTGCACAACAGATAGCCATTTAAAATGCGAACCTTTTTCGTGCTTGAAATTTCCATTGCCATTGACCCCAGGGATTTCGCTATAAATATTAAACCAACGCTTGCATTGCTGAAGAATATTTAATATATATTTTATATAAATTTAAGACCACCAATCCCCTAGACAGGCACGAACCACCCACCCACCCGGCATTCTATTAATATTTAAGCCACGTTAAAGAGTTGGCCACCAACGGTTGGATGGCTTTAAAAAAGCCTCCACCATATTCCCAGGGTCAGGGCATGAACCTGGGCCATTAATTGGCGTTTTACCGCAAATAAAGAGCGAGAAACTTGTTCTTTATTTTTGTGAAATGGTCCTAAAGTTGGGTAACAGGTTTCACGTCAGGACAGTCTCTGGAGGTTGAGTATGATTTCAGAATTATAAGAGCTGGCACTTGGACGTGTGCGTTGAGTGGCCTAAATGGGTAATTCAATTGGTAGTAATCATAAAATGGCTACGATATTCCTGGGGGAGGGTTAAGAGCAGGGTGGCTCAAAAGTTTGTTTTGAGTATGGCACGAGATGATCACCCAACAATTCTCTTGCATATATTTTAGAATGCAGGCTATTAATGGTCGTTGCAGGACTCTTGCTTGTTGTTGTTTTTTTTTTTGGGGGGGAAAATCTAGCCTTTTTGGTATTTGGTATTTTTAATTATTCATGTTATTTAGATTTGTTCATTCTCTGCCTCTCACAAACTTCCGCAAACTTCTCTTAAAAACATATCACAGCTACAAGAATTTTTTCGCCCCTTTTACACATTCCCCTCGAGCAAATGCATTTGCATAACAAACGCTTTGGAATTTGTATGTTTGCAATTTGCCGCATAGTTTTACAAGTTCTTCGCACCTTTTTCCCCTATCGGTTGGCTTTGGCAATTGGGTCAAATGCGTGCCAACTTCGTTAAGGGTTAAGTTACATACAATAATGGCAACTTTTACGCCATTTTTGGTTTTTTGTTTCTTCGTTTTTGTTCTGGGAAGGGAGTTGGCGAGAAGGGCGCCAACTTGGAAAATTGAGAGTAGGCCTGAAAACGCTTAAAAGCAATTACGAATTCCGGCTGTCATTTCGTTGGCCAACCGGAAGTCATTATCCGGGCAAACAAAGAGCAATTGAGAAGGACTAACCACAGCAACAACAGGCCTAACACACCATTACATACATTTGCGCCTTTCTCTGGAGCACAAGTTGGGTTCAGGCAGAAGGCAGTACGAGGGCTTCGACTATGGGCTTGTCCTAATTATCGAGTTAATTATGTGCGTGCGAGTGTGTGTATGTGTGTGTGTGTGTGTGACCAAAGGTAATTACAGCAACGCTTTCATTCTATTCTCCTCTAGTCACTTGTCAATGGATGTTTTCGTTCCCTGGTTTTGGTTCCATTCTCTGTTCCACCATGTCCCACCCACACCCATGCGTTTTGCACCTTTGCCTCATTGTAATTAATTCGCAAGGCGACTGCCTTAATGATGTGGTTTTTGGTCCATTTAAGGTGATGAATATCTCTCTCAAGGCGTTGCTGCCACGCCCCCTAGATGATGATTACCAGGCCAATTTAAGCGTGGCGTAAAATAATTTCTCCACCTGATCAGTGACAATCGAATGGAATGTTACCCTAGAATGAGAAACGTTCAATCATAAAAATAAAACTAAGCCTTTTGGGATCCAATCAGTTCAAAGCGGTTAAAATAATGGGTTGATCCCGGAATGGTTTAATTTTTACCGTTTGATCTCTGTTTTTGCCTTGGCGGATTACAACTAATCCTTTTCGAGCTGAATTTTAAAGACCATTTTAGAGAGACACGGGAAACATTGCACATCACACCACCCTACCTTAAAACCTCACCCTGTTTGCTTAGTTGTCAATTATTTTTAAATGCCACTTAACAATTCTATTGTTTTCTTACCTCAATTGTAACTTGAACTCAGAACCTCAAAGACTGCAGCACTCACTGACGCTGACATCTTAGTCGACACCGCCACAAAGGGTTTTGACCAAAGCATCGATGAATTTACCCTTCAATTGTAGGCAAAAGCTTTTCACATTTGGTCACGAAGTGAGACAGAAGGCCTGTTGCTGAGTGGTTCACTCTTATTACTCTAGAACGTCGAGGTCGTGGGTTCAAAACCCCGTAGAAGCAAGGTTTTTATACCCGTTACTCGAAGAGTAAAAAGGGTATACTAAAGTCGTGCAAATGTATGTAACAGGCAGAAGGAAGCATCTCCGATATCATAAAGTATATATTTTCTTCATCAGGATCAATAGCCGAGTCGATATGTTGAAAAATGTTGAATATCTCCTACAATTTGTAAGCTATCGAGCTCAGATTTTGCAGTGTAGTGCATGTGGCCAATATGTACAATCTCACAAATCATAATGATCGGATAATAAATGACAGAGTTAAAAAACGTTGCATACTTATCTGAGCCGCAACACTAATTGCCTTGAGTAACGGGTATTTCGAAGTCGGGCAGGGCCGACTTTAACTTACGCTTTCGTTTTATTTATACTCTGCTGAGGGTATTATAAAATTGTCCATTTGTTTGTAACGCCTAGAAGGAAGCATCTCCATAGAAACCACAGAAACTATATATATTCTTGATCAGCACAGCAAAATAAGTTGATATCTGTCTGTTTCCATGCTATGTCTTATGTCAGCTTGAAAGCTATCTTCATCAAACTTTGCACGAAGTCTTCTGGTACAAATACGCTGCACATTTGTCGGAACCGGCCGTGTCGGATGACTAAAACATATGGCTGTCATAGTTACGATCGGTCGGAAAACTAGCTCTAGTGAGAAAAACTTTTTTGTTCTCAATGCAAACATCTTCAAACTACGTACTTACTAGTTTTCGATGCTTTTCCATGATTCTGCCAAATTTGGTCGAAATCTTTATAGTGCTGCCATAGAAAAGTAAGGTTAGAAAAATAATCTTAGTAAGAAAACTGTGTTGTTTTCAATGTAAACCTTTTTAAATTTGGCGTATATTTATTTTATAAGCTTTCACACATTTCTTTAAAGTATTGTCAAAATCGATGGACTATAGAATATAGCTGCCATAGCAATGATCGGTCGAGAAAATAGTTTTATTGAGAAAAACTTATTTGTTTTCAACGAAAACGCCTTTAAACTTTGTAATTCTTAGTTTGCTATGCTTGCCCATAATTCCATTAAGTTCAGTCGAAATCGGATATCTATATAGTATAGCTGCCATAGAAAAGTAGAGTCAGAAAAGTAGTCTTTGGGAGAAAAAATGTCCTTCAAATTATTCAGGAAAAGGGTATACAAATTTCGGCCTAGCCGAAGATAACTTTGCTCTATTTTTGTCAATTCAAATTTGAGAATCAGGGATTTGAAATCAGGGTAATGCTGGAGCAAGTTGAAGTAATCCTTTGAAAGTGAAATCAATCTTTTTCCGGTATTAGCTCCAGAATATCCGGGATCATCTCGTTTTCAATCCCTTACCAGAATTTTTTTTTAGGATCACTTCATAAGGAATATCTTTCAATGTTGGGTCTTAACTGTTTTCCATGATTTCGGTGTATATATGATTTGCCTAAAACCACCCCCAAGCTGACCTACTGTCAAAATCTTGGGCTTGAGTGGTTCTAATTTTTACACAAGAGAAAGGGACCTACACAAAAATTCCTCAAGAAAAAAACGCTGTTTTAGCCAAACAAACTGGGTAAAAAAAAACGGGCGGTGCGGTGTAAGGAGTCGAGCACCAATAGAGATGTTACTCAGAAGCTATTTTGATTTTAAATTCTAGCCTGCTAACAATTAACCAAATCAAAAATGATTATTTATGGGCAAAACCGAAGGAAACTTACGTCAAAAAAATCTTTAAAGTTTGCATATTATTAAGAAAAAATGTGAAAAACCTTAAACATTTCAAAAGTTATGATTTTTTCACCATGTTTTGGGAGAAGGCCCCACTGTGCGTCGCATCACCTTATTTTTGATAATATAACTTCACACCCAGTAATGATTCCTCATTATCCATATGCCATTTCTTGGACCACCTTCTTTTTTATCTTCTGTATCTTCAACTTGCTGTTTGCTGTCCTGACTCTCAGTTTCTCCATTCGTTTCACGCAGTCTCTCTCAGTCTATGCCATCCTCTCCCCCTTGTCCTTGATTATCCAAAAAGGACCCAACTCAATGCCTATCCTGAAGGTTAATTACATTTATCCAAACGCAACTGACCCCGCCGGACATTGACTTAATTTCCCTGGCGCTTTTTGTTTGCGCCCTGCGCTTTTTAATTTTTTAATGCCACAAAAATACAGCCGAGCGGTTGCCCGAGTCGAATTAAAATAGCGAGGCCTGGAAAAACGCTGCCGGCAATTTGAAGTTTTTTTTTTCTCCCCCTCCTCTTTTCTGTTGTTTTTCCCATCATTTCTTTTTTTTTTTGTTGTTTTTTTTTTTCCTTTTTTCGGTGCTCGTTGAAGCGCCTAAATGGTAATTAAAAAATTGTTGCATTGCCGCTTGAATGCGTTTGCTATTTATGAAGTCTATGGGTTGTTCTTTTTTTTAAAGCTGCATTTAAAGTTTAAGATGAACTCTCAGAGCGCTTTGTTGTCAAGAATTTTGGTAATTTTTGGGAAGATTGATTTTGCAAAGTTGGCAAAATGTTGATTTTCAATATCTAAAAGCCAACTAACCGAAACCCGCTCACGTTCCAGCTGGAACGACACTTCCTCTGGCAAAATTGCCAAATTGAATGCACTGCCAAATAAATTTTGATTTGACAGCAAAATGTTCGACGCAGGCAAACTGTGTGAGGCGTCAGCACGTTCCTGTGTCTGCCCAACCCGGCACAGCACAGCCCATCTGTGGAGCGAGAAAAGCGGCTCTTCTTTTTGCCGCTGTGCTAAGTGTTCAAAGTTTAATCCGGCTGCAGTTGTTGTTGCCCTAATCCTAATCCTAATGCACGCATCGCGTTATGAAACATGGCTCAACGTTATGTGGTGAGTGTGTTGTCCTCTGGCAGAGTGGCCCATTCAGGTCATATTTAATTACATTTTGTCAGGACAACATTTTCAACAGACATTGGCAGAGATTAAGCGTATACAGAGTGGAGAATACTTTTGAAAAGGAGACATTTATATGGCTTTTTGTCAATTGAAATGCTTTGCTCAACTGACACAGAAGTAAGTAGCACTCTTAAAGGAGCATCAAAGACTGGCGCAGGGACAAAACCTTCATAATTAGAAGTATTCAAATATGTTAAAGTGAATTTGCCAAGCTTTGAGGGCTGTTTTTTATACTCTCGACTCAAAAGCAGAAGCTCTACACACAGACTTTGAGAGAAATTATACATAAACGTGAATGTAAAAAAAAACTCACTGGACTATGTCCTGATTATTGCATGTTGACTGAAACTAAACTAAACATGCGGCAAATGGGTAAACAGGAGGTCTCAATTAAAAAAAAAAATGGAAAAAATAAATTGTACGTTTCGTAGCCCAGTTTTTAAATATAACTGTTCGTTCTTTGACACATTTGCAGCTGCACTCCTCCCATAACCGACTTGCAAATAGTTTTCACTTGAAGTGCTCTTACCGCCCAGACCGGATATATCGGATATTGCCGTCATGTCAAAACGGAAGACATGGAATATGCGTGTAGAATACACGCAAGTGCCGACTCAAACCCCAAGGTTATTTTGCGGCAACCGATTAGAATACTTCAAAGTTGCCACAGGCACATGGCAATAGAAGGATTATTTCGCTTCAAGTCACGAAAGTGTCCTCAAAAGATACATTTTCATTGAACGAATTTCGTTTGGGGCGCCGGCAATAATTTCGTCGATATTATTGTTTGTTTTGGCCATAAATGAAAGTTTACTTTTTGTTAGTTTTTTTTTTGACTCATTTCGGGTGTCAATGGGCGGGAGGGGAAGGATTCTCTGATACTGATATACGAGCCAAAGACATGCAATGCGGCAAATGATAAACAGCAACGCCTCAATAACAGGTATACAAAGCAATTCTATAATAATAAAAAAAGAGTACAAAAGCCAGGGAAATTGAAAAAGTGCTGGTACAAAAACGGAAAAGGGGTGTGAATGAAGAAAATGTTTTCTATAAATATAAATATATTTAAGGGAAAGATCTTAAAGCATGAACATGCAGATTTTCCACAGCAAGTGAAAACAGTTTATGTTTAATTTTGGGATATAATTCAATCAAAATTGGAAAATATTAAACCAAACTCAACTACAATTAGGGTATTTTCAAATAAATTAAATTTCTTACAAGTCAAAAACAAGAAAAATTCAACAAAACAGTTCTACTGACACGTTTACAAAAAGAACACTCAAATTCCTTTAATTCAACAATTACGAAGCTCAACTGGGATTCGCAGTTTTCTTCTTCTAGTATTCGACTTGTAAAACATTTAAAATTTCCTCAAATCAACAATTTCACAGCTCATATGGAGGCTCCTGAATTCCCTCAATGATTTTCCTAATCCATTACTTAGTCCTTTTCTAGCTTCAGTCCTCTTCTCGCTGCCGAACTCGATTAATTGGTATATGCTAGAGTTGTGATTTTCTGGTCTTTCCTGGTTTTTTTAACAATTCGAAATCGGAACAGGCCAGTAAATCTTTTTGAAAATGGTTCGTGGTTTGTTGGAGTGATTAAAACTTAAAACGACTCGACCAAATGGAATGTTGCCTTCCGCGGGTTTGTTCCCAATTGCAGCGGAAAGGCTTAGGTAAAAGAAAAGTGGGAAAATTCTCAACAGGTGGCTTTAGTTTAAGACTTTTAGTCAATCATTTTTCGAATCAAGTCCCTTAAATATACTTTTTTTATGTTCAACGATGCTGCTTCATTTATATTTTGAGTTGCAGACTGAGAACGCTGAGCTCTTCATATTAAGTGATCATCATTTTTTATAAATCGCACTGAAAGTTTAAGCCATTCAATGATTTTCCTTCGAAATAGTCATTATAATGATAGATGCAGCAATTATATATGCTGATATGTCAAATAGAATGGCCACCTACTGCGCCACGCTTTCAAATATAATTGAACAGGGCATTTTTTATCTCTCTCTCTCTCTCTCTCTCTCTTATATATATTAAATTTAACCCCTTTAAAAAATCATTAGCAACCAAATTCGAGGTGGATTTGGGTTTATTTTTTTTTAACCTAACCGTTTTTCAATTTTTCTTTCTCTGCTTCAGGCTTAGGTTTGGCCGGGCAAAAATTATTTGCTCCGGTTCGGTTCCAAATTCTTACAATTACCGGTATAATTAGCGGTTTGACTTCGAACCGGTTTGCAGCCCTAGCTTTACGACACAATTTTGTTTACCATAATTTAATTTGAATTACCATGATCAAATAATAATTAATTTTTATGATTCCAGCCTTAATTGTTGAAAAATCATAGTTCTTACCTACAATTAGATGAATAATTCAAATTTTTTAAGCACAATTACTTAATAATCCCCCAAAAGAGGCACAATTATTCAAGTAATTGTAAAAGTAATTACAATTGGAAGTAATCATTGAATAATTGTTATAATTACAAGTACTAAAAAAATCATAATTTGCCATTTTTTTTTTAATTATGTCTTTTATCGAGATTTTTGTAATTAAAAGTAATTAAATACTTGAAGTAATGATTACATTACCGCTTCGGTAGGCACTACAAAGTAAGCCTAAGGGAGTCTGAGAAGTTTTCACAAAAGCTTGAAGCGAGAACGGATCTCACTAGAAGATGCATATTAAATGCAATTAACAACTCAGTGATACAACGTACTGTCTCTGACACCCCAAGGAGCTGAACTTGGTTTGAGTTAATGGGAGTGCTTACAAGCACATTTCAAGCCATGTGTGCCATTTTGCAGTGCACAGACCCTAATAGGGGGGAAAACTACCATATCAAAGAAATTTCTATTCTCACAGAGTGACAATTTCACCACTAATTTAGTCTTACAAAGAACAAATGGGTCCACTAGACAGCAGGATCAACCTGTTCCAACACTGGATTCCGGGACACAACAGTTTTCCCGGAAACACAGATTAAGTCCAACCAAGTTAAACTATAAGCATTAATAACCAAGTTCTTGACCTGCCAAATAATTTAACAAATAATACATTTATATACACAAAATAGTTGAAGCTTAGTGCCCTCTAAAGTATGCTGCGTTATATGAAAATAATAGTTTTAGTCAAGTATTTACTATATATGTATATCTTGAGTGAACATTTTGTTGCATACCCATAACATTTCCCAACCATCTGGGTGAATATGAAGTGGCAATTATCTACATCGCGGCCACAACTGACCAGCAATGGCTTTGTTCTAAAGCAAATAAAACTTTGCATACCTTGAAGGACATTCATCACCAAAACAGAAATGGTGTGTATAAACAAATTCTGTATGTACGCATATTATGCAAACGTTTTCATTTATCAACTCGAAAGTATGCTATGCCAAATCTGGCGAAACTGCAAGCTCTTTTTTTCCATGGCAACTGAAAAGTATGCTTTACAATATATTTACTTTTCACATTATTTCTCTGTCATATATTCCTTTATCTACCCTCTTGCTTTATCTGCTGCTGTATATCAGTTTAGCTTTCAAAAGGAAAAAAGAGTTTCAGCTCACTCAGCTTTTAGTTCGTTTTTTTTTTCTTCTACCTTTTTGTTGTTGTACTTTCCTTTACTTTTTTCACTTTACGAAATTAAGCCAGTTAAGCAGCGGAAGTCATGTTAGCTCCGTTCCCTGCCACCTAACCACCCATCCCCCCCCACCCTCCCCCTCAACAACCTGACATTGTAAATTTGCATAAAAGATGCTTTTCAGTTTTCAACAGCAAAAGAAATGAAAACCCAACCTGGGGTAGCTGGTAATAAAATATTTTTTGGCCAAAGCAAAAAGAAGGAGAAAAAAATGTAAACTAAACAGTAGAAAGCATGGGCAACAGGAGAGCGAGAGATATGGCATTTTTTGCCTCGCTGTGTGTGTGTGGAACTAAGTTAACGGAACCGGAAATGGAGCTGCAGTACCACCATCTGCTCCCAGCTAGCCACTAAGCAAGATGATCGTCAACAGCTGCTGCATGTGCTCCTGTTTTTTTTTTTTTGTTTTGTCTTTTGCTTTTGTGCAGCTTATTTATTTGGGTTTTTGCTTGAACAAAAAAGTTGTCACTGCTCTTTGACCTTGGTTAATCCTCAAGGGAGAGTAAAGTACTCTGCTGAACTGCCTCGGATTGAGTTTGTGGTTGTCGTTTAGTTGAGAAAGCAGGTCTCAACAACGTCCAGTAGTTGCAGCAGTAAATGAAAAGAGCTGAAAAGCGAAAAAAATTAGCTGCCATAAATGAGTTAAGTGGGTTAGAGGCCATTTTGCTATCACTTACTCAAACAGCTGAGCACCAGCCAAGTAAGAGTGACTATGGCCATCATTAGATTATAAGTGGAGTCCTCGTCTGTGGGCTTAAAAATTTGCTTTAGAAGTTCGAGTATAGACCAAAGTAGGCTTACCTCTGGTCAGATTCAAATTCTCGGTGGTTGAAGCTGTCATAACTTTAATGAGCACAGTTTGTGCTATTCCCACAGGTAGTTGTTGAAAGACTGACTGTAAAATTTGACATACTTATTTTATGATGAAAACTTGAACAGACTTTTGTTACCAGCTGTTTTTATGTCCAAGGCAATAACATATGTTTTGTCAGATAAAGTTACTGGTGGAGGCAAAACTGTTCCCGGTGGCACTAGTGATTTGGATCTACAAGGGAACAGTGTATTTATTTAAGTGCTTGTTATGAGACTTTGCAAATGTTCCTACTTTAAGATGTGTTTGAAAAGGGATTGTTTAAAAAGGGCGTATAAAATGTATCTTAAATTTGACTTAGACCTTTAATAAGTCGTTAAAGAGAGCTCAGAAAATTAGATCTTAAAACGGGTGATACTACCCGGAAAAGTTTGAAAGGAAAAATAGTTTTTTTAACTGATCATCTTCAAACTCGAACTCCAAAGTTCTATTATCACTTCTGTGATATCTCAAATGAGTTCTTAAAGCAAGAGATTCCAGTAAAGTGTGACAAACATTCCAAGAAAAAGAAAGAAAGCTTTGATAATGTAAAAAAATAGCCTAAATGAGTTCACACATAAGTTTTGCGAAAGTCAACTAACATTTTAAGAATAAAATGGCGATATTACGCGGAGCAGTATATCCAATTAACGCACCACGACTTCTAGCTAGCCTCCCAACTTCCATGGTAGAGTGGCTGGCCAACGGTTTTCATAAAGATCCCCTTGCAAAAGTGTAAGCACTTGACATTGACATTGAACAGAATGCCTAGGAGTTCACCTCGATAGAAGGCCGACCTGGCGAAAACAAATACAGGGCTACCTGAAAATCTCTAGAGAAAATCTAGAAAATCGTTTGCAAAATTTCCAGAACTTCGAGAGATTTACATTTCTTATTCGAATGTCCTGTTAGAAAGTATGTGTATAAGATTATGCTCCAACTACAAAAACAGGGCTGCGACTCTTGCAAATAATTTATACCGTTATTATTCGTAGTTACTTTGATGTTTTCTTCATTGAGTTAGACTTGAAAGTCCTGGAAACATATTTTGTGTCCATGATAACTGGCGTTGATTTGAGAACTCAGTTTGGTTGGCTTACCAATATCTCCTAACAAAATACGAGAGGTTTGAAGCCAACCGAAAGAGATTTTCAAGACACCGAGCAATCGTTTTGGGTTGGAAAAGATTTCGGGGACTCGAAAAAAACATCAAAACTTTTACATACCTTTGGGAAGTAGACAATTTAGTGGCCTGTAAATCTTTAATCTTCGCTTAAAATTATCGTAGAATTGACTAGAATAATTTATTTTATAGGTAAGAAGTAATGCAATGCGTTGATTTTGTGGAGGATTCGATAAAAATATACAAGTTTTCCTCAAATCAAAACTTAAAATGATCAAAGCTTACATTTTCAACAAAATTAAGCTTATATGGAGTTGTTTACGATACTTATCTGGAACCACTTATACTCCTATTTAAACTGGAAAAAACCTCACAATTCCCAGTCTTTCCATTTTATTTTTGCAATAATTTTGTATTATTTTGGTCTCGAAAACGATTTAAAAATTCAAATTCTGGTGGAAATTTACACAAAATTTACTAAGCCGATTGATTGTATGCACAGCCTATGATTCAATGTTGTACAAAAACAATTAGGCTGCTGGGGCACAGACTGTGGAAGTGGAAATATTTTATTCAAGCCGAGGTCTTTAAAGATTACAATTCGGTTGAATACTTTTTATAGACTTACAGAGGGTACATTTTAAATTATTCAGATGTTTATAACGCATAGAAGAAAACTCGGGTATGCTTTCTTCTAAGCTCGGATATGCTTTCTTCCATATAAAGTATATATATTCTTGATCAGCATGACGAGCTGAATTGATTTAGCCATGCCTTTCTGTTTCTATGTTATTTCTTCCTTCAGTTTGAAAGCTATCTTGACCAAACTTTGCCCTAAGTCTTGTAGTCGAATGCTCGGATCTGATGACTATAGCATATAGCTGTCATAGGAACAATCGGTCGAAAAGCTAGTTTTAGAGAGGAAAATCTTTTTTGTTTTAAAAAAAATCTTTAAAACTGGCACATACTTATTTTAAATGCTTTTACACAATTCTGCAAAGTTTTATCAAAATCGGATGACTATAGCATATAGCTGTAATAGGAACAATCGATCGAAAAACTAGTTTTAGTAAAAAAAAAATTGGCTTCACTCTATTTTTTTCAATTTTAATATTAGAATCCTTCAAAAACAGTTTTTATTTTTAATTCTAACCAAAATAGTAAATATTTCCCTTTTTCAAATCCATTTCTAAAGACCTTTTAACGCCACATTATTTGTAACGCAACTTACCCTTAACCCAACGGGAGCTTGAAACCGTACAGAAAGTTTTTGGCGGCACCAAATCAAATGTCGATTATCGCCTAGTTAGTTGCAGAGGATTCCGAGTCAAGAGTCGAGTTAAAGGCAAATGGTGCCTGGCACCAAATGCGCATTTCCGCTTCTCTTCCACTGCTTTCTCTCTCTCTCTCTCTATCTCTCCACCCAGGACTCCTCTCATTATCGGCGTGTTTGTTTTATGAAGGTCGTTTCAAACAGCCCCGCACAATGGAAGGATTCCGGGACACGCACGCACAGACGACCAAATCGTCGTCATCAGCATTGTCATCGTTCTCACCATTCATGTCAGCGTCAAAGGAACCATTTTTGGCATTGTTATGCCGTCTCTCCTAGTTCCCCCCACCCCCCTCCGTTGAGCTTTGGGTTGACACTATTGTTTTGTTTGCTCTTGGTCCAGAAACTCAAATGATATCTTTGATGGATCTAAGCTTTCCACTTGTTCAAGTAACCAAAAATTTGTCTCCCTTTTAGTAAGTGCTAATGGGAAGGCGGACAAGTTCATCATAATTGCTTGGGGCATGAGTCGAAAGCAATCTGTTCGCCTTAAATTATGGCATATTATTGACAGTTTATCAAATTGATTTAATTTCGCTGTTGTTCTCCCTCATCTACGTCTACTTCTACTGCTCGCTCGTTTGTTTTAAGCATCCTTAAGTGCTCATGATAAATGTTATGGCTCCTTGTTCTGGTTCTACTAACTCTCAGCTTTTGCTTGTGTGTGCGAGAATTTATGTAATGCGCAAAGTTAAAGCATACTTTCGGGCTGTTTGCTTAATGTTTTCTACTGTTGCGTTGGCTCTTACGAAAATGTTAGTTAATTTTTAGTTTGTTTGTATTATAAAGTATGTTAAATTGGCTGATGTTTTATTAATTTAAACAAAAAGCTGCCAACACAAAAGTTTGCCAACTTTTTGTTAACATATTTTATGCTTTTATGGTAAAGGAAGAGAGTTGTGTGTGTGTGTGTGTGGCGGAGTAGCTGAGGGATAATAAAATAGTTATTCAGGTCAAGGCTTAAGTGGATGACATGGGGAGTGCATAAGCAAAGCAAGGTATGTGGGAAGCGTTGTGTTAACATTTAATTTATATGCCGTTTTTGGCGGTGCAAAATGGATTTTCCATAAATAAGCCTTTTTTTTAGTAAGAAATACTTAAAAATTCGTCTGCACAGATTGGCAGTAGAGAAAACAACTCTTTATGTGAGGGATGCAAGCCGCTTGGGAACTAGAACTGGTTCGGTTCAGTGGTTCTTGGAGTTTTTAAACCACCGGTTCGAGTGAAAACGGTTCACTATTAGTCTGCAAGCATTATACATTAGGGCTGAGTGACTGAGCGAATTCTCTTTTGCATCAGGAACGATTCTCGAAATAAAAATCTTCTTGTAAACTCCTCACGAATGCTTACGCAGTCTTTTGTAACTAGTTGCAGCTGCTTTTAGGCAATCGTCTTCTTACCTTCTCCAGCAACGATTTTATTGTAAATTTGTTGGTTTTAAGTACGATTTCCCTTATGCCTGGTTGAATGCACCGGTGTCACCTCGACCCAGCAGTGTCACACTGAGAGGAAAATAACTGACTTTTCACATAGAACATGTTTTAAGTATTGTTGCTGTTCATTTTCTTTCGTTTCTGTCACACGAAGTAAAAATTTGAAGCCAAATTGCCTCAAAATATTCGAGGTTCTTACTTTTAACGAAGGTTACCTAAAATTCGTGTTTTGTCTTCAAATTTATCCCTTATATTGAGTTAATGCTGTAGCCGCTCTTTATCCTTTGGAAGCTTTAAAGTGTCATTTCTGTGTCCTTGCTAAAAAAAAACTCCTGGAAAATGCCGTTTACTTACTTCTTCAACTGAAATTTTTTAACACAAACATATGTGCTTTTTTTGCACCTTTCCCCCTTAACACTCAACACTTTGTCTGTCTGTCATGTCATCTGGAACTGTTTTACGCCTAATTCGTTGGCAAGCATATTTTATTTAAACTTGAAGTTGTTAGCCCACTTTAGGAGCTTTGCCATGGTTGCCTGCGTTGTCATCCGGCTGCCCGTTAATGTTATGCAAATGAATTATGACTCAACTGGGCAGAACCGCTCGTGCGGGGGCACGTGTTTGTCACCAACCCACACACATGAGACCGAGTCCTCACATAATCCTCCACAAATACTCCTACAAACAGCAGGTTATACCGACTTAAGCTAAGTAAATTTATTGATTTTAAGCTACTTACTTCAGCTTCAACTGCATCACCCCCACCTCTTCCCACCCCGCCCGCAGTTCGCACGGGCGGAGAAATTCATTGCCGTAAAAGCCAGAAACTGTTTCTTTTGATCAACTTCCGCCGGGGTGAGCAACGATTATGCACAACAAAAGTTTTTGGCCCAAAACATTTCCGCTGGCAAACTTTTGCCTAAATCACTTAGCCCAGAAACAAGTGTCGGCATGTCGAAAAATCACGCTGCGAGTGCGAAGGCAGGGCACAAAACTTTGTTGAAGTGCACAAAATATGATTTCATTTCCAGTTAAGGATTTCACGATTTGTCTGTCTCAACTTTGGTGAATAATTAATTGAGGTTTTTACTTAAGTTTCTGGTAAATATTTAATTTATCAAACGGAACAGCAACAACAGCAGCAGCCCGCCGACACACAAATAATTGAAAAGTCAATATGCAGTTCGCCTGGGAATGTCGTTGGGCTGTTGCATAAACGATGAATTAAGCGGCCGAAATATTATTAAATTGCACGAATTCCGGAGAATGTTCGCTTGCCGTTTGACTTTCTGCACAGCTGCACTTCAGACTTGGGGGAGCTCATTTGTCTTCACGGCTTTGTGTGTGTGGCTGGGTGAGTGTGCAAACACGTGACTTCGAGGACGTGGCCGTGACGGAATCGCCATTGTCAAGAGGCATTTGCCAAGAGACAAACGTGTAGAAGGATTATTTTCTGTGTACTTTTTGCTGTTGTTGTCGTCTCTCCTCTTGAGACGCAGCCCAAACGCCCTGGGGTCATGTTTGATATGCACTCCAGTTTGGCCTAGGCTTAATTATCAGGAACAATGAACAAATGCATAAATACAAAAGAAGGCGGCGATGGGACGATGGGGGGGGGGAGGGTTTAATGTTGAATGTATATCGGATTAGTTCGCTCCCACTTCCGTCTCAATTTGAAGTTGTTTTCCTCAATTACTTTTCGTTCTGTTGTTGTATTGTTGTCGCATCCACAGTTCAAATATTCTCAAGTAATTTTCCTCTGAGCTGTTTGCATTTATTATTGCATACTTCAGGGCGCCATCAATTGAAGGGCAAGGAGGAAATATAAAATTGTCATTTCCTGGCCCATGTCAGCATATTTATGAACTAAAAGAACTGTAAAATATGTCGGACATTTTATTTTAAGACCATGAAATAATTACTGAGCTTTTAGATTTAAATTAGTGATTTTGGTATTTAAGTTTGACAAAATTGTGGTTTTTTTTTTATTGATTTACTGAGCTTATATATGGAAAGATTTATTTCAAAAAACGTTGTTTGGTTTTAGTAAAGAAGGTAGGGAAACGACACACATTTCCTGCTTAAGCTGTCTTCTCACTTGATTGAGATCTCATATGATTTGCCGGTGAAGACGGTGAAGCAAACTTCATGATGAGTTTGGAAAAGCTTTCATTAGTAGAAAAGAGGCCAACTGTTTTCGCTTGCCCCTCAACCCTTCTTACCTCAACCAAGATCTTTTTGAAAAACTTTAACTTGAAGTTGGCTTCATCGTGTAAAACCCATTTTGCATACCCTACTTCTCATGCTAATTCTCATATATTTCTTAGAATCTATTTCTCTTCTCAGATTAACTATTTGTATTTGATTGATAACTGGTATGGAAAACTCAAATGAGATATCAGACAAGTCAAAATACAGTTTAAGCCTTTTTCTCCATTATTTTCTTTAATTTTTAAAATATAATATAATTATTCTGGTAGTATAGATTACATAAATATCCATCTTGCTTTATCGATAAGTTTTTAAGCACACATTATTATCGATGAGATCTAGCGATATCAAAAGTGCAGATCGAGCATTAAAAGATAGTGTAAGCGCGTGTTGAAATATTTATCTATAAATAGGGCAATAATATGTCCCTTTCCACTGTCATAATTTCCTGAAATTTTCGTCGATTCCATTGACGAAACATTATAATGGCATTCCCAATGCCTTGTTGACAACAACAGTTGAATGGTTTCTTTTAGCTGAAAAGCGCCACTTTCAAACGTTGGTGAACTTTGTGCAGTTCCTGGGGAAAAGAGAAACATCCGTCTGGAGAGTAATTCGCTGACCAAACGCATTGTTATAGTCGTGACATCAGTAAAATGCTAATACCCAAATTTGAATACTAAACAAAAGCTCGCCAACTTCTTAAATCCAAATCAACAGACTATGAGTGATGACACTTTTTTCTGCCTGAAAGTGACGATCAGAAATGCAGTATTAAATGTAAAATACCAAACCCAGTCGTGGAGAATTCCATAAATTTTAAGAAATGCCAAGAAGTGAGAGACAAAATTAAATGGAGAAATTATATAATATTTTCTTTCTATTGAAGTTTTATTTCGGTGGAAACAGGCTTAAATATATATACAAGTAAATGTATGTACCTATGTATTATTGTTTCTTTTAGTCGTATATGTCGAACGGGAAAAAGTCATAGGCTATGTGTCATGACTGTGAACCGGTTCGAAAGCGGTTAAAAACGGTACACAAGTGGCTCAGAACTAGCTGAAGTTATTTATTTAAGGGTTTAGAACCCTTTTCGAACCTCTTTAAAAGTGGTTCAGAACCATATCTCAAATGTATTTCAAGCTAAGAGCTTGGCATTTGGGCTGTAGGTTGAAAATATGGAGAATTTAAATTAATTTTTGTCACTACGTTTCGTCAATTTTATATTATCATTCTTCGTATTGTATTATTTTTCCTAAATATGGAATCAGTCGTAGGTAAAGAAGAAAGCATCAGGTATGCAATCCTCTCAAAAATGAGAACTGGCTCAGTTCAGTGGTTCGAGAAGCTTTTAAACCTACAGTTTCAATTTCAGTTCGAAATTGAATTCCTGGAAATCATTTGAGCAGCTTTAAAATCTTTAAATAAGTGCTACCAATCGCCAAATTTAGTAGAGTATTGAGAATATCGATGCATAAAGCAAATGGAAAACTCTGAATTGTAGTCTGATAATAGGGTATATTAAAAAGAACAACTGCATAAGTGACAGCTCAATCTGAGAAGCCACATCAATTAGGTATCGCTAATAATCAATTTGGTCTTTAGTGGTGTCGCTTTAAGAGGTCCCTCGACGACTAGTAATTTATGCGAAATTCAAATGAAACTCTGTTGGAAACAATAAAATTTCCCAAGTCTACAAGTTTGATTTTTTTAAGGTAACCGTTGTTTTAGGTCTGAAAACTCATCAGTCAACTGAACCAAACCATATTGTTTAGTGGTTTTTGCTTCGGTACAGCATTTTTTAAACATTGTTGGTTCGGCTTATCATCGGTATTAGCGGTTTGGTTCGGATCAGTTTAAAACTGCATCCATGCTTTCCTGAAGCCGTCAGTTTTGGCTATATATGGGGCAAACAGCTAGAAAATGGCACAAAGAGAATATAGTTACCTGGTGTTGTAATAAAACGTAGCTCAGAGGTTATGACATGTGTCAGTATCGAAACGATAGTTTTCAAGCGTCATGGAACAAAAGCTTCCACACAGAAGATAATATCTTGAACAAAACTCTTCTCAGTCAAAACACAAAACTTCAATACGACATTACGGTTTGTTTATACAAAATAGAATTGGTATCCATGCTGAGTTCACACAACTTGGTAATTGGCCTACTTGACCTTGCCCTCCACATAGTCTCCGTCTCCCCCAAGCGCTTATCAATTACCCGCACTCTCAATGACTTCTCAAAAGTGATTTATAAATACATTTTCATGACGTAAATTACAATGATTTCGATTTCAACAACTATTCCGAATTAATGTAATTATACTTGTATTTTCGGGTTCCTCTTTGCTTTCAATTTCGTTTGAGGTGATTAATAAAGCAGATTTCTTTTTTTGCTTGTCACCTTTTTGGACTCCAAACCAAACATTACCCACGCCACACCCCCTCCCCACCCTCACAGAGCGTTTTGGACAATTTCCGATTGTTGTCAGAAAAAAAAGAAAAAAATTATCCACCATTCCATTGCGCACTGGCGACTTCAAGTGCTCGACTGTCAAACAATGCTAATCCATTCGATATGCCCAGATTGGCTACCAGTTGCCACATCCGCCTGGTCCAGAACTTGTTCTTGTGTTTACGATCTGGACTATAAAAGCCCCGCTTCCACAGTGGACAGGCATCAGTCAACTCACGTTCGTCGTACAACAAACCAACAAAAACCAAATCAACATGAAAGTAAGTTTCCTGGAAAAGTTACTTCCCCTTCAGTTGTTCTACCATAATTAAGTTTTCCTTCCATAGTTCCTCATCTGCTTTGCTCTCTTCGTTGCCGTGGCTCAGGCTCATGTGGTGGCCCCAGTTACCACCTATGCCGCTGCTGGCCCAGCTCTGACCTATGCTGCTTCTCCATTGACCACTTATGCCGCTGCCATTCCTCGTGCCTATTCCACCTACTCCGCCTACTCCTCCCCTTATGTGGCAGCTCCCTCTGTGTACTCGGCCTATGCCTCTCCGGTGGCCTATTCAGCTCCGCTGGCCTATACGTCTCCCATTGTTTCTACTCTGTTGAAAAAGTAAAATCGATCATGTTTAAAATTCTGTCAAACTTTATGGTAATAAATTGATGAAATCAAGATTGAGATGAGTGGAATGCTTTATGTATGACCAATGGGAGTTGGTACATATTATAAAAAAAAGGCAAGGGTCTAAATAACAATAATCAAGATTAATGCCCTGCTCTCACTGCAGCGCATTCCTACATTCCTGCATTCCTGCCACCTGCACGCCATTCGAAAGTCATAAGAGCTGGTGGTAGCAAAGAAGTTGCATCCAATTTGAATGCACCTGCATCCCTGATTTTCCGGGTAGTAAATCGATTATTTTTCAAATCGTGCTGTTTCCAGCACTAACAATAGACACCTTGAAAAGTTGAATCGCAAAAAAATAGCCATATCTGGAGAACTATGAGGAGGCTATGTAAACGCTATGGTATGGTAAACTATGGGGAAAAGCTGCCATTTCTAATTGGAAGCTGTCAAAAATATGAAAATACTCGAGCAGGCGGTAGTCTATCCCCCGGGAACATTGTGACAAATTGTTCACCAATTAACTATAACACTTCATAAAACTAAAATATCTTCCAGCCTGACTTTATGCTCAACTACTTTTGGATAGACTTCTTAATCAACCAAAATATTGTATGAAAAATCGTGATTTCGATGACAGTCACGGCAATGAGAACCAAGCATTAGCTTGGATATCATTTTCATACTCCTAATTCATGACTCATTAACTACCTTTATTTAATGTAAAACATGGACGTGCTTTAGTACCGAATCTTATTTCGGTATTCGGTGGCGTATTGGTGCCTGATATTATCGATATACCCTTGCAAAGGGAATTATAATTTTGCCCAGAAGTTTGCAACGCATAGAAATATTCATTTCCGACCCCATAAACCATATATATTCTTGATCAGGGCGACGAGCTGTGTCGTTTGAGCTTTGTTCGTCCGTCCGTCTGTCTGTCTGTTTCTACGCGAACTAGTCTCTCAGTTTTAAAGCTAACGACCTAAAATTTTGCACAGAGTCTTCTTTTTGCTACACACTACTAATATGTCGAAACCGACTGGATCGGATGACTATATCTTATAGCTCCCATAGGAATAATCGGTAGGAAAACTAGTTTTAGTGAGAAAAACTTTTTTCTTTTCAATGGAAACGTCTCCAAACTTTGTAATCGTAAGTTTTCTACGTTTTTTTATAATTCTACCAAGTTTTATTCAAATCGGACAACTATATGGTATAGCTGCCATACAAAAGATAGGTCTGAAAAACAGTCTTAGTTAGAAAAACTTGTTTGTTTTTAATGGTAGCATCCTGCAATTTTGTAATTGTTTGTTTCACGTGCTATCACATACTTGTACAAATCGGATGACTATATCATATAGCTCCCATACGAACGATCGGTCGGAAAATGGAAAAAAAGTGTATTTTTTTAAAAATATTTAAGCGAGAACTTGCAAGGTATAATAACTACGGCACAGGCGAGCTTAGCTTTCTCGTTTTATTTCTCTAGACTAAGACCAAAAACCAACATAATCAATATATAAGCGTAACTAAGCCATGAGGCGGCTACTTTAATTTCTGCGATTATTTTGTGGAGGGCTGTGGCTGCTCCCACTCCTCCATGAGGAATCATTTGTTCCAATTCTGAGACCAACTTTAAGCAGCAGAATTTTTACACCAAACTAACTGATAATTTTGGTGGCGTTAAATAAAATTGCCTCCGAAGTTAACGCTTTGGACAGATAGAATATATATATATATATATATATACTGCAAAACACTTTCGACTCTAGCTTCGGTAATAAATTGTTGTTTTATTCTACCATTTTCCTGCCCACCACTGCTTTAAAGCGAAATCTCACCATCTGCCATTTAAACAACGCTGCCAACACAAAAGAGACATTAGAAAAGAAAATCATGATTGTGACTAGCGAATCAAAAGTGAAAATAATTAGCTTGAGAGTTTTTGATTTTTCCCACTCGTGAGCCTGGTAATATTTCATAATTTAAAGACTGTTAATGACATGATTCCCCCCGAGGCCCGCACACAGCTCGCTCTCCCAAAAATTGACATGCGTTTTGTGTGTACGCAGCATATTTGTCCTTTTGCCAGGACACGCAATACACTTTTGGAATTAATTAACGAAGGCCCCCAAGAACAGTGACATATGTGGAGGCCTAGCCAAGAAGGCGGGGCTACACACACACACACGAATGCTTGCACATACTTACAGACCTACATGGGTTATGTCCTGCGGCGAAACTTGTCACAGACTAATTTCGTGTCTCAGCTCATAAATTGATATTAATGAGGCGGACAAATACCTCCATACTTATTTATTTTTTCGCGTTTTCTGACAGTTACAAAGTGGCCGTCACCCCCGAAAAGCAGCCAAAGTAATTCGAGCCCAAGTCCTGCGGTTATTTAACATGAGTTGGCAGTCAAACAAACGGGCCAGCTTTCTCCTCCCCGGGGACCACTCGCACAGTTGTTTATTTGGGTGCTGTTTGAATTTTTCTCTTCAGCGATTCCATATATTCATTAACGATTTCGGGGGACTCTTGTTCGGCTTCATCGGGCCTACCAGTCTCCTGAGCGGCCATAAACTTGTCCATCTCCACTTGCCTACGCTGACTGTAAATTTTCAGGCGATCCATGAGCTGCTCGGATGCTTCGGGTTCGTGTTCGTCGTCGTCGTCGTCGTCATCTGCCACAACTATAGCCTTTGAGATGGGGGCTTTTCGTGTTTTACTCGTTGTGGATCCCGAGTTCGGAGAGACCTTCCGTTTGCGACCACGCTTTTGTGGTCGCTTTTCAACCAATTCCGGATCCACGACCTTCCCCTCCATCTCCTTGATCTCCATTTGCGACTCTTCCACGGGCTTCTTTCTTGGCCTTCCTCGTCTGCCAGCAGGTTTCTTCTTTTCGGCTTCGGAGGCATTGGTAATCATCTTTTTGGTGCGTTCCAACACTTCCTGCCGCTTGGCTATTTCCGTCTCGCGCCGACGCTTTTCGTTCTCCTCGCTTTGCAACCTCTGCTGCTCCAATTGTTGTTGCAACTCCTGAAAACGTTTTTCCTGCAATCGCTGACGATCCTCTTCGAGCAGTTCCTGCTTAAGGGCACGATTTAGCTCCTCCGGCAGATTAACCAAGAGTTCACGACATTTGCTGGCCTGTTTGCCAGCCGAACGCGTAGAGTAACGGCTCTGACCCATGCTACCCGTGGCCAGGTAGTCAAAGTAACTAGGGAAGGCAATAAATTCGTCATTGCTTTTCTAAATCTCAACGATCACTCACCGTAGAGCCACCTTCAACTCCACCTCGGCCTTCTTTAGTTCAGCCAATTCAGGTCTGGGCATCTCAAAGATCATAACACTATCCTGTTTGATGGTCAAGGCCAGATTGTACAGTACTTGCGGATTGTGTGGCGACACGCGGCGTGCTTTGAGCAACCAAGTTTTGGCCTCGGGAGCAAGTCCATCCAAATAGAGAGACTTGGACAAGGACTGCATGACATCCACACAATTCGGTGGTAGGAATTCCTGGAGACACTGCTTATAGATCTGACTGGCCAGCTTGTATTGACCCAATTCGAGGGCCGCATTGGCCGAATTGAGTACGGCCTCAGGGCATTGCTTGCCTGTGGACTCCAAGATTTGCTTAAAAACAGCTTCACCCTCATTGAGAAAACCACGTGAGCTTAAAGCCGCTCCAATGCCGTTGGCTGCCCACAGATTGTTGGGATTACGCTCCAACGCCTACGGGAGAGAGATGTGCAAATTATTGTAATGAATGGGGTTTCACTTTCAATTGTTATAGCGATATATTTTAGACAGATTTACCGAATAAAATTTAAGGTAAAACTAGGAATTTTGCATAGTTTTATGGGAATTTTATTCTCTTGTTTAAATTTTTTCTCGCAAGACCACGCCTAGGCTTTTAAAAAAGAACAGAAGCTTAAGCGAGAACGGAGTGGAACTTCAGGCAGGCTAAGTAGCTTGAAAGTCTAAACCTTAGCCGATCTATTCAAAATTTTAGTGAGCATTGATCAAGGATTTAAAAAAAAAGCGTCTTTAATAGAAGTTAGAGATGCATACCAATTGGGAATTCTAATAAGCTCGGTTGAGTTTTTAATACACTGGTTCGGTTTCTAATAAAGATGCCGAAATAATATCGAAATCGATCGATGCAAACCCTCTATATATCGTTATTGATTATTTTCACGATGCAAATATATCGGATATCGGATCATACCTTCTGGACATATTTAGTAATAAGTATTATTTGTCATTTCGCCGAAGGAATTGTGAAGATCGGATGACTGATAGTCGAGTTATAGGGATACTATACATTTATGATGGGCAGCTGGCTGGGAACAGCGATGGGCAGTAACACAGCTGAACACTTTGATTGGGAAATGATAACATTGAAAGGTACAGAGTATGTTATAGTCAGGCCTGGGTGTCTTTCTTGTTTCTTAAATCAATTAAGGAAGCAAGTTTGCTAAATATTTTCCTGCCAATTAATAAATTGAGAAGAACAGGTTTCAGTATTCAGGAAATTCAAGCAGCAACTTCCATGCAATAGCAGAAGATGGAAAAATTCAAGTGCGTTTGCTACAGTGACACTCGAAAGTGTCCCTACAAATTGCTGTCATTTAAGCTGGAATAACTCTACAATGCTAAAAGGATTCAAGAATAGTGGAGTTGTCTAGCATCACAGTCATTTTTGACACAAACTTGTCTTAGGAGAATGAATGAGTGGTTCGGAAAGATTTGGTTTGGTTCGACTTAAGATCTCTTTAAAGTAATACTTTTTTTAACGGTTACAATGGCTTTACAATTGGAAACAATTTGTAATTGTGTGTAAATTTTTTTTCAAATAATATTTTTAAAAGTTTTTTTTAGGAATCAAAAAGTATAAAGACTTTAGAATAGTTTGAGTATCAGGAATTGCCCCACAGCTGGTTTCATTTAAGGTCCGAATCACAGGAAAATAACTTCATTTTGTTTTTAATAGATCTCACAAAAAATAGATGGAGAAGAAAGTGCTAGGTAATTGTAGTAAACTTGGGTAGGTATCGATAAATGAATTACCAAAGGCCAATCTGGGCCGCAAAATGTAGGCTAGCGTGCGTAGCTACTTAGCGCCACTTATTAGAAGTGTTAAGGGTATTGAATCTTTTGTGAAGCCTAAAAACCAGATTTTCAGACAGCAGAACATTCTAAGGAGCAATTCAGCATCTGCAATGCAATGGGTAGTTGGGGAGATTTCTGAATTTCAAAGTCTCCCTAAGGCAAATGTTTAGTTTTTGCTTATATTCTAGAGAGTTGGATACAAATTGGAAGAAAAGGCGAAGGTTTTGTCTTTAAAACCCACGGAACAGTTGATTTAAAATGCCAGTAAACCACTCTGACGAAACAATTCTTATTTCCGAAGGACTTGCATCTCTGCACTGGGGGCCAAAATTATACTTTTCTCTCCAAATTTCCATAATTTAGCAGCAATTTTAAGTTTTTATAAATTTTTAGCAAAGAACTTGGCTAAAACTCACTTACCTTGCGATAAAACTGCAACGCCTTTTCCTGATGACGTTTCGCTGTCTTATCATCTGTTCCGGACATGGCACGTTGTATATTCTTGAGGCACACATTACCCACCGCTATCATGGTATAGGGGTCCTTTTGCTTGCCCGGACGACGCAGTATCACATTGTGACTGTACATGGCCATTGTGGTTAGACCCTGTCTCATATAGGTGTTACCCATAAAGGTTCTGAAAATGAGAAAAATAAAAACCACCCCTCCCCTGAGTATGCACACAAAAAAAAAACTTTGCCTCCAAGTTGTAAACCCACCTGGCAGTTATACTATCATTGTCCCATTTCAAAACATCCTTATAGTATTCTATGGAAACGACAATCTGGTTTCGATTTGCCGCCATTTTGCCCAGTCTTATGAAACAATCCGTATAAGAGGGATACTCCTCGAGTATTTCTTTGTACAGCCGTTCAGCCAGCTCATCCTGGTGCAGATCTTCCAGTACACGAGCGCGATTGAAGCGTAGGGTAAGCAGATTGTCCATCGCGTTTTCCTTTTCGGATAGTTTGACCTTGGTAAGGGCCAACTCAAAGGTTTGCAGTGCCTTGTGGGGTAGTTTGGCATGCATTTGCAATGCACCCAGATTGTTCAGCCACTCTATGGGAACTTGATTTTCCTGATGCTCATACACCTGCATTGCCTGCTCCAACGAACCAATGGCCAACGACCACAGCTCCTTGCGTTCATAGGCCTGGGTTAGGTTCAAAAAAATGTCATGGTCCCTTGATTTGTCCGTCAGGCCCAAGAGCTTGTTAAGCAGTTCTATGGCCAGATCCAGTTTGGACGGCGATTTGTGCTGCAAATACAAAACAGCCAGCAGACGTAGTCCTCCCAGATAATTGGGTTTGAATTTGAGCAGCATCTCGAGGCAGGCTTCTGCCTTGGAATTGTGTCCACGTTTGATAAGCATCTGGGCTAAGCAAAAATACGGTGTTCCGAACGTTTCTGGACAGGATTTCATGGACATGTTGTAGTATTCGAAGGCCTTGTCATAGACCGCCGTGGCATGATAGGTGCGAGCTATTTGAAAATAGTTGTGTGCCCTCAACTCGGGACTATCTGTGTGGGCTATGGCATTGGCGGCCAGTGTACGCACCGTCTCGTATTTCCCCGCATAATAATGAAAGCTGGCCAGGCAGGTGAGCACCACCGGATGCCGATTGTACTGCTCGAAGGCGGCACACAGCAGATTCATGCCCTCGCGATGGCTTGGCTTCTTGAGCCGTTGCAGTTTCAGCAGGGCAATGCCCACCAATGCGTTCTGGCAGCGACCATTGCGCTCCAGTGCCATCTCAAAGGATTTGCGAGCACTCTCCAACTCGCCCATCTGAAGGAAACAATGTCCAATGCCCACGCGCACATCTGCCGGTCCGAGTGGATAATGTACGATTATATTTTTGAAGTAACCCAAAGCACCGGCATACTCCTCGCGATTATAAGCCAAACATCCGCGACCCATAAGCGCCAACACATTGTGCGACATCTTCTTCAGAACAGCCACAAATTGATTGTCCGCCTCCTGAGCCCGACCAGGCGACAACATCAGGGCATAACCGCGACAGATCAAAAAACGAACCTCATTGGGTTTCAAGGGTTCCACAACTTGGAACAGATTTGTGACCTTGGCCAGCAGTGCGGCTCGACGATTGCCAGCCTCCCGATAGG
This sequence comes from Lordiphosa andalusiaca, assembly GCA_035044965.1. Lineage (NCBI taxonomy): Eukaryota > Metazoa > Arthropoda > Insecta > Diptera > Drosophilidae > Lordiphosa > Lordiphosa andalusiaca. The sequence goes on along the minus strand of JAWNNM010002303.1, from coordinate 754,749 downwards.
CCTGACGTATGTAGTGGCCGACCAGCAGGGTGTACGCACTCACCAGATCATCCTTATAGCCGGGATACAATTTGCCGCACCGGAGTATGCCCTTCTCCAGGAATAAAACGAAATTATCAAAGTGACGTTGGCCATAATAAAAGAGCTGAGGGAAGGAAACAAGGGTAAGAAGTCGCTAAGTCAAATTTTCAAGGAATTTTCCACCGCCCTTAGTCCTTCCACTTACGGCCTTCTCTATCCATGCGCGCAGATGTGCATGCTTCGTCGTGAGTTCCGCCAGCAGCTTCTCTATCTGGCATTTCATTGATTCCTCCGGCGTCTGATGACCAGATGTTTCACTATTCGTGGCCATGGCTATTTATTGAATGTTCTCCTTTCTGGAAATTTTTCACCTATGCCAGCTCGGCACTTTCACAGACTGAGCAGTGCTGCACAATGCGCAGCTTATTTATACCTAAAGTACAGTGTCGCTTTGATATCGATATCGTTCCGATTCAGCTTGTTTCTTGACTGCTGTTTGTTCGAATGAAATTAAGAGAGTATAATTATAATTTGGAACGGACGGAAAGGTACAAGTTTAAGTACAATGTAGACTTGATCAAGGAGGAACTGTAGAAAAGAAATGTGAAGCACTGTTTAAGGGCCATTTTCTCATGTTCCTGTTTTTGGAGTGTTTTGTACAGTTGGATTTGGTGATTTGCTGTTAAATTTGTTAACGAAAAGCTTTTATTGTCGGCCACTGTTGTCAGTAGGTCTCATGGGAACCTGTCTCTTATCGATGTGCAAAGCCGCACAAGCAGACGTAGCTTGAATTGGAATTAAACCAGGTTTTCCCAAGAGGAAACTCTCTCTTTTGCTGTGTTCGGCCTCTAGGGGCCGCATTGAAAGTCAACGAGACCTGTCTGGCGCTTGAATTGTCGGATATCAAAATCAAAATATCTATAACGATATTTCTTTCGATTTTAAAAAAGTATTATTTCAAAATTGATATATTATTATTTTCAAAAATGACAATTTCGTTAGAATAATCAAGCCTCCTAAGGCACTTAAGACGTCATTTGACACGTATTCAAAATAACGTTCTCACTGAGCTTTACACTTGTCGACTAAACCACTCTAAAATTCTAAAGAATGTTCAGTCCGGGGGGTTTGACCTTCTTGGCTATTGTTGGATCTGTTCTCGGACAGGTTCCATTACCTAACAGTTCTAAGGTTTTGGTCCGAAGCTTGGTTCATGAAATCTTAAATTAATTAGCCATTTTTGGTATAAAATTAGACACAGCTTTGACTCCGAATTGGAAAGTTTGCCTTTCCCTCTATGTAGAAAAAGTTTGGATTTATTAAGCCACTTCATTAGATTTTACTTGTGCTTAATTTCATCATCAAAGTTGTAGTATTCAGAGTATTAATATAGTTTTTAAATAATAATGCTCCGATTTAGCAGTGTACGTTTTTTTTTTTTAAATTTACAGTTTTGTAACATCTAGAAAAAATTGATAAAAGCGGTTCTTTAAACGGAACATTTTTGGTCAAGCAGATTGTGTTCAGCTCGGCCCCAATTCAGAAGGTTAAAAATAAACTGGTTCTAAGAGGTAAGTTTCCAGAACGGCTTGTAGCCTTGCAAAATATAAGTATACAAAATGATATGTATTTCACTATTAGCATAAGAAATTCTCGATTTTTCTTTTTATATATTATGCTGAAAGGAATTAAAATCGTGGATTTCAAAGTTAATATAAAATTTTAATATTATAGATGATTTGATGATCAGTTTCATTGCAGCGATTCTTAGATTTGTTTCACAAAAAAATTGTTTTTACGCGTCTAACCGAATCTCGCACTATCTGGTATCTGGGGAAGACCCGGGAAGCCAGTTGCATTAGACCGAATAGCGAAGAATTTGAAAGGCAGTGATCTCACAGACGATTCACACCAAGTCGATATATATTTTTAAGTATTATAATATTTGGAAATAAACTGTTTAGAAATAAATTTGCATTCAGCGATGCGCATGCTTTATAAGCTTCATGCGTCAACGTTGTTGTAATGCGCGAACGCGTCAGCCATGCGCATAGGGCTGACGCATTAGCATAGGCTAGCTGCTCTAGCGGAATTAAAGGCAACAACAATACGTGCTATCTCCGAATGTAAATATGCTCAAAGATTTTTTTTAAATTTTTTTTGACCGTTTTCAATTTAGATAACATAATGTTTTATTTGTAATTTTGAAAGAATGTTTTCATATTACTTACGTTGTCCAGGCGAATAACTAATTTAGTTGAGTTCCTGTCTAAAATACAACGAAAAAACCCACATGTTATGCAATTTAATTCAGATTGCATGTAGAACATGCATTCCAATACTTAATTTCATACAAGAAAAAAAAAGAAACACTTACCATACAAATTTTTTCCTAATCGTCAGCAACACCCATAAAAGTTATTCCAAATGAAGACAATAAATTATTTCCACGCATTCCTAAATGATTTATAACTTCAATCTTACTCCTTTGACGAGTTTTGTCAGCGTTCCAACAATCGACTAATCTGTTCGGCCTGGCACAAAAATTGACTCATAATTCAGAACCGTTCAGAACCATCCTTGGCTGACTCCTGTTTTTGTGTCCGATAGTTGTTCCACTTTTGCTGAGATAACCATGTCAACAGCGCCCCACTGACTCTCGACAAATTAGTCAGTCAGTTGAAAATAAAGCTCAATTCACACAAATGCATCAATTTTTAGATTTTTGTTCTTTATTTTTTTTTAATCTTTGCACATATTTCTTTTTTTTTTTGTTTGCTTTGTATTTTTCGATTTATTCGTTATTACATGTAAAAAACTTGGAAAATAATAGAGGCTAAAATAAATATGTGATATTTTTTGTTTGTTCAAATCTTACAACTCAAATAGTTTGCAAAAGTCAGTTTTGTTTTTATTTTCATATATATTTTAAACTAGGGTTAGTTACAAATCTCAAACGAAAATAAAATGGTTAAAATTCTAAATTTCTTATATATTTGTTGGTTGTTTTTGTTTTTTTTTTATCCATTTACAATTCGAGTCACAATACAATTTGATTTTGTCATTGAAAAAGCACTTGCAGGTTCCAAAAGAGAGAATGTTGAACATTGAAAAACTTTAAGTTTCGTTTGTGTGTGTTTGTGTGTGTGTGTGTGTGAGAGAGAGTATAGGAAAATTGGGCGGGTGGCAAATTTGTTACATATTTCGTTCGTAGATATACATACATACACATATATTTGATAAAGTTTCGACAACAGATTTCCATAAAATTCCTTTTCACATTTAACAAATGATGTTCGCTATGCATATACACACCTATATAGTTATTTTTATATATATATGGTATTTAATTTTATTTAATTTAGATATGCCATATAATTCTGCTTTTCTTTTTTTTTCTGCTTTGAAGGGATAGTCTTTTCGTAGATTCAATGTGACTAACTAGAATTAGTTTAGACTACAATTAAGGCTAGATTAAGTCAATATATGATCTTAACATTAGAGTTTTATGTACAGTTCTGTGTGTTTGTCTACATGTTGGTTTTTGTAATGATTCTTAAGTTTTTGTGTGTTTAAAACTAGTTTAAGCATAGCTCATTATGTTCACTGAAGTATGGTTTTGCGCACATCGAAAGTCATGTATACATATAGGATGTATGGAAAGCGGAATGGCCTTAATTTTTTGGGTTCGAAGCAAACTTACACAGTGAAGAAAATGGGTATAATAAAATATACATTGGATGATTTCGATATCCATTTGGAAAGGATATGTTAAATATTCGTTTTATATATCCATTTTTGGTTATGTCTTACTATCCATTTTGGAATATCAAAATATCCATTTAATATCAAATGGATCTATTATTTTCATCCAATAGAGCTGAAAATCATCCAAATGATATGAGTATTTTAATATCCAAAAAAAGGATATTGAAAACTTTCCATTCCAATTAAATATATATTTTTCTATGTACGAGGGTCACTATACGGAATTGCAATGTGAATTTGTAATCCATTAGATCATCAAACTGTAGAGTGTTCCGTTTCCGGTTGTTTTGGTAAAAGGTTCTAGGTTTGGGTTATTGGGTCCTATTATTTTTAAATCCATTCGATTCCAACCAAAGACTTAGTAAGCTTTATTAGCTCGGAAATCATTAAAAACTATAGATGGTTCATAGAATTCTGAAATGATTATTATTGATTATTACACCCTTGCAGAGGGTATTACAAAATTGTCTGGAAGTTTGTAACGCTTAGAAGGAAGCATCTTCGACCACATAAAGTATATATATTCTTGATCATCACGACGAGCTGAGTTGATTTAGCTATGCCCATCTGTTTCTATGCTATCTTCTCCATCAGTTCGAAAGTTATCTTCACCAAACTTTTCACGAAGACTTTTAGCACAAATACGCTGCACATTTGTTGGTACCGGCCGGATCGGATGACTATAACATATAGCTGCCATCTTTAATTGGTCGAAAAACTAGTTTTAGTAAGAAAAACTTTTTGGTTTCCAATGGATACGTCTACAAACTTTGTATTTCTTGTTTGGCAATGCTCTTTAATGATTTAACAAAGTTAAGTCAATATCGGATATCTATTTGGTATAGCTGTCATAGAAAAGTAGAGTCGGAAATGTAGTCTTAGTGAGAAAAACTTTTTTGTTTTCAATGGAAAAGTTCTTAAAATTGGCATTTATTCAATTGATAGCCTTTTACACAATTCTACAAAGTTTTGTCAAAATCGTTTGACTAAAGCATATAGCTGCAGTACGAATGATCGGTCGAAAAAGGAGTTTCTTTGAGAAAAACTTTTTTGTTTTAAATGAAATCGACTTAAAGTTTCTTTCAAGTTTGATTGTTGGGATTTGGCTTGATTTCACTAAGTTTGGTCGAAATCGGACATCTACAGTACAGCTCCCATAGAAAAGTAAGGTTTGAAAAGTAGAAAAACGTGCTGCAAGGGTATACAATCTGTCCTCTATTGTTTTTTAATCGTTTTCAGCTAAATTAAATCTTAGCTTGATGTCATATTGTTTCGGTCTTTTCAGTTCCAGATATATCGGTTCTCTTCTACAAGAATACCAAAAATTCAAAATATTGTTTCCGCAATTCTGGGTTTGAGTATTAGTCAGTCGGCTAATTATGGCTTATGGTTTCGGTTCTGTTTCCGGTTTGATTCCGTGGTTTATATACACATGATGTAAAATTTGACCCAAAAAATGTTAAGAGTTGCTTCGTGCCGATATGTCTTAGCACGACCAAGCACGATTTTCAATTTCGAGGTTTTCCCTTGTAGTTAAATGCACAATTTGGTTAGTGACCCTCGAACATACATTTTAAATTCTCTTTATTCCGTTCATTCTTTCTTATTCTTCTTCCCTTTCAGTCTAACCTCACTTTATTTAATACCACCCTGCGGCCATTCCTTGCTTCCCCTTAACACAAATGCCTAAATAGTTCACTTCTTTGTTCATTGTGGTTTTACATTTACACTTTAGTCGTCCTAAACATCGCTAATACATATAAACTAAATATATATAAATCTAGCTAATTCGTGGTTCAGCCTGAACTGGTATTTGTTTTGCCATCTGGAAGTCTTGTAGGTTTTTTTTTTTTGTTTTTGTTCCGAAGCTAAGACAATGGTCTGCTTAACTACTATAATACAGTTTTTTTTTTGGGATTTACCTTTTCGTCCTTCCTTAGACTATGGTGGTACGCTCTGCGCCCAATGTTGTGCACGTACTGCTCCCTCCAATGCAGACAATCTGACATTTGATGTCCTCTTTGGGTAACTCTCAGGAGGTCACCGTCTCATAGTTCCCTGCACCCAGCAGCGAGCTTAGTGGCGACTGGTTCCCATACGCAGTGTGGGTTCTTGGCGATGTGAGTAGAGATTGGGCTGCACCTATGGTGATATTACCACTAGTCACCGAGCTGGTCAAGGCAGCCGAAATGCCGCTAGAGTGCAGACTACCCGGATGTGGTAGGGTATTGCACGAGGTGCCGGCGCTGCTCTGAGTCTGCAGTGAGCCATTGGACTGGCCACTCAAGAGGGGCATGGTGCAGGTGGTAGTCGAACCGTACGGCGAGGTGGGTGAAGTGCGTGTCTCATAGGCAGGCAGATAAGCGGCAGTGGTGGTGGCTCCTCCATTTGGTCCACCCACTGTGCCTCTGCCGGGTATGCGGGTATAGATATTGGGCGGGGTACGTGTAGACAGCAGGGGCGGCGGAGCGGTGTAAACGGGACGCTGGGCGGCCGGAGCCCTTTGCGGTGTGTTGTACAGACTGAAGGCGGGATTCGTAGTCAACGAGAGTTCTCCGTACTGCAACAAAAAAAAAAAAAAGGACAGGAAAATGAATAATTAAAACTCAAATTTTGGCTGACAAAACAGGAAAAGTGACTCCTAATGAGCTTGACCAACAGCACCAGGACCACAAAACTAAAAAAACAAACTGAAGCAAATTTAACTTTCGCTTCGGACAGGCAAAAACATTTGCCTCATCAAAATTTGATGTTTGCCCAAAAACAACAATGATAAAGCGCAAAAGTTCCTGTTTGCTAACTTGTTGGCCAGGACAACAACAACAACATCAGCAACAGCCAGGACAACAACAACAACAGAAAAAACCCGAAACTAATTTGTGTAATTTATTTACGGTTTCTGGCTAATTGGCCCCAAAATGTTAACTAGCAGAGGAGAAAGTCTGCAACTTTTAGTTGCCTTGTGCCTGGGCACCTAAATCAATTTGGCAAAGTGTCAATAATGCGTACTAATAAATTCTATTTTATAGATGAGAACTGGGCCTGGGAGGGTCCAGCAATAGGGGCTAGTGTTTGCAGCTGACAAGGCTAGAATAAAGGGGTCCTGGGCACATTTTTTTTGGAGCTGTGGTTCGAAGGGCGCGAATCAAAATTTATAGAGATAGTACCTTGGACTTTGGAGATTAATTGTCCACTGCTTAAGCCATTTCTAAAGAGGTTCGGTTCGTCGTACTATCTTAGTAATATTCTAAATCTGAAAACTTGCATGTTTATACCCTTGCAAAGGGTATTATATATATATATTTTTTTTTTTTGTTTTTTTTATAATTATACCAAGTTTTATTAAAATCGGACAACTATATGATATAGCTGCCATACAAAAGATTGGTCTGAAAAACAGTTTTATTTAGTAAAACTTTTTGGTTTTTAATGGCATCATCCTGCAATTTTGTATTTGACTGTTTCACATGCTTTCACTTAATTTTAAAAATTTTTGGCCAAATCGGATGACTATATCATATAGCTCCCATACGAACGATCGTCCGGTAAATGGGAAAAATAGTATATTATGAAAACATTTCAGCGAGCACTTGCAAGGGTATTAAAACTTCGGCACAGACGAAGTTGGCTCAACTTTCTCGTTTAATATTAAAATGCAAATTTTCATATAATTTTAATGGGTTTTAGCTTAGTTGGATGAGAATGATGGATCATAAGATCTATTTAACATTAAATTGATATTTTAATACCCAAAAATGGATATCAAAAGATGTGACTTTCAAATGAATATTGAAATTATCCAGTGTATATTTTTTAAAATATAGCAAAAGATAATTTAATAAATTTAGGAATATGTTTTCATAATGGTATATTTTCACTTAAAAATGGGCAGAATTGCTTGTGAAAGTTTATTTCAAGTCTAAAAAGTTGTACTTAACGATTGTTTAAAAAATGTTTAAACTTAGGTATGGATTTCCCATGAAACGTATTAAACCATTATAAATCTAGACGTGATGGAGTATTTCCAAAAACAGTGTTGAGTGCATTACCCGAAAATCATCCATAATTAAGACCAACTGTTATATATTCTTAAAGGAGACGCAATTTTTGGCCTTATGTAATGGAAAAGAAGATGAAAACTCGATATTTGCAATAAGTTTTGATTATAATGAAGACCCAATAGTATCGAAAAGTCAAAAAAATCACGAAATTTGAACAGAGTTAAGATAATTAAAAAGTCTTCGGATGGTAGTTGAATCAATTTCTGGGGACCGAACATTTTCGGTAATTCACGCCGAATGCTTGCCGAAGTAATGCATCAGTGAGTGTCAGAGAGAGACGACGAGCGACAGATAGCCTCTACTCTTGGGTAACCCTGGTGTAGATTAAAGCTAGGTTTTCATCGCAATGGTTTTGTCAATCACTTCACAATTTATCGAAAAGATAAGGTGTTAGTATTGTCAGCATTATTGCATTCTTAGATTCTGGCATCCAACGTATACTTGATATTGGTTTTGTTTACATTGTAAAAGAAAACTTGCTGGCAAATAAATGGGCTTAGATGATGTTTCTCTTATTTTCAAACATTTTTCTGGCAGTTTGCAGAGGTATTGATAATGTATATTTCCCACAATATTTCAGTTGATTAGGAAATCTTTCTAAAAGCAAATGAGCATTAGATTAGGCTGGCAGAAATGACAAGGACAAAGGCTGAGGCTTTTGTTGATATCTTTGTATAAACAGCTGTCCAAACCCAAGGATCTTCCTAAGACAATCAATCCTTCACGCTGGCAAAACAATCATACTTTGTCAGCCCAAAAGCAGGCAATAGTTTTTGTGATTTTTTACACAAACACACACACACAAAACACTTCGACATATGCAAATCCGCAATTCCCTGCTCACCTGTTTCCCAAACGTGGGCGATAGCGAGGGCGGCGGCGGCGGCGAGGCGCTATTTATGCGCGCTGGCGGCGTATACAAAATTCGCTGCGATTCCATATTCAGTCGGTCGAATGCCTTCTCCTCCAAATGGAATTCATCCTCACTGTTGGCCTCCTGTGGCACCACATCCGGGTTTTTATCCTCCAAACTGGAATGGCTGCCCATATTGCGGGACAGCGGCTCGGCGCTACCCTTGTCCGCCTCGGTGGTGGTCGCATCGCCATTGGCATGCCGACGATTGCGTTTGCTGCGGAATTTGATAAAGATCACCACACAAATGGCCACCAGGAACAAAGTGGCAATGACGCCAACCAAGGCGCCCAGCAGGGGTGTCAACTGTACCAGTACGGCGGTCGAGGAGGCTGTGCAGTTGGGACAAACAATGAGCGCACATCCATTTGGGGGCTTTTGGCCGGTGCACTTACCTGTACGCAGCAGAGGTGCGGATAGTGTGCGTCCGCGCAGCCGATATGCCACTTTGCTGGGTCCCTGGGCGTTCACGGCTGTCACGCGTATCACGAACACCGAATCGCTGGGCAGCCGCTTCACTGTGAACTCGGCATATTTATAGGAGGCATTGTAGAGGATTTGGCGATTGAGTTCGTCATAGATCTGGGCATGGAAGTGTTGCGGTATGCCGCCATCGTAGCCGGGCAGGCATTGGATTTGCAGCGAGTTCGCTGTGGCATTGTGGGCCGAACAGTTTTTCACCGGCTCGGGCAGATCTGGGGGAACAAATTGAAGAAGGGGAAAATTTAAAGCATTTGCTTATCCGCTGGCCGCCGCGGCATGGACAAACATGGCTTTACATGGACAGCCGGACATCGATGGCCACATAAAACGCTGCGCAATGTAAATAAAGCGTCCAGATTCACGCCACGAATGCTGGCCACTTGGCCACGGCCTCGTCACGCGCAGCAATTATCTTCTGACCACAAAGCTGCCCCCACCGACCGCATCGCGAATTGAGTAAACATGCTGCGCCCGATGCGTTGGCATTTTTGCTCAGTCGATGGGAAATTAATTAAATTTTTTATCTTTCCGCCAAGTGACTCACCTGCCGGCTGGATGTGATACCAACAGGGCTGGCTCTGACCCATCGGGCTGCTGGCCACGCAGGATATGGCACCGAAACTCTCGTAGCTCTCCACATGGTAAGCGTACACATTGTGCAGGGGCGGCGGCATTGTGGTGGTGGGCGTGGTCATGGCCTGGCGATGGTGCTGCTGCTTATGCAGGGCGGCCAGACGCTTGCGCTCGGCCAACTGGTGACCTGATGGCAGCTCACTCGCTTGGATCTGCTGCTGTTGCTGCTGCTGCTGCTGCTGGAGCTGCTTCCGTTGCGGCTGTTTGTTCTCCACATGATTCTTGTGCACCATGTTGGAGTAAACCATTTGCGTGTACGGCAGCTCCACATAATCCTGATACTCATGCTCCACCGCCTGCTCCTCCTCCCCCGCCTCGGGGTAGTCGTCCTCGAAGAGCATGGTGGCCACACGTCCATGGCGTCCGTGCAGGAGATGCTGCTGCTGCTGCTGCTGTTGTGTGTGCTTGCGCTTGCTGCGCTGATAATATCCGGCGGGGCCGGAAGGCAACTGCAACATGGGCAGCGTCACCGACTGGACAAGTTGGGGCAGCTCGATGAGGCTCTCCAGCGAGTTGTTGAAGTGCCACTTGTAATTTAGATTATCGAGTGGATTGGCGTCCACCTCGCAGGTGATGTTGATTGTTTGCTTGAGTGCCGCCCGTATAATCGTCGAATCCGACTTGCACACGGGCGGATCTGAAGTGGAGGGGATGGATAGTGAGGGGGTGAAATCGGTGAAGCTAAAGTGCATGTTAAGCCCTTGAGAGAGCTTGTAAGGGCTTGTGTTTTGGGAAGGGGGAGGGTGGAGATTCAACTTACATTTGACGTCCAAGTAGACTTCGTTGCTGGACACACTGCCCTGGAGGTTGGTGGCACGGCAAAAATATTGACCATGCGACGACTTGGAGATGCCTTGCAGCACCAGAGTTTGGTTAGAGATAATAATGCCACGCGAGGAGTGGAGTTGTTTATCCTAATGAGAAGGAGAGAAACAGAAATGTGAAGGTGCGAGATGTTATTTACGATATTCGATTTTATCAACTGCACAAAATTCAATTAAGAGTTGGGTTGGGGTCATTGCAAACTGAATTAGTGTCAATTACTCAAATGAAGATGAAGAGCTAACGGAAGAGCTTGAAAAGTTAACCAATTGGAATGGATAGTTTTTAATATCCCTGTTTTGGTGTTAAAATATCCATTTTTCATATCCTTTGAATGATTTTCAGCTAAATTGTATAAAATTTTTTTCAAGCATTTAACATAAAATGGATAGATTAAAATCCCAAGGATGAATATGTCCTAAGAAACCATTGTTTGAATTATATATGAATAATGCGGATTTTTCGAGAAATTTCAATAATTCCTCAATATTTAAAAAATGTCCTTAAATTTAATCGTCAATTGAAAAAAATCACAAAATTAACTAGCTAATAGACTTTTACCCAGCAAACATTTTATGAAATTTTATATCAAATTTGAGTCTTTTTCGAGTCCTTGGACTGATTAAAATAGTCATAAATGCACGAAGAGTTGTATTTAACCCGTTCTTATTATCCGTATCGACTCATTTTCGAGTCATTTTGCAAAGGGTATTCTAGTTTTGCCCAGAAGTTTGTAACGCATAGATATACTCATTTCCGACACCATAAACTGTATATATATTCTTGATCAGGGTGTCGAGCTGAGTCGATTGAGCTTTGTCCGTCCGTCTGCCCATCTGTCTATCTGTTTCTACACGAACTTGTCGCTCAGTTTTGAAGATATCGAACTGAAATTTTGCACAGAGTCTTCTTTTTGCTGCACACTACTAATATGTCGGGGCTGACCGGATCAGATGACTATATCCCATAGGAACAATCGGTCGGAAAACTAGTTTTAGTAAGAAAAACTTTTTTCTTTTCAATGGCAATATCTTCAAACTTTGTATTCCTAGGTTTTCTATGCGTATTTATAATTCTGCTAAGTTTAATGGAAATCGGACAACTATATGGTATAGCTGCCATACAAAAGATAGGTCTTGAAAACAGTCTCAGTAAGAAAAACTTTTTTCTTTTTATGGAAACATCTCCAAACTTCGTATTCATAAGTTTCCTATGCTTTTTAATAGTTTTGCCAAGTTTAATGAAAATCGGACAACTATATGGTATAGCTGCCATACAAAAGATAGGTCTGAAAAACAGTCTTAGTTAGAAAAACTTTTTTGGTTTTAATGGTAGCATCCTGCAATTTTGTATGTGCTTGTTTCACATGCTTTCATCCAATTCTACAAATTTTTGTCTAAATCGGATGACTGTATCATCAAACGATCGGTCGGGAAATGGGTCATTCGGCACAGACGAAGTTAGCTTAGCATTCTCGTTTTTACGTTTTTCCCCAAAATTTTGATATAAAACTTATATAAGCTAAGGCAAATTAAAGTAGATTAGCTTTATAGCACAAACTCTCTTGTTTCACAATATTAATATTGTTTTTTTCTATATTTTCAGAAATGTTAGTGGCAAACGGTAAGTGAAATTATGTCGAAATTTTTTATAAATAGATTTTATAAGTTCTATCATAATTACCGAAAGCCCGAAGAAAAGGGACCTAAAGTTTAAGGCAAAGCTTAAAAAGCTTTTGCATGGCTAGCTGCTACCAATAGCTTGTGAAGGTAGTTATCCCGAAGCGTGATCGATTCCACGACCTCTTCGACCGCAGGCACACACACTACCTGCTGCACCACACCTGTCCACATTAATATTATTATGATATTAAAATGAAGGAACTGCCTCTTACAGAATAGGTTTTTAGGTAGTACCTTAAGACACAGCAGATTTCTAAACATGCAGTGTCTCGAGATATCCGGGATATCCGGGATATCCGGGATTATATTAATCCTTAACGTTGTCAGAAGTCGGCCAATCCCGCATTTTCTCATTTCAAGTATGAATAGAATTGACTTGATCTCGGATCTAGTACGACTTTTACTTGAAATTTCAATTCGAAGGTCTATCTCGACCAATTTTTGAGCTGGATTGTATCTCCTTTTTTTTCTGTGTAGAAATTGCTCCACTTTGTGAGTGGAGCTCAGTGTTGGAAAATCATGTGTAAAATTGTCAATTACGATATTCGTACAATATCATTCGAATTCATGAATTTTTGTTTGTTTTGTATCACGATTTATATGAAAAGTTTCAGAGCGCTTCAACAGCATGATCTTTGATTCCACAATTGATTTCAGTATCTACTTACATTATGATACCATTCCACACGTGTAATGCCAGGATTAGCTTTCACTTCGCACTCCAAATATACATCCGAACCCTTTAATAGATTATTTGGATCGAGCGGAGCTCCCAGTTGTAGATTAACAATTGGAGCATCTGCAAGAATAAGAGCAAAATCCAAATATCCACATCAAATCCAAATAAACCCAATCAAAATACAAAATCCAACTTACGTGTAACATTCAGTACCCGGGAATCCTTTAAGTATAGTCCTGTATTACCATTTCCCAAAGTGGTCATCACGGTGGTATGACCCTCGTGCAGTTGTTGCGAGGTAATGCCCGCACTTAACGAAATGGAGCAGATCACTTGTCGTTCATTGTCCTCGGGCACGGGTATGAGCATAAGCTCGGAAATGGTGGTATTGCCATCAGGAGCGGTCTGACCAAGATGTAGGGAAAGGTGAGAGATGGTTGTGAAGTCAAGTCAAGCGTCAACTTACCGACTGGGTGGCACCTTTCAGTATCTGTCCCGCCTTGGACCAAATAATTTGTGGAGGTGGTCGAGCACCCACAGCGGTGCAGGTCACATGAGTGCGAGTGCCAGCTATAACAGCATGATTAAGGCCTTGCAACAGTAGACTGAGTGGGGGAACTGGAAGATGAAAGAGGAGTGATTAAAAAAGGTTGCAGTATAAAAAAGAAAGGATGACATTTTATCAGAAGTTCAAGTTTCCCCCAAAAAATACGATATTCGCTTTCGAAAACTACTTAAGCTGCTTTAACCTAGCTTCACAACAATTTGTTGCATATTTATGAATGAATTTCGCTGCTCTTCTCAATTAAAATGAATTTCCATTACCTGAATTCAGTTTATGTCATTCGCATTTCAGATATGATATCTCATTATAATTTACCCACGCACAATTTCCAATTCCCCAAACATGTACCAATCCCATCATATAACCTAGTTCAAACATTCAACATTTACGACACATTTTATTATTATTATTACGTCCCCCCACTAAAACTGACCTAACTCATACTCATGGGACCCAACCAGGCGATTAGCATCCTTTTCCCTCTCTGGCCACAGCAATGCATAAATGTATGACAAAACTTTAATTACATTAATTTCCATGCAAAAGCCACGCCTCGGCCTTGAATCAGCATAAAAACCTAACACCAACAACGACGAGCTGGTTCGGTTCTGCATAATTTTAGAAACTAAACTAAATTGTTGTCATCCCATTCCGGACGGGACATGCATATTTAAAAGGGCCAACTTACGATTGAGATCCAGGATAACTTTTTTGGTCAGGGCCGGTACCACATGTCCATTGGTCGCCTGGCAGGTGTACATCTGTGTGGGAGTAGGGAGATAATGATTTATGATTAATATTAATAATTGGCTTTTATTAATAACAATATGCGTTAAAATATGGCCGATAATGCGCCAACGAGACGTTGATAAATCATCGACCCGCTGAACATTTAATTTTAATTGGTAGAAATGTTTATGAAACACGCACAACTCCGCAGCACAAAAGGCTAATCAATTATGCTGCCCCAGGAGTTGTCGATATAAATATCGTAAATATTGTAAATATCGTAAATACTGTGCTGTCCCCGTTGAGGTAATGTGATACTTTCAAATTTTGAGACATTTTATTGAGGCACGAAGAAAATTGTAACGATGTCTAATAAAAATATTTGCATAACTCTGGTGTCGCAGCTAGGGCCAGGCGACAGCGTCAAAGTGTCGTTGGAAAATTAGGTCATAAATTTCATTTCGATTACACAATATGGGGTCACAGTGGGTCATCAATGGCTGGAAGGTAATGTTAAAGGTCTAACGGGATTGAACTTAAAGATGTGTCACATTTATTGTGTGAATTGTGTTTGGTTTTTGGTTGAGCGCTTAATTAGGCACTGGAAATGGAAATGATTTAAGTGTCAGAGTATTAAGAGCATTAAGATTGTTGTCAATTCGGCGTGAAGATTAAGTTTATAACTAAACTGTCTCATTAACAATTTACTGAGGCTTGAGCAGTATAGTTATATTTTCAGCCAACGATGTCATCCTTTGGGCCCAGAATGAATAATTTTGGGGGAAACGATGCTTTTTTTTTGACATCGTTGTAAGAAAATTGCTTTTGAAAGACATCTCAAGGTCTTAAAAGAGATGAATGCTAGTCACATCATCTCATCTTCAGAAGCGAATTAAAAAAACTGAACGACATTAACATTTGATCTTGTTACATGCAAACTTGTTCGAATCATATGCTTATATCTAATCCACACACCCAATATCCAGTTTATAGCTTATAGTGAAATGTGTTACACTTCATAACAAACCTACACTCAGAGAAAAAAGAGAGAGTATCATACTTGGTTCAAGAAGGTTCATTGTCAGAAGTTCGATAAGAATGAAAATTCTTGATCCAAGAAAGAAAGAAGTTTGCAGCGCATAGAAATATTAATTTGCGACCCCATAAACCATATATGTTCTTGATCAGGGTGCCAAGCCGAGTCGACTGAGCTTTGTCCGTCCGTCTGTCCGTCTGCTTCTACGCGAACTAGTCTCAGTTTTAAAGCTATCGAGCTGAAATTTAGCGCAGAGTCTTCTTTTTGCTGGACACTACTAATATGTCGGAACCGACTGGATCGGATGACTATATCTCATAGCTCCCATAGGGACAATCGGTCGGAAAACTAGTTTTAGTGAGAAAAACTTTTTTCTTTTCAATGGAAACTTCTCCCAACTTTGTAGTCATAGGTTTTTTATGTTTTTTTATAATTCTACCAAATTTGATGAAAATCGGACAACTATATGGTATAGCTGCCATACAAAAGATAGGTTTGAAAAACAGTCTTAGTTAGAAAAAATTTTTTTGTTTTTAATGGTAGCTTCCTAAAATTTTGTATATTGTTTTACATAATTTTTCAAATTTTTGGCACAATCGGATAACTATATCAAATAGATCATATAGCTCCCATACGAACGATCGGTCGAAAAATGGGAAAAGGAGTATTTTTTGAAAACATTTAAGCGAGCATTTGAAAGTCTATAAAAACTTTGGCACAGACGCTTAGCTTAGTTTAGCTTTCTCGTTTATATTGTTATACTTGATTCAAGAGCTTTAATACTTAATCAAAGTACGAATCATTCTCAAATCAAGCAGAATAGTTCTTGAATCAAGTGTTAAACATTCTCAAATTCAGGATTGCTCATTCTTATATCAAGAGCATACAGCATTGTTAAAAGCCGAGAATGTTTTGTCTATCATCAGCGCTATAAATTAATTATTTATCATTTTGATGCTTATAAATCCCGTACATTATCTGAAATGCCATATCTAAGCATCTGTCAAAACTCAAAACTGCTCTCCAGCTCTCAAATCTTTGTTGTAAGCCAATAATTTTAGGTATTACATCCCGCTTCCTTCGTGCTCATTCATTTCCAGCCACACAATGCTTCTCCGACATTCACAATGGACGCACAATTTGTACAAGTGGAGGCCAGAGCCCACATCTGAATAGCTGGATTAGCGGTCTAACAATATTGTTCATTACATGAAGCAAAAGCGGAATCCGCTTAGAATCAGAGCAGAGAGCAGAGCAGCAATCCAGAGAACAATTCCCGAATGCAGCCAGTGGCCACTTGGCTGCATTCATTTCCCAGGCGCTTTGATTTCTATTAGGGCATTGTGTGTTGTATGGGGGACCACACGGAGTGCTGTCATTAATCGCCAAAGCGGGGGTGGAGGGGCCCCCGTTGAAATAAATGGCCAGCGGCTGGAGCCCATTGTATGGCTCCGGCTGTAAATAAGGTTTAAGATTTTCGAAACTCACCGTCAGTAGATCCTTCCTTTGTATGTTTTTCAAGCGGAGCACATTGCGCACCGAGCCATCCGGCAGTACCTCAAAGGAATCATCCACAAGAGCGTGCTCACGCCACCAGGATACCCGTGGTGGAGGTACTCCACCACTGGATAGACAAGTCAAATTAATGCTGTCGCCTTCAAGGTAAGGTCCAGCTGTCTGGTCGCGTACAGCGGCTCCATGATGATCCAAAATGTTCAACTGAGTGGGTGGAACTTTAAATGAGAGAGAGCGAGAGCGATTAGGTGGGGGTGGACCACTTTAAGCTACTTTCCAAATGGAAATGCGAGAGATTTAACTCACCCAAAACTGTCACATTAATGCGCCAATTTCGCGTTGGTGATTTATGGAAATCAACGCGACATTTGTAGAGACCGGCATCTGTGGTCTGTATGTTCTTGATGCGCAAAGCTGGCGGATTTGTGTCATAGTAGAAGTGTGCCTTCTTGTTGAAGACATTCTCATCTGCCCAGGGTATGGCCTGATGCAATGAACGACCACGTGCATCAAAGCTGGAATATATAGAAATAATTTGTTGGATTAAATTTCAGTAAATACCATTTTCATTGCACAACTTAGGCAATAGTTAAGATAGAAACATATTAGAAGAAAGGAATGATAAGGGAAGGAGAAGGAATGACAAATTAAGAAGGAACAAGGAAGAAGTAAGGAGGAAAAAGAGTGGTGGAAGCAAAGATTAAGAATGTAATAATGAAGGATTCAATGTGGAAGGAGGAAGAAAGGAGGAAGGAACGAGGAAGAAAGGTAAAAGAAAGATGAAAGATATGTCGAAGAAAGGTGGAAGAAAGGTAGAAGGAATTTATAGATAAGAAGAAAGGAGAATTGAAGAAGGAAGAAAGGAGAATTGTCGGAGGAAGAAAGAAGATTAAAAGAAAGGGAGAAGGAAGGAGGATGGAGGATGGAATAAGGAATAAAGAATAAGGAATAAGGAATAAGGAATAAGGAATAAGGAATAAGGAATAAGGAATAAGGAATAAGGAATAAGGAATAAGGAATAAGGAATAAGGAATAAGGAATAAGGAATAAGGAATAAGGAATAAGGAATAAGGAATAAGGAATAAGGAATAAGGAATAAGGAATAAGGAATAAGGAATAAGGAATAAGGAATAAGGAATAAGGAATAAGGAATAAGGAATAAGGAATAAGGAATAAGGAATAAGGAATAAGGAATAAGGAATAAGGAATAAGGAATAAGGAATAAGGAATAAGGAATAAGGAATAAGGAATAAGGAATAAGGAATAAGGAATAAGGAATAAGGAATAAGGAATAAGGAATAAGGAATAAGGAATAAGGAATAAGGAATAAGGAATAAGGAATAAGGAATAAGGAATAAGGAATAAGGAATAAGGAATAAGGAATAAGGAATCGAAAATAAGCAATAAAGAATACGGAATGAGGGATAAGATATAACTAATAAGGAAGAAGAAAGAAGGAAGTAAGAACAACGAAGAAGGTACATGAAAGGAGGACAGAGGAAGAAGGAAAAAGGAAGGAGGATGAAGAAAGGAGAAAGAAGAAAGGAGAAATATGGAAGGAGTTAGATAGAAGAAGGAAGAAAAGAGGTTAAAAAAGGGAAGAAAGAAGGAAGGTGTCAGAACAAAGCCAGGAGATATGGAGAAAATAATTAAGGAGGATGAAAGGAAGGAAATAAAACAAGAAGCAAGAAGTTAGAAAGGTCCTGTAATCCTAAAAACTTTAGAAAATATTACAAATCCACTCAACTAATCAATCTTTCATAAGATTGCAGATTTTTAGAAGAATCACATTTTATATAAGATCGACAGTCCCAATGAAATTCCAATAATTGGTTGTCTGTTAGCTTCCGCTTCAGCATATATTTCCAAAATTTGTATAAATCACTATTAAACGTTTCAAGCCCTTAAACCATAACACTTTCATACAATAAAGCTACCCACAAGGCATAACTTCATAATAATCACACACTGAACAGGCGCAATAATCCATTGTTTTCTGATCAATTGATTTTATTTGCTAACTAAAGTCGACCAAAAAAAGATTACAATAAAAAATGTGTGTCAAAACAAGAATTAAATGAACATAAAAAGTAAAAAGAGGCTACTAAAAATAGTAAACTTTATTAGCTTTTCCTTAAGGCATCACAAGAAAACAAAATTAAATGGTTATTCGAAGTTTTTATACCCTTGACAATTTGTGTTATAAATTCTGCAATTATTGCAGGCAAGAATCACGGGGCATTGCTTAAGACTCAAGTCAGTTTGATGCAAATTACCATGTTTCTTAAAACCAGAACTTTCCCTAACATTGTTCTCTATATATATATTTCTGTTAAGTGCAAGGCTAGCTATCAAATTTCATGCTCTTTTCTAGGGTATGAAACATCCAAAAACTATTTCAAACTCATAGAATGCCCAACTGTTTGGTTCGTTTTTTATGGTTATTACCAAACGTTTTTGTTTTATGATTTTGTCCAATGCATTTTGACAAAATGCGGCATTAAATGTCAACGCCCCAAAGGCAAGTCCAACACAACAATAGCGACAAAAACAACAACAACAACAACAACAGAATATCGTAAATAACCCAAAGTGCATTTGCCAGAACTTTTTTAGCTTTCCATTTCGGATTTTTTTTAGCATTTTAAATGGTTACATTTAAATTGTTTCGCTTTTATGTGGCGGAGCCACTTAATTTGATGACACTTGTAAATTTTTAATTTGTTTCTGTCTGTTTTTTTGGTTTTTGTTTTTCGACAGTTTGTTCCGAATTTGTTTCCGAAAATAAATTTCCCTGCTTATGTTAATTCCCATTCCGCTTGCCATTCGTTTTATAGTTCACTTCAATTAATTAATTGATCAATTTAGCTCTGGTTGTTGCTGCTGTTAAGCCGATTGTATTTTATATTTTTTTTAAATTTTCCGTTTAAGTAGCTTTTAAAATATTTCTGGTATACCGAAATTCAATAGCATTAAAAACCACACGAAGGCATTTAATATTTTCTGTTTCATTTTCGTTTGTTTGAAATGCACTAAAATATTCAATGGTGAATTTTACAGTTTTAATAAAAAATTAATTGTATCAGCTGCTTAAAAATCAAAGCTCAGAATTTGATAAAAAAAAAACCAGAAGATCAAAATAAACTTAGAAATAATACTTTTGATCTCAAAGAGTGTTAAAGCCATAGAGAAAGATTAAAGTCCCGAAAAAAGGACGCAAATACGTGTTGGACCAAGTCCGATCACATCCAGCATAAATAGAATCATAAACAGCTCTTTAATTAACCGAAAGAGTATAATTTTGTTGTCCATTTGTAATTGATTCAGGTCAGAAATTCTTATGTCTTAATCAATTTACGAAATCCTTGATTTCAGACTGTTTAGGGACATCTCAAGTACATTTCGAATGTTCATTTTCGTAATAATGCATGCTTTTGCGCTTTTATAATCTTAAGTCAGTACAGATTAACTCTCAATATTATTATACAGAATTCTTTTTTTTAACTAATGTACATACAAATGTCAACCCAAAGACATTTCCGAAAAAAAACATTTTCAATTGGTTCTTAAGAAAGCTTGAAAATATCCGAGGTTCATAAAATAACCACTGAGCAAAATGGTATTATGGTATTATCAAGGCTGCAAGCCGGTTGTGAACCGAGCCGTTTCGACTTTTATTATACAGTGAACCCTTCCTTGAACCGAACCTTTTTAGAAATAAAAGCTGAACCCGAACCTAAAATTTTTCGTCGGTTCAACAAATATGATAAACAACAGAAATTGGACCATCTGCTTAGCGATTTCTTCTGTTATATGGTGGGTTTAGTGCGAATGACACCTCAAATTGGCAAAATTACTTATAAATTCCTCACCCATAATAGGTACTGATTTTTAAGCTTCTAAATAATTCACACAAACACGAGTCTAACATCACATTGGTAATATTTTTCTTGGAAAACTACGAAATGTAGTTTTACCTAACAGCAATTCATATATTGAATATACCCATGTCTGCTAAGAACCGATTCCCACCCAAAAATAACGCTATAGAACACAAAAATTATAATTATTGTACCAAATCTATATCCCAAAATCTTTGAACCGTATATTTCAGAACCTTAAACATTGGTTAATTATGGTTAGAACCACTGAACAGGAGATCCGAATGTTTTTGATGGTTGCAGCCCTGATTTTACATAGATTGTTCCAGTAAATCAGTAGCTAATAGTTTTTGTGAAGCAGACTTATTGGAGCTGGCGTTGTACACAATCGTATATCAATGGTATATCATTATACCCTTGCAATGGGTATTTTTAGATACCCGCTTGAGCTTCCTCCGTCTAGTCAATCTAGTCTCTCAGTTCATAAGCTATCGAGCTGAAATTTTGCACAGAGTCTTCTTTTTGCTGCGCGCTACTAATATGTCGGAACCGAACCGATCGGATAACTAAATCTCATAGCTCCCATGGGAAAAATCGGTCTGAAAACTAGTTTTAGTAAGAAAAACTTTTTTCTTTTCGATGGAAATATCTCCAAACTTAGTATTCGTAGATTTTCTATGCTTTTTTTTATAATTCTGCCAAGTTTGATGAAAATCAGACAACAATATGATATAGCTGCCATACAAAAATAGGTCTGAAAAACAGTCTCAGTGAGAAAAACTTTTTTCTTTTCAATGGTAGCATCGCAGAATTCTGTATTTGTTTGTTTCACATGCTTCTACATAATTCTACAAGTTTTTGTCCCAATCGGATGACTATATCATATAGCTGTCATACGAACGATCGGTCGAAAAATGGGTTATTGTGGAAAAAAGATTATTTTTGAAAATATTTAAGCGGGCACTTGCAAGGGTATTCAAATTTCGGCACAGACAAAGTAAGCTTAGCTTTCTCGTTTCAGTATTACTAAAGTTACTTTCCGATCGGAGAATGTTATGTATTTATTGTAAGTTCTTCTATAAACCAAACATATTTGAAATTCTATGAACAATCGATTTATAAGTCTTTTTCAGTACGTTAAGGAATTTCAAGTCGATAGCAAATACTAAATGCAGCGGTATATAATTTCCCTTTACTTAAACTTATTTTAATATGTTTATTTTTACCGAAATCGTAAATAATCTAAATATAATTCTGACAAAAGAGAAATATGAATACTATATGAGTCAGAAGTTCCAGTCGTAGCAAAAACCCTTCCATAATTTATTATCATCTATTCCGATTCTCACACATTTGGTGTATATCAAAAGCTTTGAATTCTCGGACTCGTAACTCCCATGCTGGTTTCAAGGGTGATTTATTATGGCAGGGAAATGCACTCAAACTATAAAACAGCATCCAAACTGCAATCGAAACAGAAGTAAGTGCCATATGATGGATGGGCATTTGTTAATGGATTTGGATTTTACGATAATTAAATTATGTGTGCAGAGGTCAATACCTGAACAGAAAGAGAACAGAAACAGCAATTTCTCATGCAATTAATCTCTCGACCCTCCCCCCCCAAAAAAATTTATGAAGTGTAGAAAAAGCAAATTAAAATTGATGGAAACAATACAAATGCGGGCGTACCTAAAAAAAAAAAAGTAAAGCACTATTGTAGGTAGGTACCCACTCCGACTTCAACTTCCAGCAGCGAGTGTAAACTTTATGTGGCCATAAAAGCCTCACTCCCCCACCGCCCCACTCACTCTCTCTCTTAGGTCATACTGCTAGGCCAAATGGCAACCACATGAATGCACATTCAACTCTGACACTTTGACTTGACATAATCGATTTTTATGGTACACAAAAAAAATATAAAAAAAATGAAACGAAACAAAATCAATTTCTGGTCTAGTGCGCGCATCTGTCTCCTGAATTTATTCCTGGAATTTTCTGCTTCAGCTTTCAATGATGACATTTCCTGTGCGTTTGGCATACTGCCTTACATATACTCGCGCATTTACTTTTCTGTAGCTTATTAAAAATTGTTTAGGTTCAAGTTGGTCGGGGGCTTGCGCCTCCCCCTCCCACCGCCACGTAGCTCTTCTTCTGCTGTGTAAGTAATGTTTATATCGTCGAATTCAACATAAATGCCTTACGTTAATAGAATTTATAATGAGCGCACCTACTTAGTCGCGTGTGTGTTGCCTGTCAACGTTGTCAGCTTTTCATAATTGGGCGCCTAGCCAACCCCACACACCATACCCATCCAACGCTTCTCATGGCTAAGGCAAGGTGCTTAAAATACAAATATATTCACTTGAATCCATTTAACTTAATTTTGCCTGCCTCTTAGATGGGACTAGGTAAAGAAAAGTACTTAGATGGGTGGAGGGAGGGTATACGCAAGCCAAGTTAATCCCATTCCATAAAATTTAAGCCAACTTTGTTATCGATTTCATTTTAAAACGAAAGACTTACGTATAAATGGGCTTTACATTGCCCTGACGATACCAGATGACCAATTGCACTTTGTCCGCTATCATTGTGCCCGGCATAAGGTCACAAGGTAAAGCGACCTCTGAGCCCACGGCTGTTAGAACCTCAGAAAGAGGACCTGCAAGTAAACAAAGCAAACATAATAATCAGTATAAATATAACCTATAAGTTTGTGGAATATTTATGTATATATATATGTATACATATCTGCAAGTTCAATTGTCTTTCATGACACGACACAATTTCATATTGGAAATGACAAAAATGGAATTAATTGAAATATGTGAACTTTGACTTTGGTCGTCTGTGCGTGCTCTGTTTTTTGTTTGGTATTTGGTTTTTGTGTGCCTCTGACAGCTTGATTTCCCTTTGATGATTAGACCTGGGGGCGCTGAAAGGGTTTTGAGTGAGCGCATTGTGCGGATTCCGACATGGAATCGTCATCATCATCATCAACATCAACATCATCAACATAGCCAATCGCAATGTCAACGCACAGCGCGAGGTGGAGGTGCGGAGGAGGTGAATTCGTGTGGCGCCTCAGCGTTGTGCGTGCTGGGTAGCCCTGCTGTGGGAGAACTGAGAATATTCCGCTGGTGGCAATTAGTCGATGCTTGATTGGAGATGACTGCGTGATAGACACGCAAATGAAGTCACACAAATTTTTTTTTTAAATTTCGTTAATGTTAAGTCAACAATGGAACAGTAGAATTTTTAAACTATTTTCTAGATTTTATACCCTTGCCGAGGGAATATTAAAATTGTCCAGATGTTTGTAACGCATAAAAGGTAGCATTTCCGACCACATTATGTATATATATTCTCGATCAGCAAGACGAGCTGAGGCGATATAGCCATGTCCTGTTTCCATGCTATCTCCTCCGTCAGTTTTAAAGCTATCGCCACCAAACTTTGCACAAAGTCTTCTGGTGTAAATACGCAGCACATTTGTCGGAACCTGCCGGATCGGATGACTATAACATATAGCTGCCATATGAACGATCGGTCGAAAAAATAGTTCTAGTAGGAACATTTTTTTTGTTTTCAATGCAAACGTCTCCAAACTCCGTATTTACTAATTTTCTATGCTTTTTCATGATTCTGACAAGTTTGGGCGAAATCGGACATCTATATAGTACAGCTGCCATATAAAAGTAAGGTTAGAAAAGTAGTCTTATTAAAAAAACCTTTTTTGTTTTTATTGTGAACCTCTTTAAAATTGGCGTATATTAATTTTATAAGCTTTCACACAATTCTTTAAAGTTTTGTCCAAATCGGATGACTATAGGTTATAGCTAGCATAGGAATGATCTGTGTAAAAAATTGTTTTAGTGAGAGAAACTTTTTTGTTTTCAAAGCAAAGGCCTTAAAACTTTGTCTTTCTTAGTTTGCCCTGCTTTCACATGATTCCACTAAGTTTGGTTAAAATCGGACATCTATATAGAATAGCTGTCATACAAAAATAGAGTCAGAAAAGTATTCTTAGGGACGATTTCTCATCTTCTACATAGCTGCTATATTTCAGATAAACTAAGATTTTGCTTTGTTATTTGTAAGTTTATGTGACAGATAGCTCTATGTAGCAGATTAGAAAACGGCCCGGTAAGTGAGATAAACTTTTCTGTTTTCAGTGGAAATGTTGTTCATATTAGTTAGAAAAGCGTGCTGCAAGGTTATACAAACTTCGGCCGAGCCGAAGCTAACTTTACTCTATTTTATGATTTCGCAGTGCCAAAACCTAATGTTAATTGCAATCACATATATTGTCATGGGCTCTTATGCAAATTTTTATTCACTCTTTGTACCCTTAGAATAATTTAAGAGAGCAATATTCAATGATAATGATCGGTAAAAATGAGAAAAATTTTCATTGCTCGACTTTGCATTTGAAAATCACGAAATTGGTTATGAATTAATGTATAATTGGCTTATACTAGTTCAATTTACTTGATTGCACATGAAAATATGATCGAAAATACTGTCTTAAGTATTTATTATTTTTTTTATTTCGGTTTAGCTTTCTGTAGAAATTCCAATACGCCGCTTTAAGTCCCGGAAATGAATTTATTTTTGGCTGTATATTGTATATAATTTGTATACCCTGTACCAAAGATACACATAGTATCTTAAGTTTCTGCAAAAGTATGTAACATCAAGAAAGAATCATCTTCGAACTTATAAAGTGTATAAATTCCTGATTAGCATAATATTACATTTTTGCCACTCCCCCAAGCTCCTCCGCAGTTTGGGGAAAAAGGTAATTTCTCCCACAGTTTCATATATAAAAACATTTTTCTTTCTGCACAAATTTAGTAAGCAGAATATTTCATTGTTCCGAAATCCAAAACTGAATATATCGGATTAACGATAATTAAGTTATAAGCAACAGAATGTTAGCTGCAGCAGCATAGCTGCTACATACTTATATATATAATACTTTATGAATATGTTCAAGGAAATTTGCTAGTTAGTGTTAGTTGAATGCCTAGTCTCCGTTCATCCAGCTAACAACTTAAAGAAGATGTGGGGTTTTCAGCCAATTCATAAAATATTACTAATACAATTCATAAAACACTAATTTATGCATATCCATAAAAAATTGTGTACTTTGATATTTTTTTTCAATTCTCCAGATCAAATAGGGAATAAGAATCATGGGAGTACTTTCAAAAGAAGGCACAAATATCGCATTAGCTTTTATGCAATCAATTATTGTTATCGAATTGCTTGTTTATCTAATCCCTACGAGCGCCCATCTCTAATTCCCGTCTGGGGCCCTAAGTCTGGGTGTAGTCCCATCCAAATGACAATCGATGCGCCTTTCGTTTCTGTTTGTCGTTGTTGTTGTTGCTGTTGCTGATTGGTATTTGGTATTTATCAAAGCGTTGTAATTATACAAATTATATTTTCCATATTTGTATTGCAACACCAACGAACAAAAGCAGTAAAGGGCGTGCCGTACGTGCCTATATGTCCCCGTATCAGTTAACGTACAATTTTTTTTTGTTGGTGTCTCTGTGAAATGTTGTGTAAGCCAAATATAAAAGGGGAAGAGGGCTTTTAAATGTATTAGTTAACATTTATCTATTACTTCTTGCTTCCCATTGTTGTTGGATATTTACGCTAATTTAATTATTTTAATGCATTGTTACTTAATTAGAAGGAAATATGATAATGCGTTTTGTTTTACAAAGTTTTTCAATTTGCCTAAGCGCCTGCCTGCTGTTGCTTTTGTTGTGGAGCCACATATGACAGGGGCTTATGAAGAAGACGAGAGTTATTTGAAGCAAATGAATATGAAATACATAAATGAAATGTGGGTGTTGCTTAGATTATGCCCATGGTTGAAGGTTAAGGACCAAGCTGTATCTTCGAGTTACATAGTTTCTCTCATTCCCTAAAAAAAATAATAATAAAATATCCCACTGGCATGTCAATCTGTCCGGATTTCCGTATGTCTAAGCACTCTTGCCATTAGCCTATCAGCGCAAACGAAATCCAAATCCGCTGCCACTTAACAAATGGGACGAGGGGAGGCGCCTCCAAATATATATGGATTGACGCAATTGGTAATCTCGCATGCACGATTGATATATGTAATTCATTGGGGCCAAATGCAATTTGTTACAGTACCGGGCCAGCGGATCAAATATAATTTGGGTCAAATAGATCAAAGCGATAAACCAAATGAGCTACAGATGAATAAAAGAGAGGCGTCGTCTAGCGGCAAGTTCCAATTACTAATTGCATTCGCAACAAATAAAATTTAAATGATTCGTGGCGGAGGGTTTGCAATGGAATCCAACGGAAATTACACAGTTGCGTAGTCTGGAGGTGGGGCCGGGGCCCGGTTCGGGGCCTGGAGAAGATTTATTGTCACACGCTCCGAATTGGATGGATTGATATTGATTGAAAGTGCATTTCAATGTTGTTCGGTTTAGAATTCTATTTTTATTATATTATTTTGACAAATTTCATTGGATCTGTTCCCTTGCCGCTGCCACTGATGACGGACACTTGGCTCCTAATGGGGCATGCAGCAAAATTTTCCCGCATGATGTATTCTATAATTAAGCGCATCGCGACAGGCCGGAAAGATGTTGTCGCCTCATAATTGTGCCACTTAATGTGGGCGTCAACATGAGACGATGAAGACCAAGCTGTTCGTCTTGATTCTTTCAGGGAAAAACATGGAAATTATCTGGGTTATATGTTAAGCAAGTTTTGTGGAATGGGGGAAGGGAACACTTACACACCATTTGTATGCATTTTGTTGGTGGTCTCCACGGGGCTGTAGTGTCAATTTATGAACCACAAGGAGTTGGAATTTCTGAGAATTTGATTAATTTACCTATAAAGTGTATATTGATTGAATTTTCAAAGCTTTAGAGCTTTTATAAGGGTGTAGAAAGCATTACATTACTTACAGTTCTAACCTAACAACTAATCAAGGGAACCTTTAATTTATAGAAACACTAGGTCAATCGAAACTCAATCTTAACTCAGCTTTGTCTCAACCCAACCACAAACTTATCCTGACTCTTTGTCCTCTCTTCAAACTTTACTTAACCGCAACCACAATTCAGGCTTTGCTCAACCTTAACTCAAGCTGAACGTAACCTCACTTTAACCTTACCTAAAACTTACCTCATACTTTTCTTTACCTTTCCTCTTTCTTAGCATGACCTTTGTTCAATATATCTCTAGCTAATCTTACCCTTACCTCAACCCTTTCTCAGCATTATTCCAACCTTAACTCAACCTTACATCTTCTTAAACTGTACCCTATCTTAACCTTATCTTAAACTTATTTTAACCTTATTTCAACCTTACATCTACTTTATCTGTATCTCATTTGTACCTTATCTGAATCTTGTCTCCACAATTCAAGCTTTACTCAACCTTATCTTAAGGTAAACCAAACCTCACCGCAACCTTACCTAAAACTTACCTCATCCTTTTCTTTACCTTTCCTGTTTCTTAGCCTAACCTTAGTTCAATCTATTCTCCAGCTAATCTTACCCTCACCTCAACCCTTTCTCAACCTTTCAATAACCTTACCTTTACCTTACATCTAATTATTCTTTACCTTATCTCAATCTCGTCTTAACCTTATCTTACAAATCTCAACCTTATTTCAAATTTAAACCTAACCTCTCTTCAACCTTACGGAAAACATCCCTCATCCTTCCCTTAATATTTCCTCCAATTAACTTAACCATTAGTTTAATCTATTCTCAAGCTAAGCTTACCCTCACCTCAACCTTACATCTACTTAAACTGTACCTTATCTAAACCTTATCTCAAGCTACTTTTTTAGTACCTCGTCCGTACTTTTTCTCAATCTTATCTTAACTTTACCTCAACACTTTCCTTAAACCTAACGTAAACCTTTTTCGCTCAACCTTGTCTTAACTTTATCTCCACCTTGCCCTAATCATACCTCAACACTTACCTTTAACCTTACCTAACCTTTATTATATCTACCTGATCTCAACCTTAAGCTCAAACTTATTTCAACCTTACCCTTACCTCAACCTTAACTCAACCATGTCTGAACTTTATCTGAACCTTACATCTACTTAAACTATACCCTATCTTAACCTACTTTATTTGTAGCTCGTCTGTACTATATCTGAAACTTATCTCAACCTTACCTCAACCTTACAGCAACCTTACCTCAACATTACCTAAACCTTACCTTAACCTTACCTCAACCCTACCTCAACCTTAACTTAAGCTTATTTCAGCTTTGCCTCAACCTTGCCTTAACTTCACTCCAACCTTACTTTTCAACCTATCCTTAACCCAAGCTCAACCCTACCTTGATATTTTCTTGACCTTTCAGCAACCCTACCCTAATCTTATTTTGGCCTTACCTCAACCTTTGCTTAACCATACCTCAGCTTTAGAAAACCAGAGCTTACTATAAACTTAACCTTACCTTAACCTCGGCTCAGCGATACTTCAACCTCACCTTAACCTCACCTCAACCATTCCCTAACCCCTCCCCCCCAACATTTTTTCAAACTCACTTTAATTAAAGTCCTTTCTCAGCATGAGCTTCGGTAATTTCTTTCATCTTCTGTCATATCCCCCATTGAATTGCAGCAACTTTAATCAACTCCCAACTGACCTCGTCTTTCGCCTGCCCACTCTTCCTTTCACTTCCATAAGCACTTAGGACTGATGCTTGTCCTTTTTGCTTGTCCCTCACAGAAACTTTCATGCATAATAATTTTCCATTTGCCAATCTAATGAAAATCCAATAATATTACTCAGCCCACACACACACATCGGTCCCGCAGAGTATTTTCCATATTTTACAACTTCCGATGTCCAGGGAGAATAACAACAACAGCAACAACAACAATAACGCCAACAGAACGAACAATTTCATTAGAAGCACCCACAGAAGGCAGTTAAAGGAAACTCAACTTGGCCATCGAAATGGCTTTGGCTAATTTTGGACTTAATTTAGGTGAGCTTGTCACTGGCTGGCCCGAATGGTTGTTGGCAGGGAGGAAGTTAGGGAGGGAGGGAGGGTTTGACGTTCTGGCGGTGGTAGGCAATCGTATTATTGACATTATGACTTTGCCTTCCACAACAAGTGACTTTGGCCACTTGGCAATTTGAACTTCCGCCTACGACTTTTTGATGGAGACGCCTAAAACTCGACAAATTGCGCCTGCAGGAAATATTAAAGCTCAAATTGTTGAAGGGAAATAAAAAGCTGAAAAGGCAGCAGCAGCAGCAGCAGCTACTCCACTCGCAAATTGTCATTGGTCACGTGCAGAGCTCTCGGCTGGTGGGGACAATGTTGTCGCTTGGCTTTTTTATGGGGAAAAATTGGTAGAAAGGGAAGGAACAAAATCAAAGACACAATCAATTGTTGTAGGATTGGCAATTTGTCGTCAGCAAATTGTTTAAGATGATTGAGACATGGCTAACCACTCCATTTATAGAACTTGCTTGTTCCCCCCCGTTTCGCTGCTGCCGCTGCCGCTGCTGTTGAAAAGTAAAAGCATAAACATTTTCATTTGATTTATGCCCTGCGTTTTGTTGCTGGCGCCATGGTTAATTTCCGTAGGTTCTGGCTTCCTTATGAAATACTATGCTTTCCTCACTAGTCCAAAAAGCCCTCTACCCCGGGGCTTTAAACAAACAAATGATCTAAATAATTACCTCATCGACATGGGGTTGAGTGCTTGTTTGCTGGCTGATTGTCAAAATATTTTCATTACAATTTCGTAGCTGCAGGCAAAATAAATAAATAAATGGGGAAAAGCGGGGAAAATGCAGAGATTGACTGATTGACTGGATAATTGCCATTGCACTTAAGGCTATAGATTTGTTTTCATAGAAATGACTGTAAATGAGCTGACCCCTCGCCCCGTGCCGTTGCCGATGCCGAGGCAGATGAAAAGGCGAAACAGTTGGGTTGCGTGAGGAGAAACTATCAAAGGAAAACCAACGGTTGGAGTCAAAGCAGGAATTTTTAATTAGCAAGTTGAACGGTGTATTTATACCTTTCGTGTGTTGTTTTTTATATTTTCAAACTTATTCGAATGTTAAAACATATCGAAAAATACATTTGGAAGTTTGTTTACAAAAGCATTTGGAAGGTACATATAAAAAACGGTGAAAAAATTTATAACTGGTGCTTCTTTGAAGCTTGAACGTAAGCACACTATGTGAGATATAACGATAAAAGATCCCCAAAAGATCCATTTGGGAAGGATACGTCTTAAATATCCTTTGCATCATCCAACAGAGCTGAAAAATCATCCCAAGGAAAAGCCTTTCTCATATCCTTTGGATGATTTTCGCCTCCGTTGAATGATTAAAAGTATATTTAAGACAAAACCTTCCCAAATGGATACGATAATCATCAAATGTATATTTTTTCATATCCTTTTTTTCTCTGTGTGGGATCAAAATTGAATAAATGTCTTGTTCTAAAACATATCTGAAACAAGAATCTAAATTTTCCATTTTAGAGAACTACTTAGGATACTGTTTTAGAGGACCAAAAATAAGGAAATAATTTCTCAATCGGCTTCCGAACGATTTAGTTCTTCTGGATCGTTCATCTACCCAAGACTCCAACAACAAGACATTTACTCTACAATTCGCAAAGATATTCCAGGCACTTTATTATCAGTTGTATGTCTCATATCTTGACATTGAACTGCAAAGAATGGTCATTTAGCCATTCTAGAACTCTTGCCCCGAATTTCCATAATCCAAAATTGAGTTAGTCAGTAAAAACTTACAGCCCAAGAGGATTCTGGAATTATGAAAGGATTCATTTTGATACTGATATTTGGAAAAACTTAAAATCTCCGCCTGCCTGCATTGTTTTGGAGACGTTTTCATTGAAGAGCTTGGGAAAAGTTTCTTTAGATATACGGTATATGTTCTTATAGACCCAGAGAGAATAGAAAGAACGTATTTGTTGAGACTGATTTCCATTATTTAAGAACTCTCCGTGCCAACTGTTCACACATTTTGTTAAGGTGTGGAGTGGGTGGGAAGGGGAATGGGGGAGTCAGTGAGGCGATGAGGAAGACATGACCACACACACACACACACATACCCCTCTATTTTTTAAGCTTTGGCTTGTTTGTTTACTTCTAAAAGACCTCAAAGAAGACCGATCACATGACTGGCTGCATCTTAGCTCACTGTACAATCAAGCGCCTCGCAAATGCAGATATCATTTTATTATATAATTTGTAGCTATGCTTAAGAATCTCTGGCATTTAGATACCAGTTAAACGAAAAGAGTGCTTGAATGCTTGAATGATTCTAAAATTGATTTCTTAAGTCACTATCTCTGCTCATCGCCACAAGTCCAAATATGAAGCAACTCCTAATATTATTTGTGTATTTTAGAATTTAATTGCCTTATATCAATTTGGAAATAACATTAGCCGCACCAGGGTCCTTACTCAAAATCTCGAACCTCAACTTGTTGAACCTATATCATATGTAGATTCTGGTTCGAACACGTAAACCAGAGCTCCAGATAATAGTTTAAGGTTTTCAGCCCTGCTTTAAATGGTCATATGATCCAAAACGTTACTTTAAACGCTAGAAAACCTGGAGAACCGGTTCGGTTCTTGTTGATAAAGTCCTTCAGCGCGGATTCTGAAAGGAACCTTACACAATTTTTACACCGCGCTCTGTTTGGAAAAAGTTCGGTTTAAGGAATATGTTTTTTTTCTGGATAAAAGTATATTTTTGGTACTAAATCGAATCATTATCATTCACAAATCATATATATATAAAAGGACAAGACCTATCCTTTTATTTATGTATATAAAAATAAACCACAGTTCATTTTAATGTTTGTGAGGTATTACTATACTGAATAAACTCCATTCTAGCAGTGTTAAATATTTTTTTTCTCTAGCAAAATATCTCCTAAAAATCTGTCTACGAATCTTTCCAACGGCTTTGAATCCCTTGGACCCCGAACCTTCTTCTTAATTTTAAAACTTACATTCTTTAATTAAACTCATTTATTCATTTCAAGCAAAAAGGCTTCCTGTGGTGAAACTGATAATCAGCGTAGATTTTGTTATTGTCTGAACAATGTTTTCGTTGGAAAACCATTCTCAGCTGTGCATTGAAATGTAATTGAAAAATTATTATATTTTCCTGCAATTGATATATACTTTTTGGTATCAAACAGTTTTGTCGCCTTCCTGGAATCCAACTAGAAAAGACAGACAACTGGGATTCCAAAGTAAATCAAATAAAATGTTTAGTAGAAAGTTAGGAAGATCAGGTTACATTTTGTGAAAAAAATATGACAAACAAGGCAGTAAAATAGATTTCCAGATTCCGTATAATTGTGAGACTTTTTGGTTTTATTAAACTAGAATCTAAAGAAAATTTATGAACATCAACGACAGAAACTTCGTTTCTGGGTCTGGGTCTCCAGTTGTAATTATCTGATTATGAATGGAAATGAAATTGTGTTGGCTGCCTTAGCCACCACTCAAATAGAGTTTGAACAGAAAATAAGTTCTTTCAAATACCCCCAAAAGCAGGCAATAAAATTTAAAGTTCTTCAACTTCCCAACTTCCCTTCCCCTCGTCTTGAATTAAACATCATTTCGTGTGGCATATAACCCCTTTCTGGGAATTACTCTGTGGTCATTTTATGTAGACAGCTCATTTTAAAAGAGAGAGCCCAAAAAACTGGCAGGCAAATCGATCAGCAACAGGCTTGTGGCTAAACCACCCAGCTATTCAGGTTACATTAGAAATTCTTCAGTGCTTGTTGCCACATGGCGTGTCTGACCCACATCATCCATATCCATCCAGCCAACCAATGCGCCCGCTCGCTCGGATATCTCATGACTCTGTAGCCTTACAATTTACACGGCACATTAATATTTATAATGCACACAATTTATTTACTTATATTATTTATATGAACTCTTGGGCATTGCCTAATCTGAGTTGAAAAATCTCGCGGCAAGTAAAACTAATTTTATGATGGATTACCCCACACACACCACACCACACACTCTGCGCCCGGCCGGTCCTAGCTGTCGCCAGTGTAACCATCAGTGGGGGTTCCACTTATCGCACACACTTGGCTGTCCATCAAAAGGCAATGCAGCATGAGCCTGGCCACGCTTATCACCTGAATCGGCTCCCTGCTAACCCCCCCCCCCCCCCCCCCACTCCACCCCCCGGCTGGTGGCCAACATTAATAGAAACCTCAAAGTGCAGTTTGCCTTTTGTTGACATTTGTAAAATGCAAACAGAACACGCAAAGGCGATAGATAACTTCTACTTTTCGTTCAAATGCACGGATATGCAGACCCATCACTCAAAGTGATTAGATCGCGGCAGAAGAAGAGGGCAGACGCAGGAAGATAACCTAGAGGCGGGCTCCATTGATACCTTAGTTGGTATGTGGGAGCCTCCGATAATTAGGCTTCGATTTTATTACCCTTTGGCTAGTTCCCAGTTCTGTTTTACGATATTGACACTACAAATCGTGACTTTTCCTTAATGAACGGGATTTACACATGTTTATGGTCGGGAGAGGTCGTAAATGGGTTGGGTTTCGAGTTAGGTAAATGAATGTGTCTTCACCTTTTGCCTGAAGTCAAAGTTAAAGCCTGCCGTCCTTAAGTCGAAATTCATGCCGCATCAAATTACCAACAAAAAAAAAAAAAAAGGGAAAGAAGATATTATGCTAGAAAATAATGTTTATAATTTTGATAGCAACCAATTTGAGCCTGTCATAACAAGACCGGTGCCCCCCACCAACAACAAAGGGAACCAGAAAAAAAATCGATACATGTAAAAAATGTTTGCATGACTTTGGGAAATTTAGCAAACTTTTCTCCGCTTCCTTTCGCCTGCGCTCTGAAAAATATCTTTTAAATGCCATAAAGCGGAGCGGGTGCGGGTGCGGGTGCTGGGGGGAGAAACGAAACAAAAACGAAAACACAACACTCATAAAATTAATATGATATAATAAAGAAAAATTTGCAAGCTGCCAAAACCATAACGATTGATTCTGAATTATAGCCCCAAGGCAGGCACCGGCAAAAACCGACAGCATACGCTGAGGGGGGAATCCAATCGCATAAATAACACGAGCAAACATAAAAACCAAAATATGTTCGCTGGCCAGGAATTTTCCAAAGGGATTAGGCGGCGGCGACCACTTGCTCAACTCGGGGGGAAATTAATCAAGGCATTGTTGCCAGCTCTCTCCCAAATAATAAATACTTCAGCGCGACTATAAAATAAATTACTCAAAATCATTTCACTATCGCCGCAGAACAGAATACAGCGCGAATTGGTTGGAGTGAGGGATTGCCTTGCATGTTTGGACAGTTTTAACTTTTGGTTTCAGTTTCCTACACAGCCCCTGCACATATATATATATATATATAAATACACTCTGTGTGTGTGTGTCAACTTCAAATGAAAACGAAATGTCTGGGGAATTTGTAGATCATTAATAACGTCGCAACAAAAACATTCGGGCCACTTAGGAGCCATGAATGGGCGTACGCCTGGGAGAGACCGAAGAGACAGGCAGTTGTCGGCAACAAAGAAAATAATAAAAATGCCTCTCAGTTGAACTCCAGTGAAGGCTGTGGCGAATATTAATCACCTCCAGGTCTGCCTTGAATGAATGAATGAATGAAGAATGAATGCACCAAAAACTAGGGACAAATATATGGAATCAGTCGAAGATCTATGGGGAAAATCTTCTAGGAATCACGGAAATTATAGGCCATCACTTGATGTCTGATAAGCTATAAGAAACTATACCATTTTCCTTTGGAATCATGACAAATATCCCCCCCGCCCCCTTGAATCCAAATAAGCAACAAAATATAATTTAAAATTTAAATTGACCCAAGTGCATCAGCGATCACTTGTTTTACAGAGATGAAAAAGTAATTTATAGTATTATTAATTAAAACTTCGTGGGCGAAATACACTAAATAAATAAATAAATAAGTTTGATGCAAGAACACTTATAATTATATAATTTAAAAATATTTTTTCAGTAAGAAAAATATCACATCTTTATATGTAGACCTTAGTATAGCACCAAAGAAAGGCCGCGTTCAGCAGAAAAGCATGCTACCTTATCAATGATTCATTTTAAATGATCATCCTACTTCAACTCCAATGATACGGAAGTTAATTTGACACGAGCATGTGTCCGGAAAATACTTCGCTTCGATCAACTGATGCTGCTACCACCAGCTGCTATTGTATATCTATAAGCTTCTTATCGATAACGATCAAAAATGGGATTTTTTCTGGGCGCTTGAAAATTTCAAATTTATCTTGGACCACTTTTATACAATGTCAATGTCTCAAACGCCACTTAAAACCTGTATTTTGAATTCTAATAATCTATTACTCATTCCTGAATCCTGTTCAGAGATCAATCTTTCTGCTAAACTTAGCCATTGTTATTACTTATACGTTTATGGCAACACTCATACAAAATATTTGTATACTCTTGCAAAGGGTATTATAATTTTGCCCAGAAGTTTGAAGGCATAGAAATATTCATTTCCAACCCCATAAACTATATATATTCTTGATCAGCTTTGTACGTCCGTCTCTCTGTCTGTTTCTACGCAAACTAGTCTTTTAGTTTTAAAGTATCGAGCTGAAATTTTGCATAGATATTTCTTTTTGCTCCACGCTACTAATATATCGGAACCGACCGGATCGAATGACTGTATCTCATGGCTCCGATGGAAACAATCGGTCGGAAAACTAGTTGTAGTATGAAAAACTTTTTTCTTTTCTATGGAAACGTCTCCAAACTATGTATTCGAAGGTATTCTATGCTTATTTATAATTCTGCCAAGTTTGATGAAAATCGGACAACTATATGGAATAGCTGCCATACAAAGGATAGGTCTGAAAAACAGTCGTAGCTAGAAATACTTTTTTGTTTTTAATGGTAGCATTCTGCAATTTTGTAGTTGCTTGTTTTACATGCTTTCACCCGATTCTACATATTTTTGTCCAAATCGGATGACCATATCATATAACTCCCATACGAATGATCGGTCATAAAATGGAAAAATGTGGGAAAAACCAATTTTTGAAAATATTTAAGCGAGTACTTGCAAGGGCTTAAGGTCGCTTTAGTAGTTTTTCTTTTATAAAGTATTTTAAATTTGATTGTCACTTAAGAGCAACTTACATTGAATTGGAACAAATATCTACAATAAATCTCAAATAGAGATTTGACATGTATGGGACATATGTTTCTATATATGTATCGAGTTTATTTTAAAACTTTTGAAAAAAGTCACATCTCCAACAGATTTATAGGTAGATAATAGGTTCC
The DNA here is from genome assembly GCA_035044965.1 of Lordiphosa andalusiaca. Classification (NCBI taxonomy): domain Eukaryota; kingdom Metazoa; phylum Arthropoda; class Insecta; order Diptera; family Drosophilidae; genus Lordiphosa; species Lordiphosa andalusiaca. Next base: position 717,547 of record JAWNNM010002303.1, on the reverse strand, counting down.
CACCTTCTGGAAATATTAGGAAACTAAAAGAATGCTAAAGATTGGACGAGCGGTAGTCGAGTTATGAGCAAAAGCATGCTCACTTCATTGCAATTCCAGCATCAAAGTTCATACTAAGAATGGTACAACAATTAAAGTAAGGAGCTCTCAGTGTGCACCCTCAGCAAAGTACTTAAAACGTTTAGTGTTTCGCGTACTTTGGAAGCGTGAAGATTGTCGCTCAAAAGCTCAGTACTTAAAGAAAAAGTGCGCCTTACCTTCTTTGTTGTTTTGTGCATTTTCGTTGGTACAAAGAATATTACAGTCGGGTTTGACTTTCCACTATCTTTTTTGTGTAGATTTTACATGTGTAGATTGCACAAAGTACATTTTTGAAGCCATATTTTATTTCTTTTTAAATTTGACATTGCTTTAAGATACTTTACAACTACCCACAGGGCCTTACGGTTGAGTTATGATTGAAAATTAATAAATAGTTTATTGAAAATATAAATGCAAGTTCTCTTAGGGACGTTAACAGAGCAAATCTGAGTTTATCTGACACATAGAAGCTATTTAGAAGATCAGAAATCGTCCCTTAATAAATTTTAAAATAATTGAACCAGCATTATCATGATTTAATATTGATACACCGTGCTTGAGTGTCAGATTGATAAAAACAAATATTATTGAATGAAAGAAGATTTAGAATTGTTGCAGCATCATTGAGAGGACACTGAAACACTGTAGAATATTCATTCAAGTGTTAAATAAACAATTATCAACTACCAATATCAATTTAGTAATAAGATAGAGGCGGGTAGTATGTGTTCGACTGCTTAAAGACTTTCACACACGTTCACCTTCGCAAGCTTTTGGAGCCAGCTTTGAACTAGCCATAAAACAGCTTTGTGAACTTTGTGTGGGCTCACATATGAGCCCACTCCGGAGCCGTGAGTTTAAAAGCCTTCTTGATTATATATTTCTTTACAAATTGTAAACTTTTTTCAATTATTTCCAAGCGCCTTCAAAAGTTCGTCCCATTATTTAGTATCTCCCACTAAATGTGGCCTTTTAAATATTTCACGCTCATTCAATTTGTACGAAAGTCATGCACCTCATTCCAATTTCAAGGCCCTCTAATTACACAATGTACTACTAAATTAGCAATTTCTACCCCCCAAAAAGGAAAAAAGTCCAATCCCCCCCAATTAAATTTTTTTTATTTTTAAAGTGCGCACAAACCACATCGATCAAAGGCTTTAAATCGATTTCTCAAAGAGACAACAGCTGGCGTGTGGCTAACAAATAGAACGAACAAGCATTTCATATGAAAATAAAACAAAGCGGGCCAAAGTAGTAAGAACCAAAAAACAACAACAACAACAACAACATCAAAAGCAAAAGAAAATCGCTTATGCCAGGAAGCACTTTTCTGGAGGATATGCTCCTTGCTGAGATTTTGCAGCTCTTATCCTGAAACTCTATTCCTGTGTCTTTGGCTCTGGCTTCGTGTGTGGTTTTCTCTTTCTTTTTTTTTGTGGGTACGTGATTTCAGCATAATTCCGTATATCAGCACATAAATGGAGCATGCCAGTGACACACACACACACACAGATGCATACACAATTGGGCCAGAAGTCACAGTCAGGGCCATAAAAAGGACCACCAGGCAGGCTGCACATTTTCCAGTTTATTGTATGGGAGCTGGAAGCAAAGGCTGAAGCGGAAAGCAGATTTGTGCCTTGAGACTAGGTTTTTTGGTTCACACTTGCAGGTCAAGTGCATTAAAAGCGAATACCAAAACTTGTGTGCAAAACTCTCTCACACAAATATGACTGCAAAAAGTGAGAAGTAAAGCCGTTGGGAAAGCCATTGTTGGAAGCATTCTTGATCGCAAAAAAGCAATATGAACTAAACCAATTGAGAGTTAATCACAGAACTTTCTTGTTGAAAGTGGTAAGTAGTAGTAGAAGAGTGGGTCTCTTGGGGCTGGCGCACACATCCGGCTGAAAGATGAACTGACGGCCAAAGTTGAGACTGTTTTAGACAAATAATCACACACCGTGCATGCAACTGTGTACAACAAGAATTTGGATTGGTCCTTAAAGCACAACTTTGCGGAATCAATCAAGCATGTGCTAAAATATCTTGCTCAGCCGTCAGTTCAGCTTTCAGCAACATGTGTGTGCGCTTCCTAAGAAATGAATAACTTACAGCCACGGAACTGAAATATATATACTGCAAGGAGTTAAAAAAGGATTTAAAAAAAGATGCATTGGATGATTTCTCGTATCCTTTTGGACTGGATATGTCTTAAATATCCTTTTAATTATCCAAAGGGGAGGAATATCATACAAAGATTATGAAAAATGATCTACAATTGTAAGATTTTTAGCTCGGTAGGATCCTTAAAAGGATATTAAGGACATAAGCAGTAGGTAGTAGTAGGGTAGCATCCAAATGTATGCCAATCTTATAATTTCGTTGGTACAGTGTATGTTATATTCGTGCTTGAACGACTTTCTTTCTTGATTTTAATATTTAAAGGTCTAGGGCTCACTTTCTGAATGTCTGGTTAGGCAAACTGACCGGCAGGTTAGCCGCAATTGAGTGTTTTATGTTATGTGGTTCCTAATTGGAGCAAAAATTTCTTGCTCAATTCAATTCACCGCCAGCAATTTTACTTTATTTCTATTATATTTTAATAAACATTTTTTTGCAAGAAAATTGTCTGCAACTTTAGTAAAACATTAATAAAAACACCTAATTTGTTGGCTGTGCCTGGTCACACTGCTGCAGCGAGTTAAAGTTATCGATATCTGGTCCAACTGTTCTTAAGAAAATCCAAATGATTAAGCGCTGGCCATCTCGAGCAAGCAGAACTTGTGAGAAAGAGCAAAAATAGAAAATAGAGATGCTAGGATCAAGAATGTTCGAGGTCGGAATTTCGATAAGAATAAGAATTCTTGATGTATGATCGAAATTCCTAATCCTAGTATACAATTTTGACCCCGGTTTTCTTGATCCAAGAGTTAAAATACTTGATACAAGTTCGATTCATTCTCAAATCAAGCAAAATAGTTCTTGAATCAATGGCAAAACATACTCAAATTCAAGACGGCGCATTCTTGAATCAAGAGCATACCTCATTGTCATAAACCGAGAATGTTGTTCCTATTATCAAGAGCTTATCAGATTCAAGAGTAAGATCGTTTACTCTTAAATCAAGAGCTACATAGATTCCATTCATACCAAATTTTAAAATCAATTGTTTTTTCCCTTTTGCTTGAGTTTATTTCATGGAAAACTAATTGTTAAATCATGTGACAAGTTTAAGCCGGCTCAAGGAATACATAGCACTTCAAAGCAGCATCAGTCTTTGCCTGTCAACTGGCAGTCGCACAGCCGTCGCTCCATGCCAGCCATGCCATAACTGGTTAGGAATTTCAAAGCAACATGAGTGCAAAAATCTTTCCCACACACTCCTCTCACAAACTGAGAGAGCGAGTTTAACGCTGTGTTCTCGCAAATGTGCTCTCCTCTCTGTTTCTTTACCTCAGCCCCTTGAGAACTAACTTAGCTTGATTTCAAGAGCGAAATTCTTGAAAATTCAAGAACGAATTAATATTTTCTTAACTTGGTCCTGTTAAATTGTTCTTCTTCAACAGTTTTGTAAAGATAAATTTAAGTTCTGAGCTGTATCTTCAGATGTCCTTAATTAGTTATGCCCTTTAGTTAAAGTTACAAATTTCCTTTTAGCTTTCAAACTAGTTTAAATATCGCTACCTAGAATCCTTGTAAGCGGTTAAATTAACCACCAGAACCTGAACCAAACACCTGGCTTTTAGAATAACCTATATAAATTAGAATTTGAGAAATATTTTCATAACCAAACCCTCATTTTTAACGATTTTGTATCGCCTGTTCAGTTAAGGTTAATTAAGTTAAAAATTAATTTTCTCCAGTTCAAAAACTTCCAAAAACTCCGCCGATTTCCACAACCAAACACTTTGATTACTAGTCGATGTACAGCCCAGGTTCTGATGAGAGCATAAAGATTTTAAACTTTTATATAAATTGAATTAACCTATGTTTTTTCCTTCAATTTGTTATAAACAAACTTTGCCTCTATTTTTTTTTTGATTGCTCAATCATTTTCTAGCTGTTGCTCACTTCTCTTTTGGCCCTGTTGAGTGTTTTGTTAAGGCTTTCCACGGGCATTTATAAGCTGCTGCGATTTATGTGGAATTGAAACTGAATTCATGTGCATATTTTGTTAGGTTTTTCATTTCACTTTTCTACCTCCCCGCCACCGTACGCCCTCTTCATCCACCATCTGTCCCTAAAAACTGGCACAGCAATATTCCTATTCGCCTTTTTCTATTATTATTTCGTTTTCGTTGCATTTTTTGTTTCTCTGGCCGCGTCGCGTCCACTTCCGCTTCAAGTTTTTGGCTTTTGTTTCGTTTGAAATTGGAATGGGCAATGGGAATATTTATACGTCAGCGCCTCCCCCACCTTCGTCTCCTCCTGCTCACATAACCAAACAAGGTGGCCCATAAAATATGGCTTTGGTCTTTATTCTTCTTTTCGTTTTTTTAATTTGGAGCAAAATGTCAAAAGGCCAAACGAAATTAGGTAAACAAACTATTAAAACAGCTTATAAATGCTATAAACATTAGCCGTAGCAAATGCGAATGCAACACATTTCAAACATTTGCCTCTTTTTAAGTGTTAGATTTTTAAATGTATTTGTTATCATTTTCCACATTAATCATTGGGGCCTCTCATCAATTGTGTCAAAAAATTCACAAATTTGTAAATCTCACACATTTGTCAGAGGAGAGCTGCTAAGGCGGCCTTCATCTATCTTTTCTTTGTATGGTTTTCGTCTTCTATTTTTTTTTTTTTTTTTTTTGACAAGATTGATGGTTAGATAATGCCACTGATAAATCTCCATTATTTGCATCCTTTTACCCGGAGTTAATTTAGAGAAAAGCTCCCGCTGCCACAGCGCCTTCCTCACATCCAAAAGACAATGATTTGATTTTGGCCATGTCATTGTCATCATCATCTCATACCCACTTGGTAACTGGAGAACTGAACTTCATTCATTTGTCATGACTCTAGGTAAGTGACTTTGACAATGCCACACAAGAAAAATGTTGAGGCAATAAAATTGTCGATTGATTGGCATCGATTCGTTGGCATTTTAACCAAATCACCAGACACATTCACAGCAGACATTGTCAGGCAGAAGATGATGGTGTTGATGATGTGACGAGGTTAGTTCGTTTACGAAGGTGTGATCGTTAAATTTCGGCCAAAAAAAGGTATTAAATACCATCCAATTGGCATCTGGAGGGCAGATTTTGAATATTAAGATTTTTCGAAATCTCTTTTGGAAGAGGTTAAGTGTTATGTTTCCATTTGCATGTAAGTGACGGGCACACTGATAGCTATTTTAGGATCATACAATCATGATTAAGGTTTAAAAGTAGAATTTACATACATTCCCCAATACATTTTTCAAATAATATAGGAGTTCATGAAAGAAGTATTAATGGTTCTGGGTTTAAGCATACAATTCTAAAGCTATTCCCAATTGTCAAAAAAGTACCATCACACAAAAAGCCAAGTGATACGTTTGAACATACTTTGTTAGGCTTTTTTTCAAACTCAGTCCGAACAATTTTTTACTTGATTAAAAAACTGGTTTTCTAGAATTTTTCTGCTTACTTTAAGGGTGAAAAATGGACCTAATTTAAGTATGCAAAACGAGTTTTCTAGAATTTGTCTACTTACTTTAAGTACAAATAAAATGTACTAAATTTTTCTGCTTACTTTTAGTACGAAAAATACGTAATCTAAGATTAAGGGATAAATTTTTAATAAAATAAACTTTTTTTTTTGGATGTAATAGTATTTCGTATTCCGAATCAGTCGGTTTTACGCAGAGTGTAGCCATACAATGTATAGAATCTCCCTCTTTGGAGTTTTCTAATAGTTTTGGAGACGTAAATCAATGAACGAATGAAGTATGAGTTCGCTATGAGAGTAAGGAAAAGTCCACGCAGTTTTGCGCTAAGAAATACTAAGGATAAAATTGTAGTAAAGTTACGTAGCAGGGGTCGGCAATGAAAGCAGAGAACCTGCCTGAGGCAGTTCTGAAAATAGTTCGCTTAAAATTTAGAGAAATTTCCAGAGAGCTTTCAAAAGCTTTACATTTCTACTTTTATTTGATTTACTCAGCCGTTGTCGTCTAAGACGGGGGCTTTACACGATGAGGAAAGCTTCATTGAGTTTTTCAAAAAGCTCATGCTTGTAGAAGAGAGTTGAAGTGGTGTCGCTTGCCCCTGTACATGATGCAACAATAAAGGTGAGGCTAAGTCAGTGTGATGCGTACTTTTGCCAAAAGCTTACGCTTCAAGAGTACGCGCAGCACTGAACGTGAAGGTACTTTGCAGAGAACTAACACTGAAGCAGCCGTACCCTTATTTGCCCCACATCTTTCCTACAAATAAACGCTTTTTTAATAACTTCATGAAGTTTAAATCGCCATTCAAATATATTCTTAGGCGGGTTTTACACAGTTTACACATCTTTTCTACAAATGAATGCACTTTCAATAGCTTTATAAAGTTTAACTCGCCATTTAAATCTAATCTTAGACGGACTCTGCACAGTTTTACAGGTGTATGTGATAGATAACTCTCTGTAGAAGATAAGAAATCGGTCCTTAAATCTTAAAACTTTGTGGTTCTTGGCTTGGGCTTACTTAGACGGGCTTTACACGGTGAAATTAACTTCATTCAGTTTATCAAACACCACTTGCTTGAAGGAAAGTGTTGCAATGGTGCCTCTTCTACAAATAAAAGCTTTTCCAATATCTTCATGTAGCTTACTTCACCTTGTAAATATAGTCTTAGACGGGTTTACACGCTGGAGCAAACTTTATGATGTTTTTCAAACAGCTCATGCTGGTAGGAGAGAAGTGTAGTGGTGCCGCTTGCCATTCTATACCTCTTTAATACAAATGAAAGCTGTCTTAAAAACTTATTGAAGTTTACTTCACCGTGTAAAGCCCGTCTAAGTATGCCCAAGCCAAAAGAGAGAGAGTTTTAAGACATTTCTTTGCTAAATCTGCTGACATTTCTGCTCTAACTGCGGATCTCTGTCAATCAACAACAATAAAATGCTGAAATATCTTTAAGTTAAAGTTTGAGTTCTCAATTCTGCTCTTTAAATTTGAGCTTAAGTCCCTGTTGAAACTTAACAGCGTTCTTAAATCTACTTTTAACATGAATTCAAAAAATAGACTTGCATTTCATGTAATTAAATTCAATTTGATTACCATTGGCTTCAAGTTCACACAAATCCAGCCAACCCCCATAGTTTCCAAATTAATCGACATCAAAGCTAAGTGAAATCTGCCCCCGGCCAACTCTCATCACTATTTCATTTTACGGCCCGCCAGCGTCCTCCACTCAAAATATCATTGAGTGAGCCAATTTACAAATCGAAAAGGCAGCCGCCAAATGGACAATCTACGGGGGAGAGCAATCCGTATCCGCAAGCACACACGGTTGGGTTTGGCCCAAAACCCATGGACAACATGAAATTCGAGGTGCTTTAACAAAAATTGAGCCCATTGATTTTTGAGTTCTCTTCTCTTGCTGCAGCCCGTCGCCTGGGTATTTGTTTGTTAAAAATATGTATTTCCCCGGCTTTGCCGCATTTCATTCATGCCGCTCAAAAAGGCATATAGCCGCATCGCCATTCCCATTCCCATTCACAGCATGGTGGCAGGATGCAGGCAGGGAGAGAGGACATGTATGTGGCTGTGGGTGAGTAATTTTTCAAGTATTTCCATGTTCGCCACGTTGTTTGCTTAGCCTCTCGACACAAAAAGGGTCGCCGCAGCACCCCGTGTATTTTTTATGGCTCTATCTCTTCCTCTCTGCGTGTGCGTGTTTTTTTATATATTCCAATATGTATTGAGCCCCCCCGTGAAATCAAAGATTAAAATGAGCTACGACTAAGGATCTTTGGGTTATTTGCTTGCCCGCTTAGCTTGGTCGAGGGTTTTGATTTCATCACCAGCTGCCGCTGTTTCAGTGTTATGTTTTGCGTTCGTTTTTTGGGCTCCACAAATTGTTGTACAAATATTTGGAGAAAAAAAATGACGTAAAATTCACGCTATGCATTTATTGAAATAATGGATTATTTCTGCGTCAAAACAGCTGCGGCTGCCCTAAGCGATTTGTGTTTTTATTTTTGGTATATATATTTATGTGGAGAATTTATTTTCAAAAAATTAAAGTTTTCAGGTTAATGGAAATTAATACATGTGGGTCGGTGTCACCAAATCGTGGTACAAAACTGGGAAATTAAATGAGAAACATAGTTGGACTTTGTCATGTAATCTGGTATCAAAAATGTACTATGGACACTTTTGTAGCTTACTCGAAATCCACTTTGTGTTGACTGCAATAACTCATCCAAGAACTGAAAGGTCTTGATCCTCTGATATTTTGCTTTCGTATTTTCATTCATTTGCATTCATACGATTGATTTACGTAAGCGTACAGCGCACACACATAAGCCTTAGCTGTTGCAGTGGAGTCAGACATACCTCCTCTTTTCAATTCTGATAAACAGGGACTCAAACCGGTTCTTAAACGAACCGAACTGAACCGTCAGACATTCCTCCTCTTCTCAATTCTAAAAAACCCAGAACCGAACCGAACTGAACCGTCAAACATTCCTCCTCTTCTCAATTCTAAAAAACCGAGAACTGAACCGTCAGACATTCCTCCTCTCCTTAGTTCTAATAAACAAGGATTCAAACCGTTTCTGAACAGCACCGAGCTAAACCGTCACTGAACCGTTATCCCTTCCGAAATGATGAACCGTACCAGAAGCTATAAAAACCAAATCGGTTCGGTTCAATTCACTGAGAAGTTTTAAGATATAAATTTTGGGAATTTTAATCATTCACTCATTACGCTGTCATGCTATGTACTTCTACCCAGGAGCAAGGCTATCAGAAGGAAAGAATTATGGACGAACTCAGCATATTCAACTTTTCAAAAATTTCCCAGGTATTCTATTCTGTTAGAAAATTCCATTTTCAGTTAAGAAGAAGTAAAAATAAGACAAAAAGATACTTGAATTAAAGCTTTCTCCGGCAAAATGTTCAATAGGTTAAGTCAGTGGTGGGCAACAAATGTGAGTTTGCGAGCAAGCCAGACACAACAACAACAGAAATGCAGGGCTCAAGTTTTGAAGCCAGACACTCACTTCATAAATTTGTATTTTCTAGACCCTCGCAGTTAACTTGAGACGAAATTTCGCCATAGATTTGATATTTTAAGTCGCTTCAAAACCATGCAATTCCACTTATCATTCTGTCTCCTTGTGTGCTGCGGCGCCAATAAACGAGGCTATTTTTGAATCGACTGCATGTAGCCAGTTGCCTTCAAATAACTCTCGGAGCAGTGGTAGCAAGGGCATGCCCATCGCTGATTTACTTATAAGCTACACCAAATTGTGTTGGTTCATTCACCAACAAACAAACACAAACACATCCCTAAAACAAGACCTTATATTTTATAATTATAGGCTGGTTTCCAGAATGCATGAAAATAGGTTTCTATTTCTATTTTGAAATCTGAATGCTTATGAACATTAGTCTAAAATCATCAAAGCATTAGCTGTTTGGGAACATAACATTTTTGCAGAAAATTATAGAAATGATGCCCAGTGGAATGGATCTATTATTTGAATAAATTATTATTATGCTATTATTATATTGAAATGAATATTTATGTCATTTGGAATCAAGCCTTATGTTGGAACCTTATGTTATCCCTAAAATCTAGGTCCGAAATCTATGGATTTGCAAACTTTTTCCCCTTCAAAACCTTAAAAAATAACGGTCTTAAGGGACTATATATATAATAAAGGATGAACTTGGAACACCAAAAGTTTTTGATTTCATCTCGGGTTTTCCGCATCTTCAAAGGTCGGTTACGGTGACGGTAAAAGCAGATATATAGGGAAGGGTAAAACAAAATACACAAGAATGAGTTTTAGAAGTTGAAATATAATGAAATTAAGAGCGATCCTTGAACAGAGATGTGTTTTTATGTGTTATGAGCAGTGCCTTACATTCGAACGCTTAGAAAATATACATATATAGATTAAAGGGCAAATTGGGACTTTTTACTTAAGCAGGAATCAAAGTCTTGAGACTTTGCGAAATTTGGGAAGAATTTTGCGAATTTTTTTATGAGTGTATGTGTCAAATAAACTAAGATTTTGCTCTAGTATTGGTAGGTTTAAGTGACAGATAGCTCTATGTAGTGAATTAGAAAACGGGGCTTAGTTTTGATCTCATATATTCTACATAGATCTATCTGTCAAATAATACATAACATAGCAAAATCAGAAAGATGAAATTAAAAAAATGAGATATTGACGCTTAAATATATAAAAAAAAAAATAATGTTGATAATGTTTAAATTTCCCTGTTTCTCCAGTCTACTGTCTTCCTCAATGGTTCTCCCATCCAGAACTTTGAACAACTCCAACCCTTCGAATTCGTTAGGCAGAACCGAACTTGTTTTTAGTATAAAGAAACGTTTCGCAACATATTTTGCATTCGCTTTACCATATAAAAATTGATTTTCTACCCTTTCGGCATTTCAATTTACCAGCGTGTTTCATGGTAAACAAATGAAATTAGTAAAAATGTCAATGGATTGTTTATTTTTGGTTATTTCATTACAGCATACTCTGATTATGTTGTATATGCCGTTGATTGTTTGTATATTTTACAGGCGTAACCAAACATCTGGCTGTAATTACAAAAGAAAATGGAAAAACTACAAAAATGCAGTTTTATATAAAAGGGAGAAAAAAAAAATGTAGCGCTCGAGCAAGGAAGCGACTTGGCGTGAAGGCAACTTAAATTGTGCCATGTGTGTAGGGGATTCAACCCTCCCTGCCTGATGCCGTCTGTCATTATCATTATTGTCATTGTCATCCAGCGTCAAACCGAATGTGATTTAAATTCGATTATTCTCAATTATTTTGTTACATGCATTTCATTTCATTTCAGTTTTCGGGCCTCGCCTTCTCATTCATTTTTCAGCCCTCGCCATTTGACTTTTCCGCTCCTCTCCATTTTTTTTTTTTTTTGGTTTTTGTTGTTTTATTGGTTCACTTGAGTGGATTTGGTCTGGGACTATGCCGCGCGTTGTTGCATTTGTTTGATTGAAATTGATTTTGGCTTTGCCCGAAGGGGAATTCGAGTCCCGTACATAAGTAAGTACTTTGCGAGTCAAGTGTTAAAGTTGTGTATGAGGAGACTTAAAGATTATTATATATTTTTTTTTTCATTTTGTTTGGGGTGAGGGTGAGAGTCTGGGTGCTCAAGTGCTTACAGATGCCCCCAAGTGTGTGACTTATTTATAACCCGATTTGTGTGCTTAAGTCGTATCTTAATTATAAGTGCAGCCAAACGGACTCCACTATAAGTTCAACCACTTCAATTAACAAATCCGTAACCCTTAAGCGGGCTCTGCAACTATTTAAGCTACATTAGAACAACAATATGTGTTTGGTATCCAGCAAAAAAAAAAACAAACTACAAAACGATGTCCTTTTTTTTACCCACTCAACGAGGGGCTATCTAATCAAATATTCAACCTTTTTTTATTTCGCTGAACTGATTTCAGGACTGCGATAAGCAAATATCTGCCATTCCCCTACAAATTACTTGTTAACAAGTGCATTTTAATGCGAAAAAAGCAAAACTTTGGCCAAATTGCGGTGTGTGTGTGTGTGTGGAAGGGCCACAATTGGACTGAATGTGGGCAATAAAAAATAAAAGCGAGCCTACCAACCCATCACCCCCTCCTCGAGCAGTGTTTGGCCAATTGGAATAGAAAATTGACATGGTTTTTTTTTGTATTTTTTTTGGTGTGCTTTGTGTGCGCGCTCAGCTGTGATTGTGGCCCTTTTTTTTGAGCTCACTTTTAATGTAATTTGAACATGCAAGGCATTTGCTTAACTGCAGTGTGAACAGAGGTGGACATTGAATCGAGAACTTTTAACAAAATATTAAAACTAAAGTTTTGAATGTGAGATAATTGATAGAAATCTTAAAAACTGACACATTTATGTATGTGAAAATTGAAATGAGAGTTATTTTATAAAATTTACACGTTTATTATTTAAATTTTATATATAAAATAACTAACGCTGGAGGCGGGGAGCGCAGAACATTACTGTATCCGGCTCGAAGGACCAAATTGAAGTAGAGGTTTCTTACAAAGTGGCACACTACAACAAAACTTTAATAGTATTAAAGTGTTAACCAATTGGAAGGAGCTTACTTAACATATTAAACAGGTTTTTGATATTCAAATCCACTGTTAGACCACTTTGCTCGTTCTAACCTCAATCAGTATCCAGCAACATTAAAAAAAAACAACATAAGAAAGTTAACTTCGTCTCTTCCGAAGTTTTTATACCCTTACAGCACGCTTTTCTAACTGAGACTACATTCCGGACCTTACTTTCTAAGATAGCTATACTTACGGACATTACTTTCTAAGATAGCTACACTATATAGATGACCGATTTCAACCAAACTTTGTGTTATTATGCTAAAGCCTAACAAACGAACCTGTTAGCAATTTGGAGTCGTTTCCATTTGGAAAAAAAAGTTTTTCTCAATAGAACTTCTTTTTCGACCGATCTTTCCTACTGCAGCTATATGCCATAGAAATGCGATTTGCACTAAACTTTGTTGAATTCTGTGAAAGCATATCAGTTACATATATGCAAATTTTAAGGACATTTCCTTCGAAAACAAAATGGTTTTTCGCACTAAGAGTACTTTTCAGACATTACTTTTCCATGACAGCTATACTATATAGATGTCCCATTTCGACCAAACTTAGTGGAATCATGGAAGAGCATAGCAAACTAAGAAATACAAAGTTTGGAGGCGTTTTCTTTGAAAACAAAAACGTTTTGCTCACTAAAACTGGTTTCTCGACCGATCATTCCTATGGACGCTATAGGCTATAGTCATCCGATTTGGACAAATCTTTGTAGAATTGTGTAAAGGCATATCAAATAAATAAATGCCAATTTTGAGGGCATTTCCATCAAAAACAAAAAAGTTATTTCATGACAGCTATACCATATAGATGTTCGACTTCGACCAAACTTAGTAAAATCATGAAAAAGCATAGCAAACTATGAAATACAAAGTTTGGAGCCGTTTCCATTGTAAACAAAAAAGTTTTTCTCACAATGACTAGTTTTTCGACAGATCATTCCTATGAAAGCTATAAAATATAGTCATCCGATAAGGCAAATGTGTAGCGTATTTGTACTAAAAGACTTCGGGCAAAGTTTGGTGAAAATATCTTTCAAACTGTCGAAAAAGATGGCATTAGTTTTTCGATTGATCATTCTTATGACACTAAGAAGATGTAGTCATCCGACTCTGCAAATCTGTGACTTCGGGTAAAGTTTGGTGAAGATATCTTTCAAGCTGACGGATGAGATGGCATAGAAACAGACAGAAATCAACTCATCTCGTCGTGCTGATCAAGAATATATATACTTTATGTGGTCGAAGATGCTTCCTTCTATGCGCTACAATCATTCGCACAATTCTATAATACCCTCTGCAAGAGTATAAAAGCTGACACTCTTGTTTTTGGGGAAGTTAAAACGCTAATATTTTAATTAAAGTAAATTTTGTGTACTTATATTTTTTATAAACTAAATAACGCTGGAGTTGGAGTGTTAAGAACATGGCAGTATCCGGCTCGAAGGACCAAAATGAAGTAGACTTATCCTTCAAGGGGGCACACTGAAACAAACTAACCAAAGGCGTGAGATAACTTAATCTATTTAACAGATTTTTGATATGCAAACCCACTGTTATACTTTTATGCCCATTCTTATCCCAATCCCAGAATCTAGCAGCATTAATCAAATATATTACAGCAACTTCATTAACCCCCCCTTTGTTCCATTGACTACACACACACACACTCATTTCCTTTATTAGGTTAACAAAACCACTCAAAATGTTGTAACGAATTTTCGGTTTTTTAATTTAACGCTCATTTCACCCCGGCAACCCTTTGCCACCGCCTCGACACACGGTGTTAATGTCTAAATTGTTGCCGGTGCAGTTGCTCGGGGTAACCCCCGAACATGGGGTACCCGTTTCCAAACATTTGAACTTGTACTCTGCGGTTATGCTGTTTATTTTTCACTTGAGGTTTGTGCATAGCGCAAGTGAATGTTTTATTTATAATGTTCCACTGGGTGGGTCTATGACTTACCTTCATCAGCCGTGGCCGGGTGCTGTTCGCCCTGAATTTCCAACATTAGGATAACAGTCCACAGAAGGACAACAACAGCTGGAAATGCTGTTCCGCTACACATTTTCGCAAAATTGTATTTCGGTACACGAACTTCAGTGGTTTTGCTTTACGCTTCGACTTCGATTTCCAAGTGTTTTTTGAAAGGGCCCTGCCCTGGGTTTCACTTCCGAATTTGCTGCTTGAATGTGGCGAATGCTTTTCATAAGTTTCTCATTTCGAGGAGCAACTTTTTGGTGTTGTTCTGACTTGTTATTACATTTGCTAGCATTGTTTTGTGCACTTCTCTCGTTTCGTTTCTTGATTCAACTGAAAGTAGAAAAGAACAAATTATTTTACAACATTTCCGCACAGGAAGACTCGGGAGTGCATAGACACACACACACACACACACACACGAGTGTATATTGAATTGCAAATGCATGTTAAATTTTTGTTTGATTTTCTGTGCTGTTTTGGGGGGTGTAAAACACACATAAAATCGATCACATTTTTGTGCACCAGAACGTGCTCAATCACGTTTGCTTAATTACCAAATGGAATTTATTTTCAATGACAACAGCTTGAAGTTTTGTAGACCAATAAATGAAGCATGCAAGTAATTTGGAGCACAAATGTGCAAAATTCAAAAGTAATCAAAAATGAAATGGAAAATAATGTTTTCAAAGAAATTAATTTAAGCAAACACCAAAAATTCTTAATATCAACAAAATTCTTGGAATCAGTACCTAAAGCCAAATGTCAAACTGGAACCGAATAACCTAGATTAAATGAATAAGTCTTAGGGCCAAGAATCATTATTTAAATTTATAGTAAACAGTTTTGAGGAAAGAAATATTCTTAGAACCGAAAAGAATGTGTTTTCGCTTAAGGATTTGCGTGGAAAACTATAATTTAATGTCGGTAAAAGCAAAGTGAAAAGCAAATTTTCTGTTTTCAGTAAATTCAGAATCGATTAAGCACTTGAAGCCCTTCGTAATGCAAGAAATTGTTCCTCTATTCAGCACATTTTTACCTCAAATTACATTAACAATTTGTGAATTCACTTTGTGGTCTTTGTTTGATTCCTCTACTTTTTTGTTAGATCTATGTCTTGTGCGTACAAATCCCAGGACCCCAGAGGGCGATACCATTTGATTGAAAAGTGATTTAAAAACAATTCTAGTTTCATTAGGATGTCGCTGTGAAAACGTAGCTCAAAAGCATTAATGTAAGTTTTTTGTTCTGAATATTTTTTTCCAATGAACTTGTTTTTTTTTTTGTGAAAATTAAATGACAACTGTCCAAAAAAGTATCTATTCTGAACCAAATACCTAAAAAAAAATGGACATCAACATTTTAACAGAAACGGAACTAGACAGATAATAAAAAAGTATTATAAAAACAAGAGACTACAACAGTAACCTAAACCTTAGCCGTTAATCAATATTAACATCAAACAGAAACAAATATTTGGCCTAGTTTCCATTCCTATTAAAAACTTCGACTAGTATATCTACATTATGCTTTGTCATAGTTTTAAAACAAAAGTAAATTAAACACCACACAGAGACAAAACGAGAAAGCTAAGCTAACTTCGGCTGTGCCTAAATGATATGTAAAAATGTCAAATTAACCGTCTCAAATTGAATTGATTTTGACATTTTTTATACCCTTGCAAAGGGTATTATAATTTTGCCCAGAAGTTTGCAATATTCATTTCCGACCCCATAAACTATATATATTCTTGATCAGAGTGACGAGATGAGTCGATTGAGCTTTGTCCGTCCGTCTGTCCGTCTGTCTGTCTGATGATGGATGACTATGACTATCGGTTGACTATATCCCATAGCTCCCATAGGAATAATTGGTCGGAAAAATAGTTTTAGTGAGAAAAACTTTTCTCTTTTCAACGGAAACGTCTCCAAACTTTGTAATCGTAGGTTAACTATGTTTTTTTATAATTCTACCAAATTTTATTAAAATCGGACAACTATATGATATAGCTGTCATACAAAAGATAGGTTTGAAAAACAGTTTTAGTTTGATAAACTTTTTTGGTTCTTAATGGTAGCATCCTGCAATTTTGTATTTGTTTGCTTCGCGTGCTTTCACATAATTTTACAAATTTTTGGCCAAGTCGGATGACTATATCGTATAGCTCCCATACGAACGATCGGTCGAAAAATGGGAAAAAGGGTATTTTTGAAAATATTTCAGCGAGCATTTGCAAGGGTATAAAAACTTAGCTTAGCTTTCTCGTTTCTACTGTGAATCTAAGCCAAAGCCCCATCGGAATAAGGTCTTTAATCGCTACCTTTTTTGCCTAATCTAAGATAACCTGTATCTGTTTACCTCTAAATCGACTCAGCTGTTGAGGCTAATCAGGTTTAAGCATTCTTTATTATGCAGGATGTGCTTCCTTCTGGCATATACTCTAAGTACCTATGGTACAGGGTATTATGAAATATTTCCCACAACAATAATGTTAGCTTGGTCGAAATAAATATTGCCTGACTTTAATAACATTCATCAAACCCCATTCATATAATTGTAAGTTCTTCTGAAAATTTCAACCAATTTAGTCAACTTAACCTTATTATCTATATAAAGAAACCTAAACGGGTATTTTAATTTGACAACTTTCTTTACTTCGGATAATAAACTTTCCCAGGTAATTATTGAGCGTAACCCCTACTTAATTTTTGTACATTTCCCTAAACAGCAATTTGAAGCACACAAAATTCCACCCATTTTAATTCAGGACACTTTTCCCCCACCCCCGTTTTGAAGTCACAACTTTAGTGCAAACAACAAAAATTCCTCCTCGTTCTCATTTCGCATGCATTTACAAGATAATAAGTTTAACCCTTTTTGTTCTTTTATGTGAATGAATATTAAAAATTCCTCAGCTAGGGAGCAATATTTGTGATAGATTACAATTTAGACCCCCAGTCTGAGAGTATAAATAATAAATAAATAAATACTGTAATATTAAACAACAATGACAGGGGAGGGTTGTTACAATTTTGTCAACCTTTCAACATGGCCCCACCAAATTGACCTCAATAAGAAATGTTTGAAAAAGGGGGGGGACTGTCTATCTGTCTGGCTGTCTCTGCTGCTGGAGCGGAGTCTCGCCAGGTGAAATATAACTTAATATGAAGTGAATACAAAGATTTAAGTAGCAATCAGTCCACGCTGCTAAACAACTTTCCCTCATCCAAACAATTTCTATGTTACTTATGTGCTCTACTTTATTTCCTCTATTTTTTCTTGAAGCAATTTCGCAACATTTTTGTTTGGCTAAGGGGCTTACACATAAAGTAAGAGCAGCAAAGAAAGGGAGGGAGTGAAAAAGCGAGGCTTACATTGACACTTTCACAGGCCAGCTGGTTGGTAAGGCTGCAGGGACGAAAGGCTGTGAAACAAGGGGGCCCAAGTAGATTTGATGCCCCGATATGTATGTATATATTTGGAGAAGACAAACATTTTTGACATCTACCCATAGAAGTTAGTTGCTCTTCCAGGAATCATTTGGAATTTGTATTTATTCCAGGAATTTTAGATACTATTGAAACTAATTGGGCTTACTAACTCATTTTAGAAAGATTACTAAAGATATTATTAACAAGTTTCCATTTAAGTCTAAATTGATCGATATTTACGGAAAAGTTCGATCAGAGTTTATGAAGCGCCTCATTATATATTCCACCCTCACACCGCTCCTGTCTTAATCCAGTTCGCATGTTAAAGGTGAGTGCGAGAGCCGAGGATGAACCACAGTTTGCCACCAGGCAGCGAGAATGAGCTTGGAACTCTGGCTACAATGCATGAGTTGCCATTCATAATATTAGCGCGCCGAGGCGAAGCAAACAAAGGATTTCGTCCTGCGCCTGCCTGCCTGCCGTTCCGGCTGCTCCTTCAGCTGGACGAGGAATTGGTAAATAAAGGCCAGGCAGAGCAGCAAACTACACGTGTACGCAAAGCAATCAACAAGCAGGATACGAGCCGAATGAGTAACATAAATAATAAAAACGAGAGTCGGAGTTTTGGCCCCAACCGAAAAAAACATTCGTATGAATGATGTCTGTGAGACCAGGACGACGATGACGACGACGACGATGCCTGAATGGGAAATGGCAAATGGGTGAGTGGCAAGCGGCCAGGCTGTTGATGACAAGGACGCGGACCCCCCGCGTGGTTGGCAGGGCGTGTGCTACTTATTTATGCTGTGCCTATTGCCGCCACTTGAGACTGCGTCTCCGTCTCCGACTCCGGCGATTTGGAATCTAGCTCAAATAGAAAATATTTATGTATTATGCAAAATTGTAATGCGTAGAAGAGGAAACGGTTGGCCAATAATGGAAACCTGTTGGCGGAAAATCTAATTTTCGTACCAGCAACAAATTCACTGACGACGCCCACACACACAAACACACACTCACACACACACTTACACTCAAAGGCCATAACTCAGAGCGGGCTTCCGCATGGTTATTTAATTTGGGTTTACGGCCCGGAGAAGTACGAGTATGTACAGGTGTTAAATATTGCCTTAGCCCTCCTAAAACCAAGGTAACAAGTAAGCAGGAAATGCTTAAAGATAAGATAGAGTACAATAAATAGGTTGGGGTTGAGTTTTGTGTAGTTTTTTTTATATGAAAGGTGTGAGTGAAGAATGCTGCACTTAAGCTTTAGAAAAACTTTCAGAATTGTTATTCCACTCCACTTAAATCCATACAAATAAGCTCTTATGAAAAATATTCAATAAATTATTATATTAATGCTATTTGATTAAGGATTAAGCTGATTTGTCTCTCTATCAAACAAATGAAGATGAGAAATGTAAAAGATCAGTTTGGTATCAATGGATGGTAAAACTGATATCACCACAATTAAAGCTAGATCAGTTTTATATTGTTATATTGAAGAAGAATTTGTCTCATGCATTTCAAACTTCTACACTCAGAAAAAAAATAAACAATATCATACTAGGATCAAGAACGTTCGATGTCAGAAGTTCGATAAGAATGAGAATTCTTGATCTTAGATGGAAATTTTTGATCGAAGTATGCATTTCTGATCCAAGACCTTTTATACTTGATCCAAGCACGAATCATTCTCAAATCAAGCAGAATAGTTCTTGAATCAAGTGCTAAACATGCATAAATTCAAGATTGCTCATTCTTGAAAAAACATACATACATCATTGTCATACACCGAATATGTTCCTTCTATTATTAAGAGCTCTTCAAGATGCAAGAGTAAGATCGTTTACTCTTAAATCAGGAACTCCACAGATTCCAATTATACAACCATTTAAAATCTGTTGCTTCCTTCCATTTTACTTAAATTTATTTCGTAGATATTCGTAAATTTCGTACACTTAGCCTCAAAGCAGCATCAGTCTTTGCCTGTCACTTGTCAGTCAAAGAAGCCGTCTCTCCAAGCCATCAATGCTATAACTGGTTGAGGATTCCAAATCACCATTAGTGCAAAAATCGATTGCGCTCTCCGCTCGATACCTGCCCCGCACACTCCCCTCTCCCATAAAAAAAAAAACAAAACTGAGAGAGCAATTTCAATGGTGTTTTGTCTCAAATGCCTTGCCTAAATACATTATTCCGAGAACGAATTTAGCTCGATTTCAAAAGCGAAATTCTTGAAAATTCAAGAACAACTATATTTTTTTTAAGAGCGTTCGTTCTTAAGTTATTGGTTTTGCTTTTTTCTGGGTGTATCTCTTAGCATTTCTAAGATCTGTAAGATATGGCCAGGTCCGTGGCTAAATCGACCTGGCAGTTGATAATGAGAAGATTTTACAAGAAATTGTGGATTTTTGTCTAATAAAGTGAAACTGGAGCGTAATATTGAGCACAATAGCTTGATTAGCCTGTTCGTTGAGTCGATTATGAGGACTATAAAATGGAGGCATGAAATTTTCGAAATACGTTTCAAGAATTGAAAGAATTTTGATAATAAAATTCATAATTTTGTTAGATGGTGAAGCAAACTTTATGAAGTAGAGATTCTAAAACTTTCCTTTCTAAAACGTATTCATTTTGCCTCGAATATTCTGTATCTGTATTCTGCATCATGGTAAAACCCGTCTAAGTCTATTCCTGGTGAAATGGCAAATCTTACTGAGCATTTTTTGGCATTGCAACATGTTACGAGTGAGTTGTAAGAAGTCATCAAATTAACACCAAAAAAACCAAATATCACAGACAGCCAATCGGTGCCACATCAGTATATATATATAACTTATATATATGTACTAAGCTTTTATATATATTACTTATATATATATAAGTGCTTATATATAAATGATTACCCTTGGGAAATCAAAAGCTCTGAGCACATATCGAGCGCGCACACAAACAGCTTAGCGGAGCGGATAACTCCGCTGGCTGTGCTCCACTTTGCTTTCTGTGAGTAAATGAAGCTGGGCTGTTTCGGATTAGCTTCAGTCATTTGAAGGTACTTCGCATTAAATGTGATTAAATTTGGAAAAATTAACTTAAATCGTTCAACAGAGTGTTATACGATATATATTTTGTACTCAGAAGAAATCTGTAGATCTGGAAAAGTTGTCTAAAAGTGTCTTCCATATTTCGAATCAACCCCAAAAAGAAAATTAACATTTTTATGAGCCCGGAGTTCTGCTATGGAATATTTGTTATTACTTTTGCAGAGTTGTATAAACACAATTCTCTAGGCGTTGAATTTCTACTTAATCTCTGCGGAACGAGTGAATAAAACTGTAAACAAAGTCTTAAAAAAAGGCCTCCGCCGCCTGCAGGCGTTGTCCTAATTATATAAACAATTTTGTGTCACACAAAATAGAACACATACCCACACGCACACACACGCGGATACACAAGGGGACCAATTTTTTATGATTTTCCACTTTTTTGTTGACATTGAAATTTTTACGAGCATTGTACCGCTCCGGTGGGTTGGCTGGGCGTGGGGGAGGTGCCCCAGGGAATGTACGGCCACATTGGCTTTTTGCTTTTAATTAAAACAACAGGCAAATATGGAAAATAGGAATCTATTTCTTCGTTTTTTTTTGGGGAAAAAGGAAGGCACTGCAAATGTTTTGTTTCATAAACACAAGCGAAATGTGCAGATTTGTGAACTTTCAATTAATTGCCATACATGTGAGTTGTCTTATTGGGCAACAAATGTGAGTATTAAATATTAAATCCAATTATTCAAATGGCCAATGCTTTATCTGGCTCATTCGCTTCATTCAACCCACAGCCCAGCAGAGCGAAGGAAACAAGAAATCAAGCCAAGCGCCGCTTCAAGTGGCAAAACAGAAGTTACGACGCGACGTGCAAAGGCAAACTGAGACTGGGGAAAGCAACAACAACAACAAGTAGAAAACTCTTTGAAAAGGAAATTCCCTGCAGACTCAAGTGGAAACAAAATAAAGAATAAGTGTTTCTTGTTGTGAAACGAGATTGTAACGCGAAGCGAGCAAAAATAGAAGTAACATTCTATTATTAACAATGCCTTCGTCCTGGAGATATCCTGGCACTTCATAAACAGACGGCAGCAGGACGACGGCAATATGAAACAATGACAACAACAATGGACTGGAAAGTGAGTGTGCTGGGTAAGGGGGGGGGGAGGGGTGGCAAAGGACGTCATCATCTTGAACAAAGTGTTGACATCTTTTTTTGCGCCCATCCTTTGTCTGTGTCCAACTCTACTTGGCTAACGCCATTCGTCCTTTTTAATTAATTTCACTTACTGCAGCCAGCAAAACTGTCAATTTGACATGCTGAGCGAGTCCTTGGCAAGTGACTTGCCTTTGCATATGAAGTTTTCTTCATAAATTTCTCAGCAACACACACACAGACAGACAGACACGTGGACTCTAAGAGTTGGAGGGGACCCTGCCATAAGGACATTTGATGCGCCACAGGACGCAGATAGAAGATGAAGAAATTGAGTCAGCAAATCACTTATGCAAATTGGCTTCAGCAGTTTCAGCCCAGGTTACAGGCAAAAAGGAGGGCTTGAACTAAAGTACTGATTTAAATTTCTGTTAATTTTAAACTACATATTTCACAATCTCCCTCCCCTTAAAGCATTCATTATCCCATTGCCTGGTTGGCGTTTTTCCGCTAATAAATTCAATTTTCCTTCATCCTGCGACTGGCAAAGTCAACAGACAAGTAAGCAAACAAAAACAAAAAAAACCCGGTGGAAAATTCAGTGAAAAGCATTCGCCTAACGGGCATTAATCGCTCATTTCTCGCATAAACATTAAATCCAACCGCCCAGCGATGCGCCGCGAAATGTTTGCCCAGACAAAACAATAGCAAAATATATTTAATGCACAGCTGCGTTTTTGCTGCTTTTTGTTACTTAAAGTGTTTAACTTTTTTGTTCAACAAAAAAACTTTGGCTTTGTCTTTTTTGCCTTTGTCAAACATTTCGGGATGGAGAGAGGAGACCAACCGCTCACAATTTTTAAAATTAAATAAACAAAACTCCCAAATGTGCAATTAAAAAATTTTACACTCATAACTTTTTATGATGGAGCATAATTCAGGCAGACTTTCATTCCGTTTTTTTTTCCAATAAATGTGCCTGCCTTTGCACGCAATTTCCTCACTTTAACTTTGTTTTTTTTCATTTTTTTTTTCATTTTTATCCAAGAAGGACGAAGGGCGGGGCATATAATTTTATTTTCACCAGGCAAATTGCATTAAACCTAACCAAGTTTATGTCTGTTTCAGAATTTTTAGCAACCTTTTTGTGGGTTTTGCGCTCGTTAGAGCTAGCTTTAGCTTTAGTTTTTTTTATCACAAAAAGAGAAAAACAAAAACCCCCAATAGTTAAGTCCTGGCACGTGAATAGTTTTAGTTGCTCGTTAGGTGGGGCAGTTCGCTTTTTGTTTACATCAATGAAATGGATAAATTAAATTGTCAAAGCGGCGACGTGACTCTTAAACAAAAATTACTTAATTCTTTTCTGCCCTCTTTCGATAACAAAATTCCCATCAATGTGGAAATGTGCGGAAAAGTATTCCATTTAAAACAATTTCATTTCCTTGAAAAGAATCCCATCTAATATTAATGCCAAGCCACTTTTTTCTAAAGTCTGGACTCTTGGAAAACAATTTAATAACCAATAATTGTCGCTTCAACTAAATAATGTATAAATAATCCAAACAAAAACTCAACTTCTCAACAACAACAACAACAGCAGCAAGCAGAACGGAGGGTAAAATATGTATAAAAAAAAATAAAAAAAAGACACAGGACACGTCGTCGTATATCAAAGAGAAGTGCGAGGGTGAGTTGTGCTTCGGTTAGTGGATTTGTTAGCCAACAAACACAAAGTGAGAAAACCGCAGCGGAGAGCATAAAAAATGCATAAAACGAGGACAGAATAAAGTCATAAAGTAAAAATTGCTCAGCGGACGGGTCCTGAAAGGAGTAGATATTGTGTGTGGTGTGTGTGTGAGTGTGAGTGGGGTGTGTTGCTGTTGGGTCTTGTTTGAGGTTTCAATAGGTCATAATTCACGCCTAGTCGCCGTTTGCCACGTTAGGCGCCACAGCTCTCCCGATGGCAGCAAAAGGGACCGAAAGGAGTTGGTTGGGGGGTCCGCGGCAGTGTGGGTGCTGCACTTATGGCACATATAGGAGGAACATGTGTGCCGAACGAGTATTTAAATGCACAACAAGTGAGAATATTGTTTAGGCTAACAACAAAAGATGGCACAGTGGTTCGTGCACATGAGAAAACGGAATTATTGGGATTGTTGGGACCTGCAGACTATAAAAAAGTGGTATCAATTTAATGAGCAAAAGTTGTCAATCTATCTGCAAGCCTTCCTCTTTAAGAAATACAATGAAAAAATTCCCAAAAGCTAAATTTCTCTTTACTTTTTCAGTTGTAAACTTAAGTGTGTCTTCAGTTTGAACACTTTTCCTTTTAAAAAAGAAATTCTCTTCCACTCATATATATATTATCTGTTAAGTCAAATCGACATCCTCTACCAAAAATAAAGCATTAAAGAATACCAAAACTATTTTATAAATATTTCTTAATATTCTCTTAAATTGTAAAATATGTGTGGTATAAATATAGGGGTGAACTTATAAATGATCCTTATTTTGACCAACTACTGAACTCGAAATTGCAGCTATTAAAATCAAAGTACTTGGGTTAACACAGCCCCAAAGGGCCAATTCGTGCTCCCTTCAATCATTTGGCTTTTTCGTACAAGAGAAAGGAACTTACAGTTGAATGTCGTATCCGAACGGCACAGCTTTCATGGAAAGTCTCTTCAAAATTGGCGCCAATAGCTAGTGAAGTTGACAGGATCTTGTGATTTGTTTGAATTATATTTGCTAAAGCTTTTTCTTTATATTTGCCTAATTTTCTTTTACAATTTGCTGGTAAACATATTGCAAAATATTTGTCCATATATGTCAACTTATTTCAGATTGAGTGTGCCTATTCCTATTGACTTATTTTCTGTAAGTGTGACCAGTCTTTTGAGTCTGATTATGAGAGTGAATTTGTGTTGCTATAAAACATGTTTGAGGGGATTGATTCAAATTGTATTATACCCTTGCGGAGGGTATATTCAAATTGTCCACATATTTGTACTGCATAGAAGGAAGGGTTTACGACCGCATAAATTATATATATTCTTGATCAGCATGACAAGATGAGTCGATCTTGCCTTATCCGTCAGTCCCTTTGTTTCTGAACTTTCTCTTCCGTCAGTTTTAAAGCAATCTTCACCAAATTTTGCACAGTCTTCTGGTTCTAAATCGCTGCACATTTGTCGGAACCGGCCGGATCGGGTGACTATTACAAATAGCTGCCATAGGAACGATCGGTCGAAAAACTAGTTCTAGTGAGTAAAATTTTATAGTTTTTTAAGAAAACGCCTCCGAACTTTGGATTTATTAGTTTGTTATGCTTTTGCATGATTCCACTAAGTTTGGGCGAAATTGGACATCTATATAGCATAGCTGTCATAGAAAAGTAAAGTAAGAATTCTAGTCTTTGTAAGAAAAACCTTTTTGTTTTCAATGTAAGCCTCTTTAAGGTTGGCATATATTTATTTTATAAGCTTTCACACAATTCTTCAAAGTTTTGTCAAAATCGGATGACCCAAGGTTATAGCTGCCATAGGAATGATAGGTCGAAAAACTAGTTTTAGTGAGAAAAGCTTTTTTGTTTTTAAAGAAAACGCCTCCAAACTTTGTATTTCTTAGTTTGCAATGCTTTCCCATGATTCCACTAAGTTTGGGTGAAATTGAATATTTATATAGTATATCTGTCATAGAAAAGTATAGTCAGAAAAGTAATCTTAGTGAGAAAAACTTGAGTGGAAATGTCCTTCCAATTAATGAGAAAGACGTGCTGCAAGGGTATACTAACTTCGGCCGAGTCGAAGTTAACTTTCCTTCATCTTTTTAGGGGTTTGAATATATTTTTGTTTAGTTTTTTTGTATGGGATGGACTGATCATAGCGAAACTCTGTCAGAATGTTAAGCTTTGCATTAGACTAGTGTGTACCAAAAACTGACCATTTAGGAGTACCCCATGTGGAACTTTTTGGTGAGAAATTGTACGAAAGACTTCGCACTTTTCTTCGTTGGGCTTACCTTCGATCTTCTACTCTGAAAAATATTGCCCGCAATGTAATTGGAACACACAAAAACCTATAAAACGATACCCCAAATGATATATTTTTAGACTTTACCCCACCCGGCTCCCTCTCCAGCGATCGGAATAATATATTACCAGAAATGAGTTCGAAACACACAAAAACTTATATATCAATACCCCATTTCATTATTGGTTTAATTTCACACCCCTCCAATCTAAATTAGTCAGCCGAATCGCCACCGATCCGAAAAATATGGCCAGATATGATATCAGAGCTCTCAAATTAGCCCCGAGTACTGATTTTAACACGTTTACAGCCAAAGCCATCTTAATATAATTTCCGCTGGATAGTTTTCCATTCTGTCCCAGTGTGCAAGAGTCCAAACACGGCTTCGATTGGTCTACACGGATCCTGTAGTGAATTTTTGTTGAACTCAAGCCCAAATGCTCTCCACCATCCTTACAACCGACCGAGGGGCACAGGCACAACATTTGAGCCCCGATGAACCCGAGAAAAGAATGGATAAAAAGGAGAGAAATGGCAAAGCCCGGACTAAACGCTATTAGATTGAAAACAATTATGCATTCAACTTAACAATTGTTCTATAAAAGTGTCATAAAAAACATAAAACTAGAGAGATGTATAATATTTAGGTAAACTACGAGTGGTTGTTACAGAAAGGCAACCCTCAGGTCCTGCTGGGGTAAGATAGACAATAAAAGTCAGCACTGATAACACGTTACATCTAAAATATCTTTATTTCCAACGCAAGAACTGACCATTACAAAACTCTACAATTAAATAACAAATGCCCTCTACAATTTTCTCTAACCCGGACCACTGTTAATTTTAATGTATTGCCATATTTGCTTTCGACCAGGCTAACAAATGAATTGGCGGTTATTCTGTGAACCCTTTAAAACTTGTTGGGCCTCTCTGATGGTTCCTTCTTTTGCGCCTGCCAGCATCTAACACATCTCTTGGTGCAAATTTGTTGCGGTGGTCGGTCCGTCGTGTTTGTTTTTACATTAGTTGTGGTCTGTCTCCGGCTGGCCACTCTTGGGTTTGGGTTCCAGTTGTGTTCTTTATGGCTGTTAACGATGAAAAATGTTTGCGATGTGCGTGTCCCAGAGCCTCCGGTCTGCCCGTTTCGCTCTTTGTTGCTTTTTCTGCGTGTTTCAGCTTTTGTGCATATGTCAGAGTCGCACTTAGGAGCAGCAACAAAAAATAACGTATAAAAACGCAGCGCGCAAACTTTGTCCCTGGTTTTTGTTGCCGCTTGTTACTGGGGGGGTTAAAGTTAATCCCCCATTAGAGGGGGCAGGGCGGCAGAAATGGGTGTGGCTCCGCGCTGTGTGTTGGCGTCAGCTTTAGGGTTGTCTGGCTGTGTTCACACGCAGGTAACCCACAAAAAGAAAAGAATATAAAGTAACAGAGCGAAAGGCAATGGCACTTTCCATTATGGCCACAAAGTGCCGCCCGGGCCCAAAAGTGGTCTGGTGTCTGTGTCTGGAGTAAAGTGGCGTAAACATAATTCATGGGGCAGATATGGGGGCATAGCAGGGAAGAGGAGGAACTCCACCTAATTAGGCTTGCGTGCCATTAAAATGTTCATATTCATGCAGGCCGAGTTTTTGCTCATTTATTTTCGGGCATTGCCCGCTGATCGGCTAATTCGATTTTTGAGCCCGCCGACCCCATTGTGGGTTATGCAACTCGGATTTCCTGTGCCTCATTCAGGTGTTCCTTAACGCGTTGGGTAATTAAAACAAAGATAAAGTGTGCAGAAATCCAATTAATTTCACACCGAAGCCAATTACGTTGACAAGGAGCCAGAAAATGTCGCCCACTTGCTGCCATAGATCCTGTTGCCTTTGCAAACAGTCACACACAATCACACACACATTGACACATAGACCGCCAATTAACGCACACACACACACACACACACACAACCCTCGGCACGTGCGTAGGCCCTGAAACCGCACAATGCAAACGCATCAAAGTAAACCTTCTCACTCTACTTTCAAATTGTTGTCAAAAAAAATAAAAAACAGGAAAGAAAACCCAACGGAAACGACATAAACAAGACTCGGGCCAATAAAACATGTTTTAACCCCGCTCTGGCAATGTGCAGGGTTATGGGAATGGGGAAAAGGAAGGCAAGGAAAACTCTCTGGCGGCACATTTGAAAATAATTTTCCAAGCATTTGTTTGCCCAGCAAAAAAAAGAAAAGCAAAAGCTGAAGATTGTCTGTGTGGTGCGCCTTTTGGCTCGTTACGCGGCATTTTCTCGCCTGCCTTGTGGAAAACGTGGCAAAAATCCCACGAGTTTATCGGCTGCTGTGCTTGTTTGATTGCCTTCTGGTTTCGGGAAGGGGGAGAAACGAGGACGAATTAGCTTGATGGAAAGTAAGTGCTTACATGTATATAAATGAGTGATAGATTTATATGCACTCCTGTCCAACTGTCATAGCCAAGGATACGCTGATGTTTAGGTGAAAATAGTTTTTCCCTCAGAAATTTCTTGTAGAAAATACTAACAGATATCTATGAGCCAGCCTATGAAACATTCTTCGTATCATAACTTCCATCCAATCTTAACAAATTTTTCACTTTGCAGTTGAAACTGTATTATTTGATTGAGAGACAGTCGGAAAACAGCAGTCAGCAACAAAAGCCGACTGATGAAAGCAATGGGAAATGCAGATTGGGATGCAAAAGGGGTCGAGATCATACAGATTCGAGGTACAACCAGTTTTCCAAGCGATTGTCGTAGCAAAGCTCTTAATCTATGTCAAAAGCTTAGAGTTGTGTCCAATAAATATATGTGCATTACATTGTTTCAATATAAAAGAGAGCTTAAGTTTAAGTCGGTCCCGAAGGACTATATGGTACCCGATAGTCAAAGCAATTAATTTGCAATAGCCTTATGTTATCCAAATTATCCAAATTATATGCAATTAGTTCATGTGGCTCTGAAAACTATGCAATGCTTTTTACAATTTTTAATACTCTACTCTACAGAAAATAGTCTTCATAGTAACTATTATACCCTGATCCCATTGAAAATGGAAAAAGGGGGATCATAAAGTTGTGCGAATGTATTCAACAGGGAGAAGGAAACATTTCCGACCCCATAAAGTATATATATTCTTGATCAGCATCAACAGCCGAGTCGATATAGCCATGTCCGTCTGTCCGTCTGTCTGTCCGTATGAAGGCACAGATCTCAGAGATGGTAAGAGATAGAGGCTTGACATGTATGGGACATATGCTTCTTATGTCTGCAGGCAGATCAAGTTTATTTTCAATTTTGGCCACGCCCCCTGCCGCCCCCGCAATTTAGAAAAAACGTCATATCTACTACAGTTTTAAAGATTGGTGGGTTATTCCTTCTATATATATTTAGTAATAAGAATAACTTATCGATCAGCCAAAGGAATGGTGAAGATTGGATGAACGGTTTTCGAGTTATGATCAAAAGACAAATTTTCTTGGTACAGAGTATGTTATAGTCGAGCTTGACCGACTTTCTTTCTTGTTAAGTTAGAGCCTCGTGGTAAATTAAGTAAAGAAACATCATATCACTATTAAAATGGGCATTTAACGAGTATGAAAAGGAACGTAAGCCAAAAGAAACTATACATAAATCTCATAGATATGTATATATGAGATGAAGGATAAAGATAAAAGTGTATGCCCTCTATGTATTGAGCTGGTGCAGTAACGCAGCAGAAAACAGAGACGCTGTGAACTTTTTTTTGCTCATAACTTGGCTGACATTAACTGAACTATATCAATAAAGTGAAGGTACAAACCGTCTTTTTACCAAAAAAAAAAGAATGAGGGAGACATAAGGTGGCTTCTAAAGGCGAAGGCGTCAGTGGGTGTGGCAAAAATTAAAAATAAACTTGATCTGATGCCAAATCTGTGAGCACAGAGCTAATAAACTTTGCTTAAAATTAAATGGATGTCATTCCAGCTATAATCCCAGGAAATGCTTCCTTAACTTTACGTTTTGGCATCAATATTTAGTAAACTGAAAATCAACTCCGCAATACTTCTTTGCATTCCTCTCCCAACTGTTTCATCTGACTGTTTTACCTTCGCCTATACTTCATTTACATACAAATCGCCAGAAACTTTAGCCTATAAAAGTGGAATTTAAAAACTCTTTAAGCCATAACGTTACTCCCTGTATATATATTATTTTTAGATCAACTTCTAAGCTTTCGTAAGCCATTTCGTTTAATGACCAAAAATAAATCCCTAAAAAAAAAAACAAGAAACTTTTACCCACTTTCGCCTGCCCCGCATTAGGCTAAACCTTCTCAACGGGAGGAAAGAAAAAAAAAAAACTTCTCCCTCTCAGTTTCATTTCCTCCTCCTTTCCTTGTTGCTGGTGACATCTGCTGACCATCTGTAGACACAACTTTGTTTGGCATATGATATACATAGCTAATTTGCTTTTGCTCTGCTTTAAGTAAACTTACAAATTAATTAAAACAACAACATAAAAGCGGCGTTAAACGGCGACAAGCAACAGTCGCAACAGACTCAACGGCCAAAAGTCAAAAGAAAAACCACACAACAGCAACAACAACAAAAAAACACAAAATTAAGGCACTAAAATGTCGGACTTTTGGGTCATTTTTTTTTGTCCTGCGCCCAGCCACAGGCAAATGTTGAAAAAAAAACAAAGTTAAAAGTGGCAAAAAGTCGACTAAGGAAAAGCGCGTGGAAAACGCACCAAAATAATAATAATAAAAGTGGGTGGAGACCGGCTCAGCACAGTAAATTATAAATTAACGCTGCAGGCCATGCGAGGTCAGAGAATGGAGACCACCTTCTCCTCTCGTGTTGGCTTTTATTTTTTTTGCGATTTGGTCTTTTGACTCCCGAAAACCAACCGACGGAGTGCACACACGCGTGTCTGGTGTTTCACGTGCAGGAAAAAGCAAGTCGGCACGCGGCAATCACTGACCGCAACGACAAGAGCAGGACCCTGGGTAGAGCGGTGGGGACGGGGTGGGGGCCACACCGGCGACAAGTGTGCCCTTGGAGTGAGGATTTGGAAATCAGCTTGGCAATTGAAGTGCAGCTGCTGCTAAACAGAAACCGACTTGTGGCTAGAGAAACATTCCGTATAATTGAAAATAAGTTGTGATTTGGCAAAAGAAAGAGCAACCGAAGAGCTTAAGGGGTGGATTCAGCCAATGAAGTTGTCATGGTTATTTTTTTGTGTCAACGACACTTGCCAATGGAGCTTGAACAGAAGAACTTTCAATAATAAAAATAACTTGAACATTTGGTTTAAGCTGATGGAAGTGTTGATACCAAAGGACAATACACATTGAGAAATAAGAAACAAGTTAAGTCAAATGGAAGAATGGCATTTAGCAAGAGAAATAAATGTAAATTGTAAGCAAAGTGAGTCAGTTTTCTTGTTTTCAATGTATACAAACTGTCAAGCTAATGTAAAAGCTGAGTAAGAATTAATCCATGCTGGCCTAGTAACTTCTATTTTGAAACGTTCTTTAATAAAGTTTGACCAACTTCTGGAAGGTTGGAAGGTCCTTAGTAGCAACTACATAAATAAGGCACAAGTTCAGCTGATTGCTTAGTTCAATTTTCTTTTCGTTTGTCAACGCTCTTTGTTTGGCTTAGAGTACAAACGAACCGGCAAATAGTTTAAAGCTTACACTTTTAAGGGGCCCTCAAATGGTCTTGCAAATGAGGGAATTGTTGATTTTTAGCAAATTTCATGGAAAAAAGCTTAAAGGGACATTTTCCTCAATGGCAATGCATACTGATATTAGGAGCTTCAGAAACTATAAATTCTAAGCCGATTTCGGACTTTCTAAAGTTAACAAGTTCAGCTTGGGATATCAAGTAAATTATTGCGGCAATGGTTTGGAAGTCTCAAGATTTTTTTAGAAATACATTTGAACCTTATTCCAAATATTAAGGTATGCGGCTTGAAACTTCGTTCAAAATGATATTTTCCATCTACGAAACTTGGCTCGCGGTTAGGTAGAAATAAAACCCTATATAGGGATATGGGTCTTACATGTGTTTTACATTTCTCGAACATTTGGAACTTGTCCACTGATTTGTTTGACAATTTTCCTAAGACGAGAAATCATATTAAGTTGTGTGCATTTGTGTGTTCCATTTGGCTATAACATCATTTACCAACCCAAGTTTAAATGATATATTTTAGATCAAAATTGTGCTAAAGCAGAAAATATTAATAGCTGGCAAGTTTAAAGACGCCAAAAATGCTCATTAATACTAGTTTTTCGGCAAATCTTTTCTAAGTCAGCTGTATGCCATAGTCATTCAATCCAGCCGCTTCCTACCAGACTTGGTTCAAAGGTTGGAAGATAGTTCTAAAGCTGACGGGGGCTATATAGGCAAATAATGGATAATGGATTGATTTCCGCATTGTTAGACAATGAGTAAAAAATAATCAGTTGGTGAGTAAAGTGATATCTGTTGTACAATGCCGAGTATTAATCATAGCATCATTTGAGTATATGCATACCGAGTCTGCATTAAGTAAGCTTGATATGCTTACAAACTATTCAGCAACTATTTTTGCCAATTTGAGAGCTACGTTAGACCAAGTTAGACCTAGAGAGTGAGCTTTTTGCACCTATTTTAGTATATTAATTGCGAATGGAACCAAAGCTTTAGTTTTAAGTCCTGCAAAGTCTGTCATTATGGCAGACTTAGCCTGTGTGAACTTAAGCTTAAGACTACCATATTTAGTTTTTTAGATATAACCTTGTGATACCTTAAAAAGAAGATCTTGGTTACTACCCTTTTAAGTATGCTATGACTTAAAAAAAACTAAATTAATATGAATATTACTTAATAATAAATAGCCTGAGTGAGTTAACACTGTAGAACGCGGATTATGTATGAAGCTGAGATAATTGAATATTAAAAAACTCATTGAAATATAACCTTAATAATGCAAATAAAGTTTGCATACTTTAAAGGGCCTTTAACATGTAATTTGGTTTGGTTTTTTGTTTAAACTGGAAATGTCTTGTAAACGTAATATAGTTACCAATAACTAAACATTAACATTCTAAGAATAAGAAAGGTCGCCAACCAATATAGATAGATAGTTACCAATTGCATATATTGGAAAGAAATCAATATAAAGTGTTGTTTCGTAAAGCTCGTTGCTACCTACAAAACTAAAATATTCTACTTGCAGAAACTCTTCTAAAAAAGAAAATTTAATATTGAAAATATTTTTTACTACTCGAAATGGTATACAGAATATAAAACAATTCATTTGGACTGTATTTGTCTTGATATATTTATCCTTTAAATCATCCAACGAATCTAAAAACTATCCGGAGGAGATCCTATTTCATATTCTTTGATAATTTTCAGCTTATTAAAATGATTAAAATAATATTTATGACATATCAAAACCAAATGGTTAAGGGAAATCATTGATGCTAATTTTTTAGTATCCTTTTTTTCTCTTTCCAGACTTTCACAATGAAAATGAGAAAGGAACACATATTTAAGGAGATCGGAGAACAATTGCAGGGTAAGTACATCTACTCTATCAAGCATGATCAGACTATTACAGCTCACTTTTGAAGCCTTCATCAAACCGTTTATGTATTAACCTTACCTAAATAAGAGTGGGTTAGAACCTATCTAAGGGAATTGATATTTTGATCGAATTATGCAATTTTCCTGGGCAATAAAAATCCTATGTTAAGAGAACCGAACCGCCGTACCTGGAGTTCTTAGATTTAGTTCAGCGTTTTGAAAAGGGTTTTCGATTTCTTAAGCGGTTCGTTCTACGGTCTATGGTCATCTCTGATTGGGCTTGTATTCAGATGAACAATTGTGGTATATTGTTTTAAAATAAGAATCCTTTATAAAAATAGATTTGTGCTTTTACTAAACGGTCACCTTACCCAGCTATTGACTTTAAGATATGAAGGTTGTATTCACTTATTCGGATCAAGCGTTATACTTGGGGGTGTTACAAAAGTCTCTAGAGATTTTCTTATTAACTATTTCAAACTAAAAGATGTTCGGCTACTAGAAAAGATGACATAATATGGAAGACTTGAAATTGACTGCTCACTACTCGACTACTCTACCCATATATTTATATATATATATATATATTTAGGTATAATCTACTAGCCGGTATTTTTGTTGTCATTTTAAATTCACAGTTTTCCTAGTAAAGTTCAAAAGTCTGCCAAAAACCTCTAGAGGTTTCTCAAACACCCTCCACTGTGAAGCATAATTCTCAATTTTTTTCTGCCAATCCTGCCAATTTATTTCATAATTCAACAGTCTGGATTACCCACTCTCTATAGATTTATATTCCATCAATTCAAAAACCCACTTTCTATTGTATTTTTGTGAAATGGTTCAGCCTAATTAACTTAAATTTTTCTCAGAAGTTTATTATTCAATTCAATTGAAATATTACATTAGCTTCCACATAATTACACTTCACTTTCAATTATAAGCACATTTATCAATTGAAATTGAAACTCCTTGCCCTCCCTCCCTTACCCCGTAGAGAGCCGCCCCCGCACTTGAACCCAGATCAGCACCACCATTAGAAACCTTTCTGTTTCTGACTTGTGCCCAGCAAACGGGGGATCATTTGCGGTGGCTGGTTGGTTGGGTTAACTTGTGTACGCATGACAAATATGCGGAAAACATGCATACTTCAAACTCCAAGGGGCGGATCCCCGCACGCCAGTCGCACACACACACACAAAGTCCCCCAAAAACATTCCCCCCCGTTTCCACCGATAACCCTCGACACGCGTGCACAATTAAAATTTTCTCATTGGCTCGGAACATGGACATGCGTTCAGATTGGGTGGAGTCCTTTTCTTTTTGACATAAATTAAATTTATTTTAGACATATGCAAATTACTTTGTTATTTAATCCGTTTGGTAATCCCGGCAATAGTTGTAGGCTTGGACATCATCATCGTTTTTATTATTGCACACACACTTTTTTATTGAGGAGGGATGGGGGGAGAGAGCACCACCACAACACCAGGTGCAGCAGCCCTTAGCTGCATACGCACACTAAAAACCCACGCACACACCAAAAACTGAGGACACTGAGGACCTTTTGTTGTCATAAATTTCAGTGCTTTTTGTTGCTTCTTAAAAGGTTAAAAACACGCCCGAAGGATGCGACACCGCACGACGAGTTGGAGTCGAAGTTGACACGATTGGGAGGACGAGACCGAAGGTAGGGCTTTAGGCCAATAAACGATTGGGGTAGGCTTTATGTTGGTCAACTGGTTGCCACTTGGAAGGGTATGGTAATTGTTTTATTTTTTTCAAGAATATATATTCTGCCTTGATTTCGAAAAACTCGCAACGCTGATTTAGTTTTCTACGACGCGACTGGGACCGCTTCGCGCTACCACAACGCTTGAAACACTCGGCAACACTGCGGCCAGGCTGGCGGAAACAAATTTATGAACTGTAAAGAGTGCCCAAAGTGTATGTCCCAAGTGGAATGTGTGTGGAACGTATGTGGAGAGCGACTGCGTCACATTCTGCATAGCAGAGCAACACACTCAAAGAGAGAGAGAGAGAGGGAAACTGCCTGTGTGGACTGTAACTGTTAGAATTTGAATGGACTACCATGATTACCAAATGGCTGGTAGAGGATGCAGAAGTTCTCTAAAAACTATTAAAGTTTATGAGTTTTGAGTAACTAAAAAAAGAATATAGCAACTTTTCCAACTTAATGATACAAAATACTTAAACTGTAATTAAGTCTAAGTGGGAAAAAATTCCACCTGACTTTAGTCACTTAGACTTAGTTCTATAAACTGACACACATTTAGCATAAGATCCACAAACAAAGTTCATTTATCACTCATCTGCTCTTCACAACAAAGTTGACGCTCTCTCTTAATATTGAGGCAATGCTAGGCCCTGCAGTGGTGCATATTTTAAGAGGATCTGAACCACGAGTATTTATTCAAATATAAATAATTAAGTCTTATTACTTTTCACTCAAATACTTTAAGTAACTTAGTAACCTCAAGCTAAAATGAACTAACATTAAGTTTTAGGATAATTATTTACCACTTTTTGCTTCATAAATGGTATTTAATAATTCGTTCACCGACCTGCAGAAAAATTAAGTTTATTCAACTTAAACCCCAAGTGGATTTTAATGGTCAAGTAATAATTTTAAGCATTCGGAGTAATGCGTTCCACTTATTTCGTAAAGAGAGAAACCTGTTAAGCAACACATAATATGAGAGAGCGAGAATTGGTTCAACAGTTTTCGGACTAATGTTATGTTAATCTAACATTTTTGAGCTGCTCTCTACTTGGACATAAGTCAGAACTGACCTACACAATGTGGAATGTTAGCAGCAAACCTCTTCGGATATATTTAGAAAGTTAAACAACCGCAAAATGCTTTGAAGGATTTTGAAATAATCAGTTGTATTTAACAATTGCATAATTCTACTTTTGCAACGTTTTCTGCGACTACTTTTGCATTTAAAATGAAACAATTAAGTTTACGTGAGACAGCTTCTTTGCTTTTAAATGCTAAAATAAATTAAATTCCGGACATATTTCTACCAGGTTAATTTCCAAGGCTGCCAGGAGGTAGCTTTAAGAGTTCCGCTAGGAAGTTCAAACGAATTTGAAATCAATCTATAAACAAACCAAATACCAATGTCAGCACAAAATTTCACATAGTTTTAAAAATATAAATAAATAGGTAAGAAAGTCGGTCAGGTACGACTAGCATAAACTCTGTATCACTATCGGGGCTTTGCGGCCGGTTCGAACCCGGAACCTCTTTAGAAATAAAAGCTGAACCCGAACCTACAATTTCGGTTCAGTTCAGCAAGACATCAGACATCAGAAAATTGTAATGAAAGAGCTAGAATATCATTAAGTTTTATTTACTTCCATTCCATACACTCATTTTCAGATCCTCGACTTAAAAACTTTTTCAATAATTCATAAAACATATTATTAATAATATTTTTCTACAAAAATAATTAAATAAAATTTTACATAATATTTAATTATGTTTTGAATATTCCCATGCCGACCCACGACCCACGACCCAATTTCAATACGATTTGAGAAGTTTTTTGGTCGAAAGCGATTAACTACTGCTAAAATTTTGTAGTATTTAAAATAAATGTTTTCCCCAATTTTTTGTATATATATTGATTTGAATCAAAACCATCGCCCAAAAACTTCGACAATTTTCGAACCTTAATCATTGTTTAATTTGGTTTGAACCAGCGAAGCAGAGATCCAACAAATATTTGGGCTTGCAGTTCTAATCGATATATCGATATATTGGTTAACAATTTATCAACTAGGCTATAATCCTTATATCGAATATTTTTTTTTGACATTTGTTCAGCGATATTTTGGTTTGAGCTTTTCGAATGCTTTAAAAGATGCTGAAGTCGCCAAGTAAACATTGAATGCTACAGGAAGTGTTTTTGAAGAGGTTTCCAAATTTACCCTCTCAGTCCAATTAAAATTGTTGTCTGAGGAATAATTGCCAGATTTCAAGCAGATAATTAACTGGATTTATAATTATTTAAACATCATAATATCATAAATTATCGCCTTTCTCACGATTTGTAAAAGAATTTTATTTATTTATTAATAGAAACCTCTGAGACGATCTGAAAAACAATTTTCACAACACTACCCTGTTTATACACGACAAAATTAACATGATAAATGCTCTTAAAAGTATACTATGCTTAATAATATTACTATTTCAGGAAACAATTTTCTTATCGTTGGCTGACTACTAACTCATGTTCAATCCCTTCATTAGCCCGTCAATCTCAGTGAATGTAAAAGCATCACTGACTCTTAGTTACTTATTTAAATTGAGAACTATTTAAGGAAAGGAAAATGGCATACTTTTAGCGGCATTGATCATGATATTCTTTTTGTGTATAAACGGCGTAATAACTTTGTACATCATTTAAGTCTGAAAGTGAAATTGAAAGCTTATTGAATTTGAGAAAATATTTTCAATGTTAGTTTTAGGTTTAGCTATTGAGAATCAGTAAATAAAGTTGGAGGATCTAATAATATTAATATTTATTTATATATATTAATTCAATTTCGAAACGCTCTCGCACTGTTTCTGTCTGATACCAACAACAACTTTGGATAGAAGTTCCGATTTTTGTTGAACCGATACGAAATATTTGATTCGATTACAATTATTTGGTTACACTTGGCTTAGCCTAAGGTTCAGTTCACAGTTGCAGTACTGCCATATTTATGAGAAATAGGTTCATCGCTCAGAATATTCAGCACTCATATTTATGCCCAATAAGCGAACTTCATATTGCCTGAGCTTAATTCATGACCGAAGAGAAAGCAAGGAAAGGCCATGTTTTCAGTACTTATACTTTCAAGCACAATCGTAGGACTTTCAAATCGCCTTTAATCTTTATATTCCTTCGGAGATATGGACTACTATGACTTTTCGGTTAAATACTTAAAACCAATTTTAATGAACCCTATATAACACAGGTTCTTAGTTCTTAGTACTAAGATAAACCTTTTTTTGTAATTAAATTCGAATTTTTTGACTTTTTGAAGAAATTTGTCGACTTAGTACCTTGAAAATGATTAAATTTTCTTAGGTTTTTGTTGAATTTTAGACTTTACAAAATATATATTCTTCAATTTGTAGTCTTAGTTACTTTTGGTTTATTTTCAACTATTTTTATCGATTTTTGTTGCAAGTCTTACAACGTTTGAATCTCTTAACGATTTCATAAGACCTACTGCTCTTAATCTGTTCTTAGTTATTCACTTCCGCTGATATTAATTAATTATGGTTTAAAAATGATTGCCCCTCGTGGAACAATGGCTAAATGCATCAGAATATGCGAACTTCCCCACAATCCCCGGCCGCAAAAGATATACATTCCCATTCCATTGATGGTTAATAAAGTAAAATGAACTTAATTACGTGTAAGTGGTCGTATTTAAATATAATCCTGCAGAAAAATGCTGTTTGCGCTTTTAAGTATTATTATTATTATTTTCAGTATTTTCACAAATGCTCAGGGCATTAATTCCAACCACACACACACACACACACACACACACACACACAAGATAACAGGCAGGTAAACAGAAAATAAAATAAAATCAATGCAAAGGTTATCGGACCCCGGCCCATTCCACCAGCACAGTGGTAGTAGCACAGCAGCCTCTTTATTTTGATTTTAATCTGCACTATCAGGCGATTTAATCTGAAAAACTTGGTCCTGGATTTTCGAATGCAATTTGAATAAAGCAAAAGCAGACAGGACACAAAAAAAAAAACACACACACACAGTTCTGGCTTTTAAAGTATCAAAATACAATAAAACCAGCCGGTGACAAAAGGCAGGAAAAATAACAGCGATTTTAATACCAATTAGGATACTTTTTTTTCAGACTTACTACGACTCCGGGGTCTTCACTCCAGTTTCGGTAAATGGAAGGCGGCGGAGGGGCGTAAGTGCAGCTTCAACAAAAGAAATGAAACCTGTTCGCTTGGGCACGCGGCAGGTAAAAATAAAAAAATACAAAAAAAAAAACACACTCGCATTCACAGAAAAAAAGCAGAAAAAATTAAAACTAAATAAAGCAGCCAACGCAGGGAGCAGGGCCGAGTTGTGAGATTAAAATCAGAATGACAGTAAACAGCAACAGCAACAGCAGCAGCGGCGACTGAAATGAAGAGCGAAAGAAAATAATGCAAATTCAGATGGATATCAAAAGTTGAAGTTGAAGCGGGGAGGATGAACGACCGGACAGCACAGGACAAATGCCTGCTGCAGAACAAATGGAAGCCGAGCCCTGAAGATGACTATGGAGGAGCATTCATCAAGGCTGGATAGATATGCGCGCATTACACGGCAAAAATAGAAGAGAATAGAGCCCACAGTTCGTTGACCCATTTGGTTGACTTTCCAGATAAGGCCCAGGCCCTGTCCAAGATGCAAGCACACAAATAACTCACAGTGAGTGTGTGAATGAAGTTGCCTGTCATCTTGGAGAGGAGCCTTGTAATTAAGTAAACAGTCAAATAACCATCAATTTATTTTAAGATTTTGTTTTTTGTTTCCTTTGCCAAGAATTGCATATAAAATTATTTTATTAAACATAAACATCAAAGAAAATGTGTCTAGATATGCCGTTTCTTGGCTTATCTTTCATTTAGATGGTTGAAATAAAGTGCAAATTTTGCACTTTGGTGTTGAAACTAGGCCAAATGCTTGATTTTGTTCCACTGTAAGCAAATGTGGCACCCAACTAAGGCTACATTTTGGTAAATACTTGTAAATATATATATAAAGTTTGACTTTTAAGTTAGTAAGTCACTACTTTAACTCTGAAACTATGCCGAAACACTCTATTATGTAGCTTAATGAGTAAGTGAGGCACCCATCTGGCATCCTTGATTAGCTCTGCGAACTCTGACGGTAATAAAAATCTATTTTGAAGTTGAAGATATGCCTCAACACTGTAGCTCAATGAGTAAGTGAGGCACCCATCAGACATCGTGTCTGAACTCTGCTAGCTCGGACGATAATAAAAATCTATTTTGAAGGTGAAACTATACCAAAACACTCAATTTTGTAGCTTAGTGAGTAAGTGGGGCACCCATTTGGCATCGTTGATTAGCTCTGCGAACTTTGACGATAATAAAAATCTATTTTGAAGGTGAAGATATGCCTCAACACTGTAGCTTTGTAGCTCAATGAGTAAGTGAGGCACCCATCAGACATCCTGTATGAACTCTGCTAGCTCGGACGATAATAAAAATCTATTTTGAAGGTGAAACTATACCAAAACACTCGATTTTGTAGCTTAGTGAGTAAGTGAGGCACCCATCTGGCATCCTTTGTTAGCTCTGCAAACTCCATCGATAAAAAAAAAATATTTTTGAGGTGATACTATGCCAAAACACTGAATTCTATAGCTTAGTGAGTAAGTGAGGCACCCATCAGGCTTTCCATGTGAGCTCTGCTAGCTCGATCGATAATAAAAATATATTTTGGAGCTGAAAATATGCCACTATGAAACTTGGTGAGTTAGTGAGGCAGCCATCGCACATCTTTTGTTAGCTCTGCCATGTCTGACGATAATTAAAACCCATTTTGAAGTTGGAACTTTGCCAAAACACTCTATTTTGTAGCTTAGTGAGTAAGTGAAGCACCCATCTGGCAACCGGTGTGAACTCTGCTAGCTCGGACGATAATAAAAATCTATTTTGAACGTGAAGTTATGCCAAAACACT
This sequence comes from Lordiphosa andalusiaca, assembly GCA_035044965.1. Classification (NCBI taxonomy): domain Eukaryota; kingdom Metazoa; phylum Arthropoda; class Insecta; order Diptera; family Drosophilidae; genus Lordiphosa; species Lordiphosa andalusiaca. The sequence continues at coordinate 676,161 of JAWNNM010002303.1, read as the reverse complement.
CGATTTTGTAGTTTAGTGAGTAAATGAAGGACCCATCAGTCATCCATTGTTAGCTCTGCTTACTCGATCGACAATAAAAATCTATTTTAACAATTTTGTGAATTTTAAAAATATATTTCTGAATTTTTTCTATTTCAATTGATTGGAGTGTTTCCTGATGCATATTTCATGCCAGGCTATGAAACCCATTTTGATTAATATTCAAGTTAAAGCAAATTCTTTTCTAGTTTTCAAAAACTTAAAAGAATTTTCACAAAAATTCACTACAAAACTTTCGTCTTGCTTATAACTCTGCATTGGTTTATCCTTTCTCACTGTGTAGTCACGCAGTGCCTGCTTGATGGAACCATAACAGGAGAGGCTACAGCCAGTGGAACAACAAAATTAAGTCAGACACTTAGTTTAGGATTATGGCCAAGTTGCGTTCAAAGTCGAGCATTTCAGCCAGCTTAAATTGTGTTTCCATTGTTGCCTTAATTTTTGTTATGTTGTATCTTTTTTGCTTTTGTTTCTTTTTTTTTTTGGTTTCTTCTTGTTGTTGTTGCTGGGAGTCTGCATTCATCTTTCGGATTGTCGTTCAAGTTCCTGTCGCACTCAACTAGACACGCCCTCTGCATTTGCATACGAAAATCTGTGTCTTTCGGCTTCTAATTTCCCAAAACACAGAAAGGTTGCCGACAAATGCGGTAAAATATCAAAGTGAATACTTGAAACTCGAAAATGTTACAAAATGTTTGCGTTTAAGTCGGACAGCTTTGGGCATTTAAATGTCCTTACCTAACCCAGTAGTCTACGCATAATCTGCATTATTCATTTGAATGGGCCAGACACTCGGTTATCGCACCTGTTACATTTCCTGGGCCGTAGAATGGCGGCGCTTGATTTTATGACCCTCATTAAAGTCGCAGGCAAAGTGTTTTCTTTCGCCCTGCTCATCTCAACTCATTCAGTTGAATTGTTCCTTTGTTATATTTTTCTTATTTATATGCCTGGTAGGGTGTCTAATGGTTTCCTCGGACCACGATTAGGTCATTTATGGTTATGATGTTTAAGAGTTGCAGTTAGGGTAACACGGCAAAATATTGAGATAAATATATGATTTTTATTACTTTGAAAGGATTGGGTTTTAAATATAAAATTTTATGATTCTATGCATATTTTGTATTTTTTTTAACCAAAAACATAAATTAATTTCTAAATAATTGTCCATTATCTGTAAACATCTTGGTACAATATATTGGTTTAATATTATATTTAAATTGGAACCTAAAGTCTACTTGAATTCACAACTATTAATATACTATATACCACAGAGTTGGTTAGCCGACATACTCCTAAGCGAGCCCCCTTCAGCTTAGAAAAGCATGCAGAGTCAAACCTTTTCAAGATAAGTCAGCACCAACAACAACAACAAGAAGTCACATGTCACATTGTGTCAAAAGTTGCTTCTTTGAGCTTTCTGAAAGAATATAATTTATTTTTATATAATTGGGATCAGCATGCGATATCAACATCACCAGCATTATGTTAATATGTTAACATTAATGTTAATGTTCTATTAAACTCTTCTTCCTCTGAGTTACGTGCATACATAAAGGGCAAAATTAGGCTTACGCTCTCGTTTTAAATGGTATCATAAGGCTTATGATTAGAAGTAGCTGACTGGGAGACTTTCTTCGCAGAATAATAGATTAAGAAGAAAACATTTTATTGCTTTAAAGAAGGGGTGCCCAACTGCTTCTTATGAGTGAGTGCGTTTTCACTCACACAAACAATAAACCAAAATCAGAAACAACAACTACCACAAGAAAACGAAAGAGAAACCCGATTACTGCCGGTTGTGTGTGGGCCCTATGTGCATGGCTGACGCGTTCGCGCATTACAACAACGTTGGCGCATGAAGCGTATAAAACATGGGCATCGCTGCTTTAATTAATATGGTTGATTAAAAAAAATCTCAGAAATATTTGGTATAGTTAATTTTAATGCTATATAAGAGAACCTTGAAATAATTAATGCTGTTTAAGCAGCTTCCAGATCAAATTGCCAAAAATCTAGAAGTGATGAACCATTTCCGAACATAGATTCGTTATCTACACACCAAAAATCATCTTGAATCACGACCAGCAACTCCTTGAATTTGTTAACCACACAGAGAAAAAAAGGAGTAGGAAAAAATATCCATTGGATGATTTCCCGAATCTGTTTGGGAAGGATATGTGTTAAATATCGTTTTAATTATCCAACGGAGATAAAAATCATCCATAAGAAATGAAACGGACCATCCTTGAACAGCATAAAGTATAAATATTCTTGATCAGCATGACAAGCTGAGTCGATATAGCCATGTCCTTCTATCGGTCCGTCTGTTTATATGCTCCCAGAGTTTTAAAGCTGCACGAAGTCTTCTGGTATAAATACGCAGCACATTTGTCGGAACCGGCCGGATCCGATGACTATAACATATAGCTGTCATAGGAACGATAGATCGAAAAACTGGTTCTAGTAAGCAAAACTTTTTTGTTGTCAGTGCAAACTTCACCAAACTAGTTTTCTATGCTTCTCCGTAATTCTACCAAGTTTGGACGAAATCGGACATTTGTATAGTATAGCTGCCATAGAAAAGTAAGGTTAGAAATCTAGTCTTACTATGAAGAACTTTTTTGTTTACAATGTAAAACTCTTTAAAATTAGCATACATATATTTTATAAGCTTTCACACAATTCTTTAAAGTTTTGTCAACATCGGATGACTATAAAATATAGCTGCCATAGGAATGATCGGTCGAAAATCTTGTTCTAGTGAGAAAAACTTTTTTGTTTTCAAAGAAAATGGCTCCAAACTTGGTAATTCTTAGTTTTCTATGCTTAATCATGATTCCTCTTATTTTGGTCGTAGTCGGACATTTGTATAGTTTAGCTGCCATAGAAAAGTAAGGTTAGGAAACTAGTCTTAGTATGAAAAACTTATTTGATTTCAATGTACAACTCTTTAAAATTGGCATATATGTATTTTATAAGCTTTCTCACCATTCTTTAAAGTTTTGTCAAAATCGGATGACTATAGGTTATAGCTTTCCTAGGAATACTCGATCGAGAAACAAGTTTTAGTGAGAAGTACTTCTATGTTTTTAAAGAAACTCCTCAAAACTTGGTATTTCTTAGTTTGCCATGTTTTTCCATGATTTCACCAAGATTGGTCAATATTGGACATCTGTATAGTATGGCTGTCATAGAAAAGTAGAGTCAAAAAAGAAGTATAAGGGCCGTTTTCTAAAATATCATATCTGTCACATATTCATACAAATAACGGAGCAAAATCTAAGTTTATCTGCCACATATCAGCTATGTAGAAGATGAGAAATAGGCCCTTAGTACGTTAAACTCGTTTGTTTTCAGTGGAAATGTCGTTCAAATTAGTTAGAAAAACGTGCTGCTAGGGTATACAAACTTCGGTCGAAGTTTGATTTTGAGATTTCCAAGATTTTTCAAGTCTTAAGAGGTTTTTAATCTGGGCTATAAATAAATGTTTTGCCTTATCTTACTTCGGATTAGTTGTCTCACAGTTCTGTAGAATGCTGACAGTTTTCAAGTCATCATATTTTTATGCCACACCGATTTCCCTCCCACTTCTGTCACTCCCGTAGAAGATCTATTGTGTGTGTTTCATTTAATTAAACTGTCAACCGAACTTGACGAGAAATTCGCTCGCTATTTTCAATGAAGATGACTTCAACTTGAAAGGATGTGTTGTGATTTGACTTGTCATTGCAGCGTCTGGTCTGCTTGTTTTCTGAACCGACAGTTCAGTCGCCGATTCCTCCTCTCGTGGCTGGCTGACTGACTGATTGAGTGACGCCCGCTGTTGTTGCCTGTCCCTGAAGCAGTGCAGGATTTGAGCTACTTTATTAACCGCAGTAGATCCAAGGTTTTAGCCAAATACCCTTAGCTTTTTTTTCACTGCACACGAAAGAATGTTTAGTATTTCAAAGCGAAATGTTTGACATTCTCTTTAGAGCATTATTCAGCACTGCCTGCCAGTACACCCCCCCACCCAAAAAATATTTCTGGTTCGACAATTTCAGTTGTGGCATGTTTGTACATTTGTTTTCCTATTTCGCATTTATTATATGCCTCTGGCAAACAGTTCAAAGCGTCACAAAAAGTGCCGCGCTTTCGGGCGTTTAATGAATTTTTATTTTAAGAGCCTCCGCCGCCGCCGCCCCTTCTCGGAGAGGTCATAAAAAGGGTTCACAGACGATTTGCTCGAATTAATTGCGCTGCCATTAACGAAGCGAGACAGCAATGGGACATCTACGACTCCCACACACTTTCAACCCGTTTGAAGGCCTGTTGAAATTTTGGTGAAATTATTTGCCTGTAATTTGTTTTTCGGCTCTTTGTTGAGGGAATTACATGGAGAGTTTTATTTTATTTTTCAGCTGTTCCGCTTAACTGCAAGCGATATTTGTTTATTTCCCCTTTTTTGGTAGCAGGAAATGCGAATTGAGTTAGGGCAAAAGTTGAGCAACAGGTTCCAAAAATTTAACTCATTTACATAAATTGATTTCTTAATAGAAATCCACACAAATTGGATAGATCGTGATAGCGATGAGTGGAGCTACAAATTTGTATTAAGATGCTACCCAGGTTATATTAGAACTAATTAAGCTTGATAAGATTGACAACTTGTAATGTCTTGCCTGGGCTTTAATGACCATCATCAAGATTACGCCCTTTGGAAGGTAACTCTTAACCCATAATCATCTACTACATCATATTCAAATTCTCGCCCCTTCAATTAAAAATGCATGGAAACCTGAGTTCACTCAACTATTTTTCTCGACTCATGGATTTGATTTCTTAATTTTCTTATCGCCCCCCTCAGTCGATTACCTAACACACGCAAAGAAATCCCTGCCCTAAGCCTAACCCCAAACCCTAACCTAAGACACGGCGGCTCTTAAAGGAAGATGAGACAAAAAAAAGAAAAGCAATCAGTGAAGTTGCTTGACCAGATTGAAGTTAATCCCCACGAAGCTGGACAGCTGGGGATCATAAACATTGAAATCAAAGAAACCCTTTTTTCCGTCTTTTCACATTGGAATTTTTATGGTATCCGCTTCATTTTATGGGCGTTTATTAATTACCCATCGATGCTGCTGTGCGCTCCCCAAAAAGCCAAGGCGTCGCATTAATTCCTTGTCCCTGTCCAGGCCGCTCGCATATCTGGCCGGAGATAAAGCGTTTAGTTCGTGGTTCTGATAAATTGTGCCAGCTCCTCACTTGGGGCTTTCAACAGAAGTTCAGCATTTTCATTATTGATGACCGAAAATAAAGATAAGAAGCGGCAGCAGACCCTGAGAATGGAACCTGAGTGCGATAAGAAGCTTCTTTGCTGACTCGCTGACTCGCTTCTCCCTGCTGTCAGCATTGAAAAGGCATTTAACACATGGCTTTGGTGCGTAATGAGCTTGCCCCGTTTTGTGTCTGTGTGAAGGTGTGAATATGGCGGCGATAAAGTTGAAAAATTTTAATTAACACTGCAAAGGAGTGGAAAAAGTGAGCTTCTTTCTGTATTTTTTTTTGGAAGAGGATTGCTGGTTAAGTCGGCTTTGCCTAATTGAATCGGAGCCGACGGCCGGGGCGGGTCCTCCTTCAAAGATAAACTCAAAGCGATTTCTTAAAGCATTTAAGGCAAGGACGAGTAAGGCAACAAGGGACAGCGATATGTTATCAGAGGTATTAATTTAAGACGAAATAAGTAGGTTGAAATCGAGTCGTTCAGGTAGGAGTTGAGCAAAGCCCTTTAAGCAGAGTTCCAAGAACAGAGGACTGTGATTTACACTGCAAATTGAAAAGTTTGAAAAATTAACGACAAATTCTATTAAGATTTTAGTAGGGATAACAATTAAACAAAGTAAGCCATCGATGCTATAGATTTGCTGTCAGAGTAGCGCCTGTTGGCACTCCAGCGTCGATCGGTTTGTCTTGTAGCGCGGAATGCGACAAAATTTTTCTTTAAATAGCAGGAAGGCTCAACTTTGGCAAGCTTATGAGACTCTGTTTTTAGGTGTAACAAGTAAATTTGAAAGTAAATACATAAATCAGCCCGAAAAACCGAACCGGCTTCCTTTCAGAATTGTTGAACCCAACCGAAAACCACAAATAAAAACGGTTCGGTTCGGTTCAGTTCTCTTACTGACATCATACCTAAAATCAACTAAGGTCATGACGGAGTAGAACATGTCAGAGTAAAATCCATGGCTAAAATTCATGAAAATGATGTCATGAATTCAGGACCAGCCCTTTCATTTCAGTGCTGATTCAGCTATGATTCAGTTCTGAGCCTAACTTAAAGGATAGAATAATTAAGATGCATAGTACGTATTCTTTTCTAGCAGACATTCTCAATTTTCGAGAGTATTTATCTAGGAACTTATTGACGACTCCTGGAAATCCGACATAATGCTTAATTGGACATTCTTCTAAGGATTTTAAAAATATTTAAAGAATTAAATTTCAAAAGTGTTCGACAAGTCACATTACTACAACAATCACAATATTTCATAATGTGCCTTTGTGAACCACTGAACCGAACCGAAACCGCGGTTCAGTTAGCTCCAAAAACCATGTAATGAACCGAACCGTCGGTTCAGAAACTGTATGAACCACTGAACCGAACCAGTCCTTATTTTCGAGTGGTTTGCATCCCTGATTTATATACTTGATTTTTATTTCCGCGTTTACTATTATGAGATTTATTATGAAAAATCATGAGAGACTGTAGTTCTGTTCAGTTCTGTGAAAGGCTTAGAAACCAACAAGAAGAGAGACACATACGAAGTTGTTGTTGCAGTCCCGTTATTAGCGGCCATGCGAAAAGCGTAATATTAGCAACAAATATGACCGATGCGTACCCCTGTTCTAGTACAACATTGCGCGTGGTCCACAGGGCGTTGGGGCTTCTTGCTCAATTATTGCTTAATATTCATACCATGAACTTATTGCTGCTCTCGCGAGAAGGGTGATGGTCAAATGCACTAAGATGCAGACGTACGCGCTATCAGTCTTTCAGGTTCTGCACTAGAAAACAATATTTTCAGTGGTTTCTTCACATCTATCAGAGCTTGAAGAAAGGGAGCAGGGTGTTAGTGTGTGGTCCTTGGAATTTTTTGTGGAAATTTCTTTTTGAAGAAAAGTTTTTCCTATTATCCTACCCATAATGTTGCCTTTTGCTGTCTATCTCTGTTCGATTACTATTTGCTGTATTAGGTTTGCCTTAAAATTTCCTGTCAATCTACATTTTTCTTTACAAAAAGTTCTTTTATTTTTCTTAGTATTTCAAGCCGATTCCATTTAATGGCTGCTTTTCATCTATTTCTCATTTCGCAAGTATAAGACTTCTCTCCAAGCTGCTCCGCTTTTATTGAAACTCATCAATTAGATACTTGTCAGGATCATAGAAGGAGGTCATCACAATGCGCCCACTGAACTTGCGTCCGCTTAATGCTTGTAAAGCCTTTTGACAATCTTCCACCGATTCGAATTGAACATAGACCTTTCCGCATCCTGGCTGAGTTTGTGACTCTTCCTTAGAGGGTCGTGGTATCTTGAGACTTCTGACATCGCCATACTTGGCGCACTCTTCCTTTATGTCCGTAACTATATCCTCGTACTCCTCATTGTCAAGCAGCTCCTCTGGCTCAACCATATTCAACAGACACAGAATCTCGGTGGGGGTTCCTGTGGTCAGGACACCGGGAAATCCAGGAACTTGCAGCACCGGCAACTGGTTCAACGAATTGCGTCCCCCGGCAATGGAACGCTGCACCACCAGCTTGCGATCGCCCAACTGCATGCCATTGAGCCCGGCTATGGCCTGTTCCGTGACTGCCGGATCCACATACTCAAAGAAGGCATATCCCTTGCTCAGACCCGAAATGGTATCCTTAACCAGATTGAAGCCACGTAGCTGGCCAAACGAAAACAGCAGCTCTTTGATTTGAGTCTCGTTCAAACAGGTGGGCAGACCACCTATATAGATCTTATTCGGCGAGTCGGGCACCACAGTGGCAATGGAATTATTTGCTGGAAGATCGGTACGAACACACGCTGTGGCCCCCGCCAGCAGACCCGCCAAGGTGGGTAGCATGGAAGAGCTGACATTGGCCACCGGATGATAATCGTGCGGTCGACGTATCTTCAGGGTTTGACCGCGAAAGTTCATGCCATCGAAGGATATGGCCTGGGTGGCCTCGTCCATGGAACGAAATTCGAGGAAGGCAAAGTTCTTCTCCAGGTTCGTCTGACACGTAAGCACCGCATTGCCATCCTGGAACGAGCTGGTGCCCAGGGCCTGAATCTGTGCATTGAAAAACGCCATCATGTCCTCCTCGGTCACACCAAACGGTATATTGCCCACATACAAGCGACGCGCCTGTCGCGTGACCGTGGCTATGGCCGCCGATTCCCCCGTGGGCAGAGCCTCGGGCACAATCCTCGAGGCTATCTGCCCACTGGCCTGCATCGCCTTGTATTGGATAGGTGTTAGATGCTCATACCCCAGCGGTGGTATATCCCAAGAAGAGGTAACTCGTTTGTCTCGCAGCTTGGCCTTCTGCGAATAAATCGTATTCGAGCGGGTGGGACGGCGGACCGGCGAACGGGAACGACTGCGGGAACGAGAGCGTGCATTACGAGATTTGGATTTTCCATGATCACCTTTACGATTCGAATTCGGTTGCTTCTCCGAGTGACGACGGCCCATTATATATTTTGGCTTATAATTTTTCTCTTTTTAATAATTCTCGAAAGAACGTGCTAGGCCCACGGGTTGAGAATGCCAAATGTTAACTAATTGTATTAACTAACTTGTCAGTTTTAAAACTCAGTCAAGGGTAACTCTGATGAAAGAAGTATTTCATTTGGCTAGAACCTATTTGATAGATACTTTTTTATGTTTATGCAAACCAAAAATATCGTGATTAATGCCCTTTAAAGTATGCAAACTTTGCTTACCATTCACTGATACATTTATCACTTGAATGTGGCGTACCAGAAATGTTAACTTAACAGAGCTCTCTTAGTATAGCAGCTATTATCAGGGGTGTTCCAAAATATTATACTTATACATATATATAAATACTGAGTGGTTATGTGTGTAGAGGGACGCAGAGCTGCCTTTGCAGAAAGGATCTAAAAAAAAGTCAAAACTTTTTAAATACTTAGAGAATTTTTCTTTGCTTTTTTACACTATCGCAAGAGAATCTCTTTAGAGATGTAGGAGAAGTGTAAAGGCAGCTTTATCAATTTAAGAACGACAGCTGAAAGTCAAACAGATTCAACAGCTGCACGATTTTGTTACAAACCTAACCTCCGTTTAGGGGGTTCGAACCAAGTCTAAAATCTTATTTGAACCGAACCGAAATTTTAGGTTCTGAAGAGGTTCAGGTTCAGCCTATTTTTTCACAATTTGGTTCGGTTCAAGGATCGGTTTACAGTTTTAAATCGTCCCAGGGATTAATAAATAAATATTATTCCAACAGTTCTTAGCCGGCTCGAGGTCATGTTATGCTTTCGCACAACTTTAAACACAGACACTACACCACAAAGGAGGTTGGATGATCCTACAGCTGTTTCAAGAGAAACCACCCTGAACCACTCGAACAGCTGTACGATCTACCAGCTTCGTATGTGGTGTTGTGTATTTGTTTAAAGTTGTAAGAAAGCATAACATGTACTCAAGCCGGCAAAAACTGCAGGTTTACTCAGTATAAACGTCACAAAAAACCAAAACCAGTCACATGTAAATATTATTCCGTTAAAAATAAAATCCATTATCTGCTTAAAAAGCAAACTTTAATATGAAAATTCTTTAAAACTCCTTAAGACCTTAAGATGGTTGTAAAAATTTAAGTTAATGCCTGAAAATTGCAAATATTTTCTATATGGCATTTAGATTCAGTTATGACAGCTTCATACATAGTCTTCATCTTATATTCACTCAGATTGTTGACATAAAACTATGTATAATGTTATAAAAAACTTTTACAAAAAAATTATCAATTATTCCATCAAAGCACGATAGATTGTCTGCGTACAAATGAGATAATACTTAGCTAGGGACGTACATTATTATCTATAATGATAAGAAAGAAATGGTTTACTCTGTGTTATACTGTTATTCTGGGGTACAAAAACGACCATGCAACAAAAAATCTACACAAACAGCATTCTGAATTAAGATTAATAAGCAATTAACCGGCGTGAGGTACTACGAACCCTTTGGCATTTAAATCGCAAAGCGGAGAGCGCGAAATCAATTAAGTAACTGCTATATCTCAAAAATTTATGATAATCTAAGCTCATTACACAGTTTGATCTTCATATTCTTCAGTACTCGCAGAAAAATAAGGAACCATAAACCTACTATTTCCCCTTACACAATTGTCATCTATTAAATGGTTTTCGTTTTATGATATTTACTTTATTTGGATTTCCATATATATATAAATACTCTCTCCTCTATTTACCCTACTTTGTTTCACTTTTTTTTGGACATATTCGTCACTTCTGTAAGGACCTTTTTCAGGAAACTGCTGTCGTCGATTGCTCGCCTGCACTGACGGTTTTGTAGACTTTATACTGGCCTACCGATTCACTTGTTAATGCGTTCACAATTAAGACTGTTTTGACATCACCGCAGCTCTTTGGGATGCGATGTTTATAGCAAACTGCTGGCGTCGATTGCTCGCCTGCTTCTGCGATTTTGCCGATTTACTAGATTATCGTTTAGATTTGGCTAGCTTTTTGAAACTTTTGACGGCTTACCTATGGCATTGTTCTAAGGGAAAATTCTTGGCTTTCTATTACACGTGCATACCTATTACTTTCTGCATTTAAGACTTTACTCTAACCTTAGTACACTTCAATTACTCACATTGAGCCATATCTTGCTTAACCTTATAAGTCTTGCTTCTCTGCGTTATATTCCCCAATCGAAAAATATTTCCTAACACGATAATTTACATTCCATTTGGATTGTTGATAGACGCCATTAAGTCGTTTGTCATTTATCAAAAATATTTGAGAGTCGATGCGAATTAATTGGCCGCTCGGAGTGAAATTCTCTGTCTGCGGGTTGCAGCACCAACAAACTCACCATCATAATTTCGGTTAATATTGCTAATCAACTATAATTAATTGGCAAAATAAGCACCCGCAGGGCTTAAACAAAGCCACGAGAATAGAGAAAGAAAAAGCTGTGTGTGTGTGTGTGGTCGATGGGATAGTTGAGCGCGCAGGCAAAGGAGCATTCCAGGCGGCTAACGACTTAATTTTCGGTGGAATTCAAATGAACGAAACGCGCCTCAATTAATGCAGCAGGCGACACAATAAACATGTCAAGATCCCAAAGGGACCCATTCTCCCACACGCGAACCCACAGCTTCAACAACTTTGTCGTGAAGAACAAAAAAAAAAAAAGAACAGAAAATCGAAAGGCTCAAATCGTGTGATAATTAATGTCTCGATCTTCGATCACCAGCCGAGCGGTTGGGTCCCCGCTCCTGGGGGGTTCCAGGGAAACAAGGGATCGGTCTTTAATCAGATAGGCCAGGATAATGGTCTTCCGTTTAATGGTTTTTTGATGGAGCTCAACCAGATTTATTACGATGCTCGGTGTCACCATAAATCCCAGGCCAATTGACACTTGCTAAAACGAAATCTCTGTCTGGCATTAATGCTAAATTAAATATATATATTTGTGTGTACTTTCATTGAATGTCCAAAAACCAATTAATTCTTTGTTCATGTGTTTGATTTTTTCATCGCGGCTGCCGCTGCCGCTGCCGCGCCGCTGTCCAGAACCTGTCCGGAGGCCTGACAAACGCAATTAATTTGTCCATTTAAATTCAGGCGACGCCGTTTTGCCTCCTCTTCTGCAGACATTGACGACATGACGAGGCCTTTTTTCGATCGCCTGTTACGATTTGGTGTGGTTCTTATTTGAACAATCACGAAGGCGATAAATTAATTTTTGTTTTTTTTGTTTGAAAAAATCATCCAACTCAATAAAAATGCATAACAGAGAGTGTGCGAGAATGGAAAGGAGAAGGGGTGAAACAAACAACGAAGAACATTATAATAGAGCATAACACATTTTTTATTCAACCGAATTTTATACTTCATACTGTGAGAAAAATTGCCACAGAACTTTAAGAGAAGCAAAGAATATAGAAATTTAATTTTTTATTTGCTTCCATTTAAGATTTGTGTAAAACTATGAAGTCGAGAACTCCAGTCTCAAACTGATACCCAATAGACAATATAACAGAATTCCTTATTCTTTCTCAGCCTTTCTTTAAGGTTCCCTGGCAAACCACTAACTCTAATGCCACCATATTTAAATTATGTAAGCAGACAGCGCAAGCTGATCGAAAAAGTATGCAAAAGTTTTCATTTAACCCCAAATATATGATATTTGGAATATTCCTTTAACTCCAACCAGTATATTACCATATTTATGAATATATATTGTGAATATTAGGCATATAAATGGAAGTATTATATCTATATGTGAGAATGATTTCAAAAAATTGTATGAGCTACTCAACGATTGTTATAACAGGGGCTGAAGGGGGCATGAGTGCAGACTTTACAGTTCTTCTTATCAAGTTTGGTGGCTCTAGCTCTTCTAGTCTGTTAGATTTTGGTTTTTATACAGACAAAAGGGGTTAAATCGACTCAGCTGTTGATGCTGATCTCGTTGTATTTATCAGGACTGCAAGCCGGTACGAATGCATATCGCTCCAGAGTCCCAGACTACAGGATTTTGGGGAATTCGGAACCGAACACGAACCTGAGCGTACAATTTTATTGACCAGTCAAACCTGAATCTTAGCAAAACATTCAAACAAATTTGAATATGATTGCCAATGATTTTAAAATATTAAAAATATTTTAAATCTATTTCCAATGGAAATGCTTAACAAACCTGTGCAAAATGCGAGGGCGATTGCTAACTTTGATAGAAATCTGTATTTAAAGCTCTGCTGTTATAAAAGTTATACTTAAAGTACTTTGAATGGGAGTCGCAAGAAAATTTGTGCAGTCAATTTACAAAAAAATCTCTTAAATTAGCAGAAACGCCACCAATTCCCAGCGATTTCTACTCAACTAGGTGGAATTTTCGCACATAAATTCTAAAGTCTTCTGCAAAATACAGTAATATCTAATTAAAGTTTTTTTTATTTTTTTTTTATGCTTGGTTGGCTTTTATTGGATCTTCTCTTAAAGAGACTAACAATAATTTTTAATTTAATTTTTTTATTTAAAGTGTTTAAAAAATCTTTCTCTCATTATAAATATAGTCCGAATTCTTATATTTGTATAAATTTGTAAATATTTTTCCAAAAAGAATTGCAGAATCGTCAAGAGTAAAAAATGAATATTAAACATTCATCTAGCTTTAACCACAAATAAGATGAATTGGATCTGAATCTAAGAAGCTAGATTATAATAAGATATTTATAAAATCGGTAAACGACTTCCTTGTTTTTTTCGAAAAAGTTCAATAAGGTTAGCCAAAAACACTCGAAATGAAACAATTTTCTTTATGCATGAAATATCTAAAAAATGTCAATCTTACACTATTATACATACACTATTATGTGGGCACACTTAAAAAAAAATACTAAACAGTCGATTTGTACTTAGAAATACGCTAATATCTTTGTCAGACGATATTCAAATTCATGCTCTACGAAAAATTAAATGGGCTATTATGTGAAACGTTGAAGAAAATCGCTTAGAACAAATGGGTTAAACCAGTGAAGGCCAAAGGAGAAACTAAAGAAACGAAAGTGGCAAATGCCCCGCATATCTCAGGAAATGAGCTAAATCTGACAAGCCACTCAGGTTATGCACAATCAGACGGGCTATACGCAAGTAATATCAATTTAAATGAGTACAAGAAGCAAAAACTGGGTGTTAGGAAGAAACCAAGTGTAAAGAAATACTATACTCGACCTGCTCTACAGCGTAGGGTAGATCATTTCGAAAGTATGTTTTTGCTGTAATACAGTGTAGTTGGTGTAGTATCATTGATCGATTCGATTTTTATGTTTCAATAATTTCGCTCATTAGATCGAGCTACATTTGTCCTCAGACAATGAAAGAGAAGAAACAAACACATTTGAGAGAATAAAGTTGAGTCTGCTCTCTCAGTTTCGCTTTAATGGGAGAGGGGTGTCTGAGGCAACTACCACGCGAAGAGCTCAATCGATTTTTGCACTCATATTGCTGTGAAATTCTCAAGCAGTTATGGCATTGCTTCATAGAGAAGCGGTTGTTGGACTGACAGTTGCCGACTTGAAGTTCTGCGTGTTCCTAGAGCAGGCTTAAACCTGCTATAAAGTTAGTCAATTAATTTTCCATGAAATAAATTTGAGCAAAATAGGAACAAATAACTGACTTTAAATTGTAGTTTGATTAGTATATATGGGCGCGTTTTTATTTGAATCTGCGAACCTCTTGTATCAAAAGTGCTTGTGATATAAGCTTATCACACTGAGCACATCTCAAATCCCACATCTTGACTTTAAATGCTTAATAACTTCTGCTATGTTAACATTATTAAGCTTTTGTTTTGTCAAAAACTAAGTGTCTCCAAGTATGACATATTTCTGCCAGGCAAAGTTGTATGACTCATGATATTGGATGTTAGTGTGAATAGCCTATTAATTAGTTTTTTCAATTTCTGATACACAAAGACCAAGTCGCGTACCTGTATTTTTAACCACTTCAGTGTTATTTCCGATAACTCTTAATACAAACTTATCGAATACGAAGACTTCTTATTCTCACTCTATTAATTAGGTCTTTCCTGCAGTCTCTTAATCTCCAAATCTGTGGACGACAACAAAATGGAAGCTCATCATATAGTTTTGCAGCTCTCACTTTTGTCTGCAGTTTGTAACCTTTTTAATATTTGACGAGCTGATGGTTGACTCCTCATCCAAACAATTAATCACTTGTCCATTCAACACATAACTGAATGGTTTACCTTCGACTGCCTTTTGAACAGTATCTCTGTCCACACAAAACACTCACAAAATGTCAATGAACTGCCATAGAAAAGTCAGCCAGTTCCTGCCTTCTCAGTTTCTCTAGTTTTTTTTTTTTTTTTTTTTTGCGCCTGGCCAAATCAGTTAACGCACAGCTCATCCATAACCAGAGACGACTCAACGCCTTTTGTGCGGAAGTTTGCAAGTAACATAAGTCAATTGGTAAGCAACAATGTCCCAGGGAGACGACGGCGCCTTCTCCTTCCTATTATTATTGCTAACAATCATTTTTTATGATTGGCCAGCTCGAGTGTCGGATGATGATTCATAATAAGTATTTATCAACCAGTTGCAGTTTTAATTGCACAAAACCCCCGCCACTAAGGTTCCTGCTCTTTTGTGACTCTTTTTTTGTTAGGCCTAATTGGATTTTCCGTAAACTGCACAAAGGCCAAAAAAATGGTGAAGAGATTCTGGTCTGGTATGGCCATTCAGCTGGGTCTTTGGTCTTTTGTTTGTGGCCCTCGCATAAAGTGAAATTGTGCGTAAAATTCGTTGGTCACGTTTCCACGTCTGTTGACAATTGTTTTTGCCAGTTTGCCATCCCGTGTCCAGTGTCCAATGCGCTGTTTGCTGCCATTAAACGCGTGCACATGCTCAACCCCGGCCCGCTCCGCTGCAGTTCGTGTCATTTTCATTGTGCCCGGCTGCGGCAGCAAAAAGTGCTGCTAATCTTTTGTTTAGATTTTACATGGAACAGCACCAGCCGAAGCCTCTACCTCCGGTGAGGAGGTCGTCTCTCAAATTAGGCACAAATTTCACTGTCCGAGTGTGTCAATTTTGATCATATCTCGATTTCAGTTTTGCTAAATAGCTGGCCCGACACTCTCCGGGGGGATGAGCTGCCTTTGTTCTGGGGATTTCAACTCATTAGGCGACGCACACACACACACGAGTCGTCTGGTGTCTCGACTCTGTGGTCTCTGGTCAATGGAATTTTCGAGATTGGGATTGATGTGCAACTATAGCCGAGAGATGAGGTTAGTGTGTCAACTAGAGTTTTGGACTTTTAATGGGTAATCAAAGGAGGGCAAAGGAGAATTGAAAAATAGGTAACTCAACCACATTTCGAAACCTCCACTCCCTGGAATCGTGTATGGGTATTCCTGATTAAATGCCTAAGCAAATTTAATTTCCATACATACAAGCCAACAATCGATATTGTCTACCGTCTAATAATGTGCTCACCATGTCAACTAACTGCTTTGATCCCCAACCTACTGCTGGAGGAGCTTAAGCTAAGAGTCAACAATGGTCAACCCCCACCCCACCCACACCAACCCCCAGGAACCTGCCACTTATGAAATTGAATGTAAACAAAATGAGCGCTCAACCAAACCTCCCCCAAGTGACAACATCCCCACGCTTGCCCCCCTCATTGACTAGTTGAATGACATATCGGCGCCAAGCAGGCAATTAACATGCAATTGTCATAAATTTACCCAATGCACAGATTATTAAACATTCATAAAATAAATTACCAAGCAAAGCGCATAAATTCTGAATTGATTTTAACGCATTGTCCAGCGAAGGGGAAAGCGCCGGGGGGGATGGGGGGGTGAGGGAGAGTGCACAATGTGCAAGGAGGAATCTTGTTATTGAATTACAACGATTTCGGGCATAATGGCCAAGGGAAAAACATAAATTCCTTGGCCGCAAAGTCTTTGTCGTCGTCGTCGTCGTCGTCGACGTTGCATAGAAATCAATTTCAGAAAAGCGTTCAAGGGTTAAATTTCCCGACTGGGAGGGGCGAGTTCAGAGCCAGCGGAAAAGAACAAGCAAATAAATATTGTAAATGCAGCCAGAGAAACTAGAATCAACGCCATATCATATTGGTTGGGGGGAAAAATTTATGGGGTAAGGACGCAATTTGAGTGTATTTTTATGGCATTCTTTGGGGTTGGAATTTGGGGTGGGTAAACTGTAGAAGGAGAACATTTTTGCTAGCCTCACTTATGTTAAACATTATCAATGAAAAATGAGTGGGGAATAAGCAAAAGCGAAAAAAGATTATTAAAGAGTTTGCTTTTCGAAATTCGAATTTATAATCTATCTTAAACATTTTCCTTTTGAGAAGATTGTAATTATATAAAAAGAAGGTTTTAAAAACTCAAAATGTAATTAAAAATCTCTAAATCAAGATTTATGAAATCTCAGCTTACTTGTTAGCCCTTCTACAATTCTCTATGAATCTTCAGCTAAAAAAAAAGGTTTTGCTCTAGAAAAATGAAACAAAAATCGAGAAAGCCAAGCTAACTTCGTCTGTGCCGAAGTTTTTATACCCTTGCCAGTGCTCGCTTAAATATTTTCAAAAAAATACTCTTTTTCCCATTTTCCGACCGATCGTTCGTATGGGAGCTATATGATGTAGTCCCCCGATTTGGCCAAAAATTTGTAAAATTATGTGAAAGCACATGAAACAAAGAAATACAAAATTGCAGAATGCTACCATTAAAAACAAAAAAGTTTTTCTAACTAAAACTGTTTTTCAGACCTATCTTTTGTATGGCAGCTATACCATATAGTTGTTCGATTTTAATAAAACTTGGTAGAATTATAAAAAAAACATATTAAACCTACGATTACAAAGTTTGGAGACGTTATCATTGAAAAGAAAAAAGTTTTTCATACTAAAACAAGTTTTCCGACAGATTGTTCCTATGGGAGCTATGAGATATAGTCATCCGATCCTCCGACATATTAGTAGTGTGCAGCAAAAAGAATACTCTGTGCAAAATTTCAGCTCGATAGCTTTAAAACTGAGAGACTAGGTCGCGTAGAAACAGACAGACAGACGGACGTACAAAGCTCAATCGACTCAGCTCGTCACCCTGATCAAAAATATATATAGTTTATGGGGTCGGAAATGAATATTTCTATGCGTTGCAAACTTCTGGGCAAAATTATAATACCCTTTGCATGGGTATAATTATGGAATTTCAAACCAAAGCGCTAAGAATCAAAAAAAATGCCTCCTGTGGGGTTTGAACTCTCCGTTTTAGCAACGATTTCAGTATCTCTAACATTGGGCTGAGTGTTTGTACTCCTTTTCGCCGCTGCGTCTGGCATTTGGCTGATAGCCCAGCGGGTTGAGTTTGGGTTATTAATCCCTCGAACTACCGAGCTCAAACCACAGACGAGGAAGATTGAATATAGAAATTTTAAGAAGTTTTGGAGCAACAGAAATATTTTATAATTATAAAGAAAAATTCATACTTTTAAAATTCATTCATATTTAATACTAAAAAAAAAGCGGAAAGTAAACTTCTGCTCATCCGAAGATTGTGTATACCCTTGCAACACGTTTTTCTAACCGAGCCTACTCTTCAGAACTTTCTTTTCTATGGGAGCCATACTATATAGATTTCCGATTTCGACCAAACTAAGTGAAATCTTGCAAGAGCCTAACAAACGAACATGTAAGAAATTTGTAGTCGATTCCAAAAGTTTTTTTCACTAAAACTTCTTTTTCCACCCATCCTTCCTACTGCAGCTTTATGCTATAGTCATCCGACTTAGACAAAACTTTGTAGAATTGTGTGAAAGCATATTAAATAAGTAAATGCCTATTTTGAAAACATTTCCATTAAAAACAAAAAAGGACCTCGGATTTAAATCATACAAATACAGCTGGTGCAAGAACTCAAGCCGGCTGACTTTGCGATTGGGCCTTAGCATAGTTCAATTAAAATACACTTTTAAATCGGAAAATTTTCTATATCTCTGAGATCTGTGTGTACACTCGAAGGCTATTTCATCTCCCGATTAAATTTTCGAAAGCCCATCTTTTGCAAGTCAACAGATCTATTGCTGACATTGCTATAACTGTTTGGGAATTTCAAGGCAGCAGAAGCCCTTGTGTATGTGTGCTTGTACCAAAATCCACGCTTCTTCAGTGACTCAATGATTATAAAATATCCTTTTGAGGTCGAAGTTTTAATTGCTCAGTATTATGCATAACCCAAGCTTCATACTTAATTCTCTATGAAATCGGAAATCATTGGCTAAGTTCCATAATTGGTTGAAATTCCATTTCAAATGAACACTTAGACATTGCAATGTTAAAGCTTCAGCTGACACATCTGCCAGCTAGCTGTGAACGTGAATTGGATTACAGCTAACTGCATTTCGTACAACTCCCTCGCTCTAAGCTGATAATTTTGATGCTTGGCCGCGTTGAGCATATCATTACGAATTCTCTTTTCCCGCTTCGGCCCCTAAAATTTACCTCGCTTCGGCGAAATGGAATCTCTTTAGTTTTAATTTGATGAAGAACAAAAACTGCAGTGATGCGAAATGAAATGCTGAAGAAAGCAGCAGACAACACACACACAAAATGCCATACATATACATATATACATATAGAATTTATGACATTGCTGACAATTTATGATGCAAATTCCTCACTGGCAAAAAAGATGAACCAGCAGGCGGCAGCAGTTGAAGGAGTTTTGGGAGCTGTAACGACAAATTGTCGAGAAATTGCATAAAAAATACACACAGAAACCAAAAACAACATAAATATAAATTGTTATGCTGAAATCTGTAATCTGAAGTAGTTGCGGATGCACTCGAGAGATATTTATGGGAGCAAAAAGACCAAAAAAAAAAAAAAGACTGCGGACGAAAGGGCAAACCGAATGACTTTTGTGTGGAATCATCACAAAAATAAATTGAAATATTCTTGGTTTTTAAAGGCATTCAAATATTTTGATAATAAAATCACGTTCACACGCTTACGGCCACAAATCAATTGGGAGCCAAAGCGACCCATCAACCGTTAGAGCCACCGAACCGGCATAACCCACACAAGTCAGTTCATTAAATTTTCTATTTGGGCTTCTTTTTATGAATTCATATGTTCAGATGACAAAAACAAAAAAAAAAAACAAAATAGGTTGTGTGTGTCCGTGTATCCATATTTCGTGGAACGACAGTACAAAAACCACAGCGCAAAGCCAAAGCCAAACCTCCCCGCGGACTCCGTGTGCGGTCACAACTGTTTGGTTAGCGTCCCACTATTTCATTTAAACATAATATTTATGAACATTTCAATATAAATACACCGAAATGTTTGCCATTTCAACAGCATTTTTCACATTTCGCTTTTTGTGTTAATCAATTCAGCTGGCTGACCGCAGCAACAAAGCGGAATTTAATATCGAAGGGGCAGGAACATGTCAACCCTAATAAAAAGGCATAATTAACTGGTGAAATAAGAGAGTCGATGACAGAAGGAGTGTGAATCAGGCAATGCGAACGAAATGACTAATGCCCGGAGAGAGTTGTGGGTGAAGGTTCGGGTTCGCCAACACATCCTCAATGCTTAGGCTTTATTAATTTATTTATTTTTTTTTAAATTAATATAATATAAAAACATACATTGGCTATCGGTTAACAAAGCTAATTTTCTACACAAAAACCAGAACACATCTGATATCAGATGTATTTATTTATGAAGCTGTCTTTCCATGAAGTTTTGCCTGGGCGATACTTTGAACAGTAGGACGAATTCAAAAAAGAAACTTGAATGAGGCCGGCATGAGATGAATCAAAGTTCCCCTTGACTTTCTTACTGACTTGATCTATCTATGAATTTGTGGTCATAGTTCACAAAATTATTGTTCAGAAATAGTTCAGCCCAGCTCAGCTCATGCTCAACTCAAATAGCTCATAGGGTTCAATGTCAATTTAAATAGATTGAACAACTCAGAGCCTTCATGTTATGGACTTGTTTTTATCAAAGAGTTATTCTACATATAACAGAATACCACAAAATGGCTATGCTACTGTATCCGCCTGCGAAAGAATTCTTACAATTTTCAAATGAAGAGCGGAGTACTACCATAAAAAACTGCAAAATGATTATGAGAAAATTTATTTCACATGAGCATCCATCGAACAGCAGTATAATCAATCACAGAACTAATGGTATGGTGCATATGCCGATTTTGTACGATCTTTTTCTAACGAATCAGAAGACGACTCAGTTAATCGTGAAATAAAGGCATATAAGCAGATTCAGTGACGACTTTAATCCTTCAAAATGGTGGGAAACCAATAAAGAGCAGTTCCCACTCATTTTTAAAGCAAGCTGCTAATATTGGAAGCCAGGAAGGCTGTGTAGGGAGCATAAGTGGATGTGTTTTGGGGGTCTGAAACCAGCAAGTCGGCGGTGTCCAGTTTGTACCTAACTGGGCCAATTAAACTTTATTGAGCTCGACCATGAAGCAGTGGTCTTCGAGGAAGGAGCGGAGTGTGGCAAATTGCGCAGTTGGGAAATTTGGAAGAACATTTTTTAAGGGTTGACTTAATTTTTGACTAGTTATGATCTAATGAACCAGTGGAGCACTGATTGGAGCTTGATCTATTTGGAGTCATTATATATATGAACTGACTAACTCGAATCAAAATATTTTCAGACTTGATTTACTTGAACCTTTTTTTGTAAACATGAATCAAAGTGCCCTTTGATTGCACTCATGCTGGGCTTTACATACTACATTCATATCATAATTCATAATTTTCTTTCATTTTAGTATCAATTAAGGCATTAATTGTGGGCCCCTTTGGTTCAGATTAAGCCCTTGGGTACTACAACCCATTAATGGGTTACCTTAAAAGGATTCCCATAAATTTCATTACTATCCCACGAGAAATTTTAAAAGATTATTTGTAATCTTTAGAACAGTTTTCCGTTCCTCAAAAATGTTAGAGCAACATCCTCCATTTGCAGCACTTAAAATTAAAAGAAGGATTCTAAAATTTTACCTATTTGTGATAGGTCTTTTCAGAAATGTTTTGAGAACTCCTGAACAAATCTTGACCTACATCTGGACAGTTGGAAAACTAAGCTATCAAGTAGTTATTAAGTTTGAATTAAAGAATTCTCAGTGACTTGAGTCGTAGTTAAAGCGTTTCGCCATTGCTGTAATTAGATCAGCTTAATTGCCAGTCAATGTATATACTATGAAATCATATACCTGCTAATGAATTCTCATTTAATAACAAAGAAATGGCACTACCTAGATAGAATGTCTACTTAGCCTGAGCCTTTTTAGTGTTCCGACGAATCTCATGACAAATGATATTGTACAACCTTTGAAAGAATTATAAATATGTAATGGAAGTTATATGTATTAAGATTATTTCAACTATCGTTTAATACGTACCAGATCTAACCAATAAGGGTGCCTTAACACACTCTGGCTAATTGTCCTATTTTTATACCCTTGCAAAGTGTATTATAATTTTGCCCAGAAGTTTGCAACGCATAGAAATATTCATTTCCGACCCCATAAACCATATATAATATAATATATTCTTGATCAGGGTGACGAGCTGAGTCGATTGAGCTTTGTCCGTCCGTCTGTCTGGCTGTCTGTAGTATTGCTGTCATAGAAAAGTAGAGTCTGAAAAGTAGTCTTGGTGAGAAAAACTTTTTTGTTATCAATGGAAATGTACTCAAAACTAGCATTCACTTATTTGATATGCTTTCACACAATTTTACGAAGTTTTGTCAAAATCGGATGACTACAGCATATAGCTGCAGTGCGAATTAACGGTCGAAAAATAAGTTCTATTGAGAAAAACTTTTTGGTCTGAAATAGGAATCGATTCCAAATTTCTTACATGTTTGTTTGTTTAGCTTCTGCATGATTCTACTAAGTTTGGTCGAAATCGGATAACTATATACTATAGCTTCCATAGAAAAGTAAGGGCCCAAAAAATTATTTTCTCTATTTTTTTTTCTACATTATAATATCAATTTTTTATATCCTTGCGATGATTTTCAGCTTCGTTGAATGATAATTTAAGATCCATTTGTTCATAAATTGTATCAATTTCGCCTTGAACTTCCTGACTACTTAGAAAGCTTCATGAAGTTTGCTTCATCGTGTAAATCCCGACTAAGTTGATAAGTTTTACTGTTGCCTTGACAATTGTCATTTTCTTTTCATTCAACAATTCCATCTTAGACCTAATAATTGGTTGTGATTCCTCTCCCGAAACGATACGTTTCAGTCTTATATTTTTCAGGTCTGATTCATAGCTGAATTGAGGCATGTTTTAGTTACTTCCCATGAAACTCAACCAATGAAATCAAACCTGAAATCAGCTAAGGATATAACGTAGTACCACATATCTGTGTTGAGTTCGTGCCTGAATTTCATATAAAGGGTGCCATAAATTCAGTACCAGCCCTTCCATTTCAGGGCTGATTCAGCTATGATTCAGGTCTGAGTCGAAATGAAGGGTTAGCACAATTATTGAAAAGTAGCTTGGAATCAAAAATGTTTAGTCCATTGATGTTTCAAAATTAAACATAATTTGACACTGGTCTTGAAGTAATTTATTGTGTCAGTCTGATTCTCTAAGTTTTGAAAGGAATTCTGTATAATTCCCTCTTTAAGTCCGCTGATTTTTATAGGAGATATAAAAAGGTTCCCAGAACTAATTATGTTAAACTTTTTTGCTGCCTGTATTCGCTTTCTGTAAACCACTTTCTGAATTTTAACCTTCAACTCTTAAGTCACTTTGAATGCCAACTTCAAGTACTCTGGCATGTTTGACCCACTGGCAAATTGCCGCACCAGTCCGTTTGTCTCGCTCTATTTTGCCAGCCTGGGCCAAGTTCTCCATCATCTTCAGAGTGACACTTGTTTGTCTAAACGTTGTCGCGTGGCGACCTCCAACCTCTCCAGTGACCCCGTGATCTCTGTGCTTCTTCTTCTTCGTCTTCTTCAAACACAAACTGTGCTGCAACTCAGCCCGCAGCAGCAGTGGCCAACACAAACACGCAAGCTTCCAACTTCCAGCTACCAAAACCAACTCCCATGATTTATGAAACCTCTACACATCATAAGCGAATGCGTTTTATCATTTTTTATGCTCACCAAAGCTCGAAAAATCTTGAAACTGGCGACGTTGACAAATGACAAAACACAAAAAAACCCGGGTCCAAGCTGGTCTTAATTTTATCCCGGCTCTAGCACGCGCATCCGGCTCCTTGAGAGCAGGCCGATGCCGCCGCATCATTAAATATGCAATAGATTCTCGCAAAGTTTCCTTTTCTGTTTTTATATACATATATATATATATATATGTATACTTTTTTTAAGCATTTGGCCAGGGCCCGGTGTCGCATAAATTATTCTGTTAACAAGTTGTGTCAACATCATCATTAACAACAACAGCAACAACTATGGCCACAGCAAACACATCTCATTGTCGTCTGAAATGTGAGACGACAACGCATCGGCATCAAGTGAAACTTTGGATTTTTCTCCTCGCCTGGGAGGGAGCCTCCTCTATTGGCTAATGGGAAACATGTGTTGAGGCCAAGCATTTGCAATGGAAATTGAGTTTATGGACAAGACGATGAAAATCTCAAGAATGTAAGTTAGTTAATTTATTTTATGGTTGAGAAGAGAGATTTACAGAGCGTAAAGTTAGGCTGAGGCAAAGGTTTTTTTGAAAAGAGATCTCTTCTAATTGCATTCTTCTGATGGAGGATGTATGTACAGGCACAATCAAATACCAATTCAAATTTGGTTCATTAAAATTGCAAGTGTAGAATCGTAGAACAGTAGATTTTAGGGTCAAGAACTAAGTGTTTACATCAGGCATATAAAAGTCAGGCGGTTGTAAAGTCAGACTCAGTTCGGTAGGTTTAAGTGTGAGATATTCTTATTTCAAGGAGGTTTTGAGATCAAAAATTCTAGAATATATCGAATTAGTATTAAATTTAGTTCAGATTTATATTCACTTAAAGCAAAAAACGAATCAAAGGTTTACTTTATTTTACAATATTCCCGGTGCTTCAAGTATAAAACTTATGATCATTGCACCAGTCACAAATACAATTTTAGAAGATATATCCTTAGCATACTAACTTAATCTACTTTTACAAATACAAATTTCGTTTTGTTTTAATTTTGATTTTGTTCTATTATTATAAATATATGTTTTAATTTTTAAGGTGAGTAAAAAATTGCGGTGCACTACTAATATTTATACCCAGTTCCCATTGAAAATGGGAAAAGGGGGATCATGAAGTTGTGCGAATGTATGTAACAGGGAGAAGGGAACATTTCCGACCCCATAAAGTATATATATTCTTGATCAGCATGAACAGCCGAGTCGATATAGCCATGTCCGTCTGTCCGTCTGTCTGTCTGTATGAACGCGTCGATCTCAGAGACTATAAGAGATAGAGCCACAAATTTTTGCACGAAGGTAGATGTACGCTGTACGCTGATCAAGTTTGTTTCAGATTTGAAAAATTCCACACCGTCCGCCTTTTATACCCAAAAAACCTAGACCTCCTCTAGAAATCCTAGACCTAAATAGCCGCCAGATCCACAATTTTCAAGTTAGAGCCTCGTGGTTTAGTATACATACATCAAGCTATGCCCAATATCTATCTATTCTGAAAAGTACAATCAGAAAACACCGGAGTTATAAGCGAAATAGTTGAGCTGATAAGAACACACCCACCAGTTTATGGTCAGGACTAGAAAAAAGTGTTGCCTAAATTTAGGTTGAAAATTTTGTTACAAAAACAAATAAATGAAAACAAATGAACAGGGTATTTTGTGGTCGGGAAACTCGACTGCAGCGCCCTTACTTGTTTTTAAATATGTTGGGAGTTGGTTCCACAACCGAACAGTGTAAACAACAAATTGTTTCTCTGATCTGGAGAGTTTGTGTCGTACTGTTTTCAAATTCATGGTTTTTGTTGAAGTGGCAAAACTAATTTTGTCATATAAATAGGATGGTTGTTTGGTGTTTATTATCTTTCGCAGAAGTAGTAAAGATCTGTACCCAGTCCACGTTCTGAAGTCGAGGTCGTATATCTGCTGGGCGAAGTGTGAAATGTTGTAGACATATCTTGCAATATTGTTGCAGGCTACATTTAGTCTTCTCTGAGAGGCGGCATCACAATTTCCAAATATTTCTATTCCATAGCGAAGCGTTGTTATTAAGTAAGTCTTCGCGATTAGAAGTCTTATAGTTGTCGGTAAATAACACTTGCTTAAAGATAGTTGCCTTATAACTCCATGGGGTTTTCCTGCAGCTTTCGTTACTTGATCACTCCAAGACAATGTAACATTAAATGTTGTGCCTAGACTGATAGCTTGCGATACATATTCTAAAGGTGTGTCATTAAAAATGCCATTAAAAACGGTCAAAATTAGGCCTATATTCACCTTTTCCTTTAGGGATTGGGATTATTTTAGCCAATTTCCATACGTCTGGGAATTCCGAGGAAGTAAGCACAGGGTAATATGGGGCAGGATTTGTGGAAGGAGAATTTTGAGGAACTTGGGATTCATATCATCTAATCCTACTGCATTTGACTTAACTTTAAGAACGGATTCAAGGACATCACATTGACTTACACACATAAACTAAACACTAACTAAACCTACTATCACAGCTTCTATTTGGTATAGTTTCAAGGGACAGGTTGGAAGTAGCTTCGGGTAGACCGGACTCATTAACGTCTGTGTGAACTTGACTTATTTCTTTACCTATTCCTTTTTGAATTTAACTTTAGAATGTTATTTCAATCTTTTTACCTAAAAATGACTTCACTCTAAAACCGTTTCAGATCTTAGTTAACTGATTGAAAGTGCGCCATAATTTTATTTCATCTCCGTGTTAAAGGATTGACACAGGTTCAGGCGCTTATAAAGGCTTACGTTGCCAGGAAGTAATATTATTGTATGACAGGCGAAAAACCACAGCCGCTGACAAGCCTGAACCGCCTCATGCAGTCACACACAGAGGTCCGTCCAGCCTCATTTCCGGTTGAGGTCCTGGACCCCCGCTTACTTTCATACTGGTACCTCGCAATATATCCCTCGTCCCCTCGTCAGCCTGCCACCTCTTGGCCAAGGCAAATGCAAAAATTATTGCACAATGTTGTTATGACGACTGAAAAATATTCGTTGAGTTGAGTTCAGTTCAGTTTTTCTCTGGCTGTTTATTTTCCTGTTTTTTTTTTGTTTGTATTTTTTTTTTCTCGCACTTTTTCAGTGTTTGTTTGCACGCGTCGTTGCTTCCTTTTTTCGAGATTGTTCGCAGTTTTTGCTGAAGCTCCGTGGGTGTGTGAATGTGGGGGTGTGCGAGTGTGTGTGTGTTTGCACTGATGCCATCCTGATGCCATGGTGATTTTTAAGCCTTTGGGCATTTTATTTGTTTTAAATATAAAAAAAACCCAGGAATGGAAATGCCCTGCATTATAAACCAGAGGCGAGATTTGCGGGCTACGATTTTTGCATACTCTTTAAGAAGGATACTTGTTTGAAATCACCCTTATAATTACTTATCTTTCGGTAATTAAAAATTTCAACTACCAATAGTTAAGTTTTAAGATTCAATTATTGAAAAATTTAAATGGTAATTAAAATGGTTAGTGCTGAGATGGCAATTAAATTTTTAAGCACGTCACAAAACTTAATGGCCATGGAAATGCATATATCGATTCACAGCTCTGGCAGCTACTTTCACAACATGTTTTTTGAATTTGAGAGTAATTTTAGATACAAAAACCAGTTTAGCAAAATTTTAAACTACTTTTTTGTAGCCGATTCGACAAAAAAGGCTCCTAACTTGAAAGACTCTGCTTAATATTAACAATGATCCGGTTTAAAAACGCCAGGATTGACAACCTGGAATGCAAACCGGAGCAAATCGACAAGAAATGATTTTGAAAGCTCGCACAACGAAGCAGTACATGCCTGAAACCGCAAAGGCATACGGTTCGGTTCGGATTTTGTTACTGGAATGTATACAAAACTTTTGTGAAATTTTATTAGAAAATTCTTTTATACTGGCATAGTTTTAGCGCGGTAGCAACTAACTCTCAAAGGACAGCCATCTTTTTCAATTGCCGCTTCTTTTTGGACAGTTCATGCACTCTTTTTTGCTTGGAACTGGCAGATTTAATTTCCTGATTTTTGTACATTCATTATTTTAACTGTTCTTCTCGGTATTTTCAATGTCAGACACCTACTTTGCATAAGTTAGGTTCTCAAGATTTCTGAGGCGTCTGATTTATGTTTCTTAAGTTATTTTGAGCAGCCAAGGACCCTTTGTAATAACTGAAGCGGTGCTCCACTCATATCTTTAACAATTTTCCTAGAGAAATTTCTTCTACACCATACAAATACTGTGAAAAGTATATGGTTTACTACCTTATCTTCTTCATTGAAACACCCCAGGTGATATCGAAGCCACAGCAGGCACACACACTACCAGCTGCACCACGCACGGCCACAGTTAAAGAGAATGTACTCAGCCAGTATTTGGTTTTTCTCTAAGCTGTGAAACTTGCATTAAGCCAAACCAAAGATTAGGAATTTGGTGAACCTTACCCGAACCTAAATATTTGGAACGGTTTAATCAAATTAAAGACAATTAGATATTCTCTAATTTTGTAGTTATCAGTTCAAATTCTCGAAATTGTAATGAAAGCACATATAATGCATTTCCATAAGCAACTAAAATTCCCTCCATAATGGCCTTTGTTTTTTAAGATCCTTGAAATCGCTTTTAGAAGATGACGAAAGCTATCCCCGAAATACTGAAGCTTGCCAAAAGATTTCAAAAATTAAAATCCCACCCACAGAAATGCCTATCATGTGTGATTAACGAAGCCACGAAATGACTCATAAAACAGCTCATAAAGTGATTTTGTGAAATACGACTGAAAAAAGACTCTCAAATGATTTGAAACTGATCAGAAGAACGTGTTAAAAACGACCCTTCTGTAAGAATCGCGGCTAGGGTACCATTTTCTCCCGACTATAGCATCATTTATGATCAGAAAATGAGCGCAATGATGACTATTTTGATCAGAGCAAGGGCTCGAAATAGACTCTAGTATTATCCAAAATTGCACAATATGTTTGCTGGGAACCACCCTTTCGAGAATTCGATGGCAAATGGTGATTTGAATTCAAACTTCTAAATATTATTTTTTTAATCTTAACAAAAAAAATATAGTGAGGGGTGATTAAAGATTATTCTTGTATGCTGAACACGAATCTGTTGCCGAAAATGGTCAATCACGTCTAGATTTTTGGTTATAATGCTTAGATGTTGCTTAAAATTGCTTAAATAATGGCTTTTGTGGTTTCGTGGGGTTTCTTTCCCATTGATATGGCTTTAATACAATCTTAAAGTGTTGTTTCTTTATTTAAAAGCAATTCTGCGATATTTTCAAGCAAAGAAATACCTTTTTGACGATATGTGTTACAATTGACCATATTTTTAGCGCCCTTTCGTATTATTAATTATTAATTAATTAATTATTAATTATTAGAACTATGAATTTAATGGTTGGTATCTTGGGATATCAATATGTGGCAAGATATTTTCCCGGAACAGCAATTTTAATAAGGGTTCAGGTGTATAGCTCAAAAAATATTCTGAATAAAATGTTTTACCATTTCAACACCATTCCGAATCAACTAGATTCGGTTGAATTACAGATCTCTGAAATTTTCAGCACTGATACCTATTTAGGTATCGTAGCTAATGGAGAAAAACTCATAGAGCAAATCGGATACTCAGGAATATAGTCGGATGAAAGGTATATTATGAGGTCGGTGAACAATTACAGGAAATGCACACTATGACATGTTTTACAATGGTAACAAGACATCCTTAGAAGCCACATCCACTTGGTTTTGCTCTAGATTTGTAAGGCCTATTAAGAAATCTTTTTTTGAGGGTCCTTCGGCGAATCGGAATTTATGCGAAATTTAAATGAAACTTTTTAAGGAAATCGATGGAATTTCTGTACTGTAAACAGAACCGAACCGAACCGTTTTGTTAAGTGGTTTTTGGCTTGGTGTAGCATATTCTAGACGAGGCCGGTTCGATTGGTGGTTCGGTTATCACTGGTTTGCTCTGGTTCGGCTGGGTTCAAAACCAGTTTGCATCTCAGGTATAAACTTAGCTTTCCCCAATCTACATAAATTCATAATAGTTCGCTAAAATGGCGGTTCATTACATTTTTTTGGTGAGTATGTTTTCCTCTTTGGTGGTTTTACTGACAACAAAGGCTAAGCCAATATGAACCCTTTTCTCCAGTTGACTTTCTAAGCCGAAATTGACAAATATTTAGAACCGTTTCTTGGTTTGGTGATTTTTTACGACTTTGTACCGGCTTAAAGAGAATTAATGAAACTTATCCAACTTCTCATCGCTCTCAAATGTTTTCCAATAAAAGTTTACATTAATTGTAAGTACTTCCGCCCTCATAAACACACTCTTCTGAACGTCCTTGACTTTTGCCAGACTTTGCTCTTTGGGATGGCCCCCCTCAACAATTGTCCTGCCACTTGACCTCGCCCAGAAACGAAAATATTTGTATTTAATAATGCGAGGGGCCGCACGGAGTTGGCCCCACTTTGCATACAACTTGCGGAATTTAATGTAGCCTACGGCCAAAAGCGACAAGGACTCCGAGGACTATGCAAAATAAAAAAATGAAAAAAAAAGAGAGAACGGGGCAAATGCAAAGCATAAAAAAATACAATAAAATTCGAACATGAAAAGCCTATTTAAAATGCTGACATACGAACGAATGAACTGAGCCGCTCGACACTTGAGGGCGCCGGCGAGCGAACAAGGCGAATGGCATTACCATAAAATGAAAACAAAAGGCGCACGACTGAACCTGCGAAAATATGAAAATTGAGTGAAAATATGTAAATGTAATGAAATATTGTTTTCACTGGCACATGACGTCAAGGATTTACTTAGTCCGTGCAACTCCCAGTTCGACGATCCATCCAAACAGCGAAAAAAAGCACAAAAATTTATGCGTAACAAGTCGCTGGTCCATTTATCATTTCACTCGCTCTGTGATTTACACTCTCGTTTTCTTGTCCCGTCCCCAATCCCGCTGCGGCTCCACCTCCTCCACAGACAGGCTGACTGACTGACTGACTGGCTCACACACACACACACACACACACGCTGAAGTATTGAAGCCGCTTGGGCTGTTATTTAAATTATGAAAATTATTCAAACCGCAAATGGAATCATCATCATCAGTTATCGCAGCAGCCAGACGCATACATATAAATTATTCAAGATAATCCACATCGGGCAATAAAAGAGAAAAACCTCATTTAGGTAAGGAAAAATGTGACTCAGACATACGTAGTTACATTTTTGCCAAGGAGATGAAGATGACTCTTTGGCATTTTGTTTATTCTCAGTTAAACAAGAAATGAAAATGAGAATGATATTATTTATTGCGAGCATTTGCCCATGGCTTCATTGAAAACAATTGCAGTCAGGTTACCCTGCTGTTCATCCGATTCTGATGATTCAGGCAACAGTGAAAAGAGTTCAATTCTGAAATTATAGAAATGTGTACAATCTAATCAGATAACTTCAGGTTATCACTTCAATTATAGGAAATATTTCCGTACATTTAACAATGGCCGAAAAGCCAAAATTTTGGCATAAACAAAAAATAATTGTGGGAGTACATAACAAAAAACTCCGAACATTCATTTTCCCGATTCTGTGTACATATTTCATTAAGAAAACAGACATATTCGCTCTTCAAAAGAATGAAATACCATTTTTTTTTACACATTGGTATGAAAATTGAATACAGAAATTCAATACGATATTCTTATCGATAGTTTGTCTACCCGAGAACATGCTACGTATACCTGTCTGTGTGGAAAAACATGGTGTGTCCAAATCGAAGGTGCAAATGGAAGTTATTTGGCCTTGCGAGTGAGCTTTGCATTTTTATTGATAGCTTGCCCACCCGAGAACATGCTACGTATACTTGTCCGTGTGAAAAAAAGGGATCTGCCCAAATAAAAGCCGGAAATGGAAATCATTTGGCCTTGCGAGTGAGCTTTGCATTTTTATTGATAGCTTGCCCACCCGAGAACATGCTACGTATACTTGGTCTACCCAAATCTAAGCCGGAAATGAACATCATTTGACCTTGCGAGTGAGCTCGAATTCTTTTTGATGGTTTGCCCACCCGAGAACATGCTACGTATACTTGTCCGTGTGAAAAAACATGTTGTTTCCAAATCTGAACCGCAAATGAAAATCATTTGGCCTTGCGAGTGAGCTTTAATTCAATTGGGACGTCTGCGATAATCATTGATTGTCGGTTCTGCAATCTCCATTCAATATAGTGGCTTCGATCGTTTTTATGACCAACTTTTTACAGACTAATTTCAGAAAAATAGCCAAAGATACATCTTTAGAATCGTAGAAGGTGTTGTCTCATGCCTGGCAAGTCCAGTAAGTTCAAAAACTTTATTGAACAGCTAACAGCTTCAACTGTATCGATTGATCACCTGGCAACGACTGCTGTATCTTGAAGTAAGATTTATAGATGTCGACACCAGGAATATATAGAAATTATTGGGCAATTTTATGAAACTAGTATTTTTTTGAAATGTAACCTTTCCATCGCCGATATCAAGCAATTGGTTGAAAAATGTATCAACGAGCATATTTATTGTTAATTTTGGTTTAACTTGTTCAACATATCGACACAGTGGCGATGTAATCAAGCAAGAGTTGATCCCATTATCGTAAGTTGAACGTGAAATGATGGCAAGTATTTGTCTGATTTTACTTGAAAGGAGAAACCGAGTATTATTTGTTCTTTTTGCCTTATTATTATGTCTGTTTGTTGCTTCGTTTGTTGCACAAACAAATAGCATGCATCTGGCTGGCACTGTTTACTCTAACGCACACAAATAGACCAAATTGGTGAACTGATAATGTTTTGGTTTTTTTTTAGTACTTCAGCAATATTTTTTCAATCAGAAAACAAGTATGAACAATACTCAAGTTAGTAATTAAGTCGATTTTCTCAAACGCAACGAAATTATTTAGTTTATTGAATGACAGATGGCGCTACGCCTTTTTTATGTTGCAGGAGTATTAGAATTGAGATGAAAGAGAATGAAAGGAGGTTGAAAAATTGTCATTATTGTTAATTCTAAATAACAAATAAACAGAATTTACCATCTAAAATGTTTGTTGAATAAATTAAAAATAGATTTCTTCTGAGAGACACATGGTATGTAAATTTAGGGATATACAGAGTTTTTTTTTGTGATTTGTCTTGAGATGTTGTTCCTGTGTTTTGTTTTTGAGCGAACCTAGGCCAAATTTCAGGTGATGCGTGGATAAATAATAGGCGGCTTCTTATCAAAATGTAAAAAATATAGTATAATTAGTAGATTTTGCTCATTTTTGCTCGTTTCTGATATATTGGTATTTGTGGCAGAGTGCATTTAAATGACAATTTTGGATTTGATCAGTTTATTTTAGGAAATAACACAAATAAGGATCACAACAATCATCCCTTGTTTGTTGTATTGCTAAATAGTAGACAGGGACAGTCGGAATCTTTTTAGTTCCCTCATGCCTGCAGCGTTTCTTTTTTTTTTAAATATTTTTGAAACAAAAATGCAGTTTTCATAAGAAATAAGTATTTTTATTCTTTGAATTTTTGCCAGAGATTCTTTACCCCTGCAAAAGCAGCATCACTTACTCTTAATTCAAATGCTAAATAACCATTTAGCTTTTCTCTAGTAAGAAATATCAAACAGACATTCGTTTGTGTCTCCATCTTCAAGGGATCATCTCCAATTTAACTATTCTGTGCAGAGATTAAGTTTCTAGCATAATTTAAGTCGCCTAGTTATAAACTATAATCTCTTGCTTTATGGCCCCCATATACGGGCATCTCGCATCTATTTTCATATTTTGTTGTTGTTTTTTTTTTTTATACCACTTTTCATTCCTCATTGAATGGCCATTCAATATGCCAACTGTTTGTAATATTATTTTACTTCTTCTCTTGTTTATTTTACTTTTTATCGGTATTTCTGGTGTTTGCCTTTTGTATGGACAGACGACCCTTGTCGTAATCCAACACACAGCCACTCACAATTGGAATTCTGGAAGTCAAATTTAAGCCGTTTTATGCCGTTCGGCTGTTTTCCCACTGATGCAGCTGCTGATTAACCTTGGTGAAAACGAGAGTGTCGTTTGCTTGGGCGTGGACCTTAGGCTTTTGCTTTATTGTTTGTGGTTGTATTTATCTGTGCGATAAGCTTGCTTGATGCCCAAAGAAAGCTTCACTTTAGCATGGGCAAATTGCGTGGTCGATTTATGGCCAAATCTGTGGGTAATAAACACTCACCCACCATGCAGTTTGAGAGGTGTGAAAAAGTTTTAAGTGTTGAGGCGATCATTTTGTAATCTGCATGTTGTTATGATTTTATAAGCCTGGTTAGGGCGATTAGGGGCGTGATGGTGTACATGGAAATATGATGGAAAATCGAATATGTAAACTAAGTTTTTTTTTAATTTTAGAAGAACTCAATCTTAAGCGCAAGAGCCAGGCTTGCAAAGTAAACAAATCGTGCTTCTTTGGCCTTTTCCAAAATTACTTCTTTCTAAGTTAAGGCCTAGAACTCAGACTCAGCTGGTCCATGATTTTGCAGAAAAGGCAACTAGCCACATCCATGGGAAAAGCCTACCGTAAAGGATTCTCCAACATAAGTGGATCAGCTGCCGGCAATCCACGAACTGGATTTTAGTTGACAGATTTCATTAAATGGGTTGCGACTCGTCTTCTTTGATCCTCCATAAAATTCTCCAAATGATTTTTGTTTACGTTTTTTCTATTGTGTGCGCCGTTCTCTTAAAAACCTCTAAATAAGCAATTTTCATAATTTCTACACAAAAAAAAACAGGTCCAAAAAAGATGTATTAAGACTAGACAAGTCTTTAAAATCCCATTAATCATCCAACGGAGCTAAAAATCAACCAAAGAATGATAGTTTTATATATCTTTTGGATGATTTTCAGCTCCATTTGGACTGGATATGTCTTAAAGCTTCTTTTAATAGTCCAACGCAGCTGAAAATCATCAAAAAGATTTGTAAAACTATCATCCTTTGGATGATTTTTAGCTCCGTTGAATTATTAAAAGGTGGTTTAAGACATATCCAATCCAATTGGTTTGGATGATATCCAATTGAAATTTTGGAATATCCTTTTTTTATAGCCATGACAAGTGTATTATAACTTTGCCCAGAAGTTTGCAACGCATAGAAATATTCATTTCCGAACCCATAAACTATATATATTCTTGATCAGGGTGACGAGCTGAATCGATTGAGCTTTGTCCGTTCTTCTGCCCGTCTGCCTGTTTGTTTCTACGCAAGCCAGTCTCTCAGTTTTGAACCTATCGAGCTGAAATTACGCACAGAG
This sequence comes from Lordiphosa andalusiaca, assembly GCA_035044965.1. NCBI lineage: Eukaryota > Metazoa > Arthropoda > Insecta > Diptera > Drosophilidae > Lordiphosa > Lordiphosa andalusiaca. Next base: position 640,732 of record JAWNNM010002303.1, on the reverse strand, counting down.
TCCTTTTTTTTATGCACGCTACTTATATATCGGAACCAACCGGATCGGATGACTTTATCTCATAGCTCCCATAGGAACAATCGGTCGGAAAACTAGTTTTAGTGAGAAAAACTTTATTCTTTTCAATGGAAACGTTTTCAAACTTTGTATTCATAGGATTTCTATTGATAAAAATCGGACAACTATATGGTATAGCTGTCATACAAAACATAGGTCTGAACAACAGTCTTAGTTAGAAAAACTTTTTGTTTTAAATGGTAGCATCCCGAAATTTTGTTTGTGTTTGTTTCACATGCTTCTACCTAGTTCTACAAGTTTTTGTCCAAATCGGATGACTATATCATATGGCTCCCATAGGAACGATAGGTCGGAAAATGGGTCGTTGGGGGAAAAGATAATTTTAAAAATATTCCAGAGAGCACATCGGCAGATATTAAGTTAGTTTAGCTTGCTCGTTTTTCTGTGTACGAACCCGTGTGCCATGCTCTTTTTTAGAGCGAGTTTGCGGTGTCACTCGAGAAAGTGTCCCCAAGAAATATCTCACTGTATTTTCTACGCCAGCGATGTTCACCGATAGCACACAGGGGCCTAACGCAATCGCCTAATTACACGCATACGAGCCGAGCGCATGCCGAAGCCGGTGCATATGAGCGTAAGCAGCGCTCTCTTTGCTTACATTCGCTGCCTAGCCGTCGATGAGCACAGTGAGCAGTGCATAGCACACTATACACTCTCTCGTTTTTTGGGCTCGCTCCTCTTGAACATCGCTGCTCTAAACCAGGGTTCCCCAAGAAGAGAGGCTATCTGTAGCTCTTCGTCTCTCTCTGACACTCACTGATGCATTACTTCGACAAGCATTCGTCGTTAATTGCCGAAAATAATCGGTCCCCCAAGGCATGGCTGGGAAACACTGCTCCATACAATGTAATTAGATGGGCTCTCAGGTACATTTTCTTACTTTTTCAATGCCATTTCTTCTTTGTAATCCTATTTTATCCAAATATATGTGACGCAAAGAAGAAGCTCTTTGCTCTAAAATCACAATACTTCTAACCTGTCTACCTTTTCCATAAATATGAGCAAGACATTGAAGACTCACATCAAATTTTACTAACGCCATATCCAAATTGTTATCAGGCATTGTCTAATTGACAATTTCCATAAACGCTACAAAATGTTCAACCGTTTTACGATGTCAGTCCATGCCACAGCTGCATTTTATCTTTTGTATGCCACACATCCACATTTTCCACTTGCCCCCCCTTTTTGAAACCCATTTCCCTCCCCCCTCCCTCTCTACTAAGACTATAAAATTTATGCGATTTTAATTTCTGTGCACATTTTCCAATTTGATCATAAAAGACGGGACGGACGCAAACCCATACCCGTATACCTGTCCGGCTTACCTCTCCAATCGTAAAATGGTTCGCATAAGGGCAAATAAATATTTCAAATAGCCATAAATATCGTTGCAAAGGAAGCGGCCTTTTAATTAAGGCAATAAAACGGAAATCGACCACGTAACCTAAGGAAAACATCAACTTTACATTAAATCCACTTAATGTTCGAACAAAGTGCTGTGAATGTCTTCTTTATCGCCGGGCACGTGGCCGGCCAGCCATGGCCGGCTGGGGGGTGTGGTGTGGGGAGGCAACGACAACTGACAGCTTATAATTCAAAAGCGTCCGTCCGTCTGTCTGTCCGTTTTCACCTGCTACCTCATATTTGAGTTTTATTAGCCTCCTCCGACTGTGGCGACCGTGTCAGAAGTTGGCGCCTTTGGCGTTTGCTGTTTTTGCTGGCCAAATTCATCTTAGCCATGAAAACATTTGCCCCATGTTGATGTAAGTATAAATTAAATATTTCGTGCATTAACGCTCGAGTGTTTATTCTCGCCAAGGGCATCCGCCCGGCTCAACCGCCTCCGCCTTGCCAAAGCAACTCATTAAATTAGCAAATGTCGATTTTAATGCCTCGCCGGGATCTCTTGACGTTCACTAGAACGCTTCATGAATTATTTACCCAAAGTTGACAAAACTGCAATAGGTTGAAATTAATGGCAATGCGACTGGGCCCTGGCCTGCTGCTGCTGCTGACGTTCAGGTCCTGTCAGTTTTATTTATTTCACATTTGTGTCAATGGCTAATTGAAGTGAACTCTAGACTTGGCAGGGCAGAGTTGGCTAATGTGCCTGCACAGCGGGTGGATGGGAAATGTATCTTAGCATCGGTTACGGGTAAATCGGTTTCAGTGATAGATTTAAAAATGCCGCTTGTAAACAACTATACTAAGAGAGTTTGCCCAGGGGCCGAGCATCAAGGTGTAATTAAAAGAAGAGAGAAAGTCAGTCCAACCCCGACTGTAGTATACTCTTTATAAGCCAAAGTGTATGCTCATTATGAATCTTGATGCTGCAGTGCAAGTAGCATTATTTCTCTTTTAAAGATGGTGGTCATTTGGACACTGGCGCATTATATAGTCTATCAGCAGATTTAAGAAGCCTTAGGAACAGGTGTTTCCCTGCCTAAAACCCCCTTCAAATGGCCGTTTTTTCCTATTTAGAAGTAGCTTTATGTGCTTCTCAACGTCAACACGCAATGTGGAAGGTAAATTGCAGTAATACCAAAGTAGACAGGTAGGCAGTTGACAATCGATTCTTGTCAAAAGCGTCTTCTCCAAGATTTGTCATACACTCAGAAAAAATTGACTTGGTACTTAGAAAATTATTCTTACTTAGAAAAATATGCCATAAACTAGAAAATATTTCTCTTTATTTTTATGGTTAAACGCCTTAGGACGGATTTCATAAGAGAATTTCTAGATTTCGGGTCGAATTTTTTATGAGTTTAGTGTGAATATCTGGTCCATGTTGGACTTTCCAGATCTAAAGCTACACTGAGAAAGTCTAGTTCAGTTCCCTTATTTTGGGCTTTAGATGTATTCAAACTACGAACCACAAATATTGGACAAAAACACATATATTCCAATCTACGGGCAAGCTGTCTTTGGACCCTTTTATGCAAAGGAGTTGGTGCATGCAGCTTACCAATTCCCTGCCGCCAGCCTTGAACCATTCAACGGGCAGCTAATTTGTCACTTTTTAGCCTTTTTATGGCTAACCTGTTTTTCATTATGGTGAGTCTATTTCTAATCCATGGATTGAAGGTACCGCTACTTCTCCAGAAGCGGCATTGTGTACCTCAACGCCGCTTATCAATTTTGAGATGTTCCTCCCTTTATTCAGTGTCACTTGGGGATCTGTAAGTAGATTTCCAGCTTCACTCAGAAAAAAAAAACAGCAAAAATCGCCATGAAAGTGAGAAATTCGCCTTCAAAAAGCCATATAAGGCGATTCACTATATATTTTTGTTATTAAAAATTCTTCTAAAAGGACAAAGACTTTGTAAAATTAAGAAAATATTTATTTTTAGTTAGCAAATATTTTTTTAAATTGCAGAAAAATATTAAGAAGTATTTAGAATATTTGGAAAAAATTTTCTAAATTGCAGAAAAATATTTAGAAATATTGAAAATTTGTTCAAAATTGCTGAAAAATATTTTCTAAATTGTACAAAAACAATTCTAGATTTTAGAAAAATAACATATTTTCTTTTAGATAGGAAAGGGAATGAAAGAAAAAGAAAGATCACACTAAGATGCGTATAACCCTTAAACATTTTATTTTCATATGATATTTTCTTTCTGTTGCTTGTGTTTTGCTTCTGAAAATCACATTATAATTTAGTAATCATTATTTTATTTTCTAGCTTTAACTTGTCTGGTACCTCGGAGAAACTTCATCACGAAAGGCAACTTATTGCATTCGACTGCCAAGCATGCGGGTGAGTCACAGTAAAGAACGTAGTCAAATATTCTAAGCACTCAGCTGCCTCTTTTATATTTCGAAAGCAGGGAATTCTAAATTGGGAATTACAAGCAGGGCTCCGGTTTTGAACCGAACCGTTTCGAACCATTAATTCGGACTTTTATATTACTGTGAACCGAATATTACTTGAACCGAACCTCTTTAGAAACTAAAGCTGAACCTGAACCTGTTCCGAGCCTAAATTTTCGGTTCGGTTCAACAAAAATGGTAGATATCAGTAATTTGACCTTCTGCCTAGCTTATTCATCTGTTATATGGTAGATTTAGTGCGACGTACTCCTTAAATGAGCAGGAAAGTGAAATTAAAATGTAAAAAAACTTCTAAATATAAACTTCTTAAATAATTCTTAAGAGCTAGAGTCTAAAAGCTGACTTACACTAGGAGTGCAATATGCGTTATTCAGCCAACATTCAGCTTTTTTTCTATGGGTAAAAAGCTGATTGTTAGCTATTAAGGCTCTCTTAGTGAAAAAAGCTAACAACATTATATTGCTAATATTTTTCCACGAAAACTACGAAATGGAACTAAATGGTAAAATACTTATTGAATCTTTATATGTACCTATATCTATTAATATTGTAAAAAAACATTAACTTAAACCAAGGTTCGAACAAAAAGCTTTTCCAAAAACCTCGAAATTCGATTTACCGTACCTGAACCATTGGTTAGCTTTGGTTCGAACCACTAACCGGAGATCCGAATTGTTTGTTTGGTTTGCTGCCCTGATTAGCTGACCCATTTATTTTTCTAAGTTTTAAGCCGTTTTTCTTTCGTACTGCTTCTATATTGTATGACTAGCCGAATATCAACTGGTACTTTTATATTCCGAAAGTAGGGAGTTTGAACTTGAGAATTACAAGCGGTACCCTTTAAAATTTTTCTATATTTTTAGGTCGATTTTTCAGAATTTTTACATATATTTTCAAATTTTAGAAATTTGTTTTTCCAAAATCAGAACGTTTGCTTACTTCAATGGTAGACGCCCTGTTTTAAGGCATTTTAACATGTATTGCAATTATTAATTCAAGTGCAAGCAATTGCAAATAAGAAAGAAAACATCTAGAAGAATTATTAAAAATTTAAGAATATTTTAATCTATTTTCTAAATTTTCAAAAAAATTCATTCATTTTTGAAAAACTAAACCAAAATTTCCTAGTTTAAGAAATTAATTTCTGAAAAAATGCATTTTTCGGCGCATGCTTACTAAGTTTAAGAAAAAACTGTCTGAAAAGTAGAAATTTTTCTAAATACTCGACTAATAATTTTATGAGACTTCGATCTTCGCGAGGCTCTGGCGAAAAAGTTTGGGTCCGTCCCCAAACTTTTTCGTAGACCTTTCAAGTCTCACTCATGCCGAATAACCTTTCGACTTCCTTAAGCAAGCGTCTTTCCTGATTATTCGATTTCCTTTTGAAAAGTCGCTGCTATTCTTCCGCAATCGTTCCTGGCTCTCGACTGCAGAATTCTCCCGTAGAGCGGCGGTATTCTTCAGCCGAAAATGACTACTTTCGGGAACGCTAGGTGTCGTAAGCGAGAATTTACTTGTCAGCCCGTACACATGAAGTGTGAAGGAAGTATATTATCTTTAGAAAAGTATAAATTTTCCTATTTCCCTAAAGGTACTTCACAATTCGTTGTGATTGCCATTTAGGCAAATGTCAGGCCAGACGCTGGCTGGCTGGCCATTGGTAGTTATCAGTAGGCATTACTTCGATGTCTACCTGGTGGCCAGACTCCATCCTCTGTACTCTTCTCTTCATCATCTACAGAGTCATCGTGACCCAATGACACTTTGACTAATTGAAAACTGTCAAATTGCAAAGTCAAATGTTGCCGGGATCACGCTACATTCCTTTCCTCCGCACTTTGTGTGGTTTTCTTAATTGAATTAACTCATTAGCAGTAAATATCTGTACATCTATCTATGCAATCCTGTCCAGTTTCCTCACTTTCCCCCTCCCTCTCTCTCTTTCCCAAACTCGGCCTGTCACACAAAATATTTCAAGCATTTTTCATACATTTGTGTGTGTGTGTGCAGACATATTTGGGCAAATGTCATTCGGCTCAACATTTGCACAAACATTGAGCCTGGCCCAGGGATTTATTAATGACATTTCGAATTGAGGTTAACACTCATTTAATTTATTTGCTGGTCAACTCAAGGCTCTAATCTCGGTCTCCGATTTTAAGTGGCAACAATTTGTGCATTTTGCCTCAAGTTGACAGCTGGGAATTGCAGCTGGAAGATTGAATTAATTTCGAGAAATTGTCAAAGGGAAATTGAATAATGAAAATGAGAGCAGGGGAAAACAATTAAAAAGAGCTTAAGATAAGAACAGGAAATGTTATTTGTTAGTTGAGAAAATAAAGAGGCATCATTTGTCACAGAGAGGAATTGTATTTGATTTGAAAATTCCATGCGGTTTTACTTTGAGCTGTCAACAAAATAGTTTTGTCATAATGAAAAGACTTGGAAAGTTAGTTTGTCAATAGGAATTATGCGATAGGAACTGGGTTCTAAAGAACTTGATGTATTTTATAGACAGGTCAACATTTGCAAGCCAGCAGCCACTTGAAGAGTTAAGATATTTACGTCCTAAAATAAGAATGATTCAAGCCCTTTATAAGTTCCTATGCTTTTAGCCTCTTATAGCCCTTCCAATACCTACGTAAACCCCATTTCTGTATAAGTCAACATAATTTAAGAAAAAATATTTTACTAGCGGCGGGCATTTTGCTTTCCAAATCCACCAGCAGACACAAAAACGGTTGCTGTTGTTGTTGCTGCTGCTGCTGCTGTGTGGAAGCGTTTTACAACTTCTCTTGACAACAACTTATGGCAGGGGGGCCTACTGCTTGACAACCCACTTGTGGATGCTGTGCCAAGCTGGAGCCCTAGCCGTAGCCATAGCCGGAGAGGTACAAAATGCAAACATGAGGTTGTAAAAAGCGACGGAAACTAAGTTACCGAAAGCCTTTTTGAAGACAGAAGCAGTTGCTCAAGTGCAGGGTATGGGATGTAGGGGAGGGGGGTAAGGGCAGCTGCTGCTGCCGCTGCTGCTTTAAGGCAAACAAAGAAGGTTTACCTCCAAATGTGGGGGGAGCCTTTCACCACTGGCCCAGCTCGCGCTCTCTCACTCGCTCCCTTGGTCTCGTCACTTAATTGCGTAGGTTGGTAGCTTCAAGAGCAACCTCTTCAATGGGCACTCACCGTGGCACCTTCTTCTCTCTGTGTTTGTGTGTGTGTGTGTTTACATTTTTTACTAATTTACAACAATTTTCGTCGTACTTGAATATAAAATGCAGTGCCCGCCCTCCCCTTTCCACTTGTACCTGAGGCAAACTGAAAATAAAATAACAAGAAACTGGCGAGCAGCAGCAGCCCCAACCCAGGCAGAAGAACAACAGAACAACCAACAATAGTGGCAGCAACAAAATATTTAAATGAGGTTAAGTTACTGTAACTATGTACTAGCCCAAACCCACAACTCCCTGGCACACATCTCTCACCCTCGTCGTCCTGTCCTTTTTCTGCTGTTTCTGGAGAAGATTGCACCCAAATTTACCCAAAAAAACAACAACTAAAAACAAGAAAATGAATATGTGTGTGTTTTAAGTGTGGGACTAGCTTGCTTCCTTTTAACGCTAATTGGGTCAAGTTTTTCGAAAGAAATGAAGAATTAAGATAGCCTGGGGTCATATTTGCACAAAGCCAACTCATGTTTTTGAAATACAATTGCTTAAGACACAGAAACAGAAAGTATTTGCTTTCATATTTCCAGCTAATTTTGAATATTCAAGTCCGATTGGGGGGAAATTGCAAAGTTTCGGGCAAGTAGTTTAAGGCTTTATGAATATGGCAACATTTTGGAATGGAATGCACTTGGATATCAAAACTTAGACGCTTGCTAGAGTATTTACATATTTTATACAAATGGCTATCTCTTATCTTTTTGTTGCAAAATGCATATAATTAACCTTACAATTAAAAAATATACCAAATTATGCTTCTTACTTATGATTCTACTTGGTTCTTTGTCGACATTTCGATTCCACTTCAATCTCGAGTACCGGTTCTGAGACTCAATCGCTTCTCTTCCGTATACGGTTTAAGTTTGTATTGTGACTCGGGGTATGTTTCCTATTTATACACTGAAGAAAGAAATCAATCCGAAAAGGGATTGAAAACAGGGAAATCCCGAATACTCTTGAACCGATCCGAGAAAAGATTAATTTGCCTCACACTTTTTTCTTGTAATCCCAAAAAACAGAACCACTTTAATCCTGTTCCGTTTCGGATTGATTTCAGATTTTTTTTTTCTGTGATTTGATTAATTTGGATCTTTATAAAGATTTGTTCCTAAGTTCTTAAGAATTTTCATAACATAACTAACCTTCAATAAATGGAGAACGTAAAAAGAGTAACAAGATGACCAAGATGCCACCGTGAATCTAGATATATCAAGGCTGTAAGCCGGTTTCCGACTTTATGAACCGAACCTCTAAAATCAAACTGTGAATTAAGCAGCAGACTTTCCCATCAAAATGTGAATTGTGGTTAAAAAACAACTGTCCTTTCTTCTTAACGAAATTATCTATCGATTGTAATTATAAGTATACAAATAAAGTAGACAAATCAGTTTTTTTCACCCGAGGGCCCCAAAAAAAATCTTAAGAAAGCTGCCTTAGGTTTCTAACGTGCCAGCCAGACGCAAAGCTACTCTTTTGGAATAGATAAGTAAGCGGAGCCACACAGAAGAGTACAGAATAGAGACGTGCCCTTGCGTTCAGTTCGTTTGAGAGAGCCCTTCATTTGCTTTAGCAATGCTGCCAAGGCTTTTACAAGTTTGTGTGTATATTGTTTACATTTTATGTGAACTGAACAAACTAATTATAATTTCATTTAACAGCAGCGAAATGCCCTTAAAATTTTCTAATGCAAAGTTAGAAATTTATCAATTTTCCAATCAACCATTGCATAAGCGAAGTTTCCCAGAAAATCTAGTAACTAAGTACCTTAACTTCCAGGTCTGTAAACCCGGCATTAGACCGGGAACCGGGAATTACGAAATTTTTTTACTGTGAACCGAACCTTTTTAAAAATTAAAGCTGAATTTGAGCCTGTTCTGATGATAAAATTTTGGTTCGTTCCACCAAAATTGATAACCATCAGAAATTGGAACTTCTACCTAGCGACTTCATCTGTTTTATGGTTGTGTTAAGTACGACTGACTCCTTAAATAAGCAGGATAGTTAAAGGAATAAAGAAAATAGAATAAAGTCTCCATCCTTAATATCCCCGATTTTGAAGCTCCTTAACTCTAAAGCTTCGTAAATAATTCTCAAAAGCAAGAGCTTAACATTACATTGGTAATATATTTCAACGAAAGCTATGAAATGGATCTTCAATTAACAGAATATAATATAGTGGCCGCGTTCAGTAGATCGATGAATGTTCCCTTATCAATCATAGCTTAACTGATCTATCTGCCGAACTCCAATGATACGGTATCATAGTAGAGGAGCTGGCGTCGATAGAATAGTAAGCTTCTTTCAAGTGATACTGCAACCTACAGCTGTAAGTGTACATCGATTGCCTTTATCGATACCGATTCATTCTGTGCACTGAATTTAAAAAGGAGTCTTTTTTATTAGCAATAAATAATTTGAACAAAAGAGGAATGCAAACCGCTTCTGAACCGAAGTGAAACTCTAGCTCTTTTAGCTGGTGAAATAAACCGCAAGCCGAACCGGCTTCCTTTCAGAATGGCTGAACAGAACCGAAAACCACAATTCGGTTCAGTTCTCTAACAATTATTAGCTGGAATCGCTTTCCTTTAGCCAATGATTATTATTATTTGGGAATTTGAATCGTTTCCTTAAGATAATTTTAACATACATTTCGAGCGACGCTCTACATATTTATCGAAGCCGGGTCGATATTACTTTTAAGGATGACTTGACGAACATTTTACAACATTAAGGGCCGATTTCTCATCTTCTACATAGCTGCTAAGTGTTAGATAAACTCAGATTTTGCTCTGATATTTGTAGGTTTATGTGACAGATAGCTCTATGTAGTAGATTAGAAAACGATCCTTAATACTGTTAGTCTTATACCCATATAAGACCTCTCATCAATCTGTATTTGTTCCTCCAGTAGAAAATATTTTCAATTTTCTGTAGTACTTCTTTAACTTAATTCAATCTTAGACGGCAGAGTTATTTCTCATATAATATGATAAATAGGGTATTTAAGATGCATGGTACGTATTCATTTCTAGCCGAAACTTTCTCTTTTCGAAGGGAACTCATACGAATCTTGTAAATCCGACATAATTACCTTTGGACATTCTTCTAAGGACTTTAAATATATTCAAATGGATTATAGGAATAAAATTTTAAAAGTGTTCGAAAAGTCAACCACTGAACCGAACCGAAACCACAGTTCAGTTAGCTCCCCGAACCGGCAGTTCAGGAACTGTGCGAACCACTGAACCGAACCAGCACTTCTTTTCAAGAGGTTTGCATTTCTGAAATAAACCAAAAAATATGTAAAAACTTAAGTACGACAACTACTAGGCAATTTCCAAGTTGATACAGAGCGAAGGCAATGTCAGCGCCGCTTTTAAGAAACTGTCTTTTAAAGTCTTTGTTCAAAAATAAAGCATTTCGTTAAGGAGAAACTATTGTAAGTAAAATTTTTTCATATCTGATACCTGTTCAGAGATCCATTCTTGGGCTGAACACGTCCATTGACTATCCCATGTGTGCTACTAACCAAAAACCAGGCGATTCACTTAAAATTTGTGTAGTTTTTAGGTAGAATGCGATTTTTAAGAATATAAAAAGAGTTAATATAATATGGACTGAACCAAGGATCGAACCAAATCCGTCTACCAAAAAGCTCGAGCCTTAAATTTTTGAACCTTAACCACATAAACTGTTTTCTTTTTCACCTTTGACTCGTGGCTGAAACGTGGTGCGATTAATTGTTGAGTTTTGATTTAGTTTGCTTCATGCCCCCAAGTAAGGACAAAGCAGCAGGGACGAAAAGGGCCACTACGTGAGCATCGCAGCCTTAAAGTCGTTAATCGTTGAAAATAAATGGAAACAAGCTGAAAGCTGGACTTTTCGCCTCTCAACCTGCTAAAAGGACCAATGTCTTGCCTTTTGTATTTCTGGGCATTGAAGAACCGCTGCGGCGGTTCTGCCAATAGTCCTGGCAAGGATATCAAATACGCTTCAAGACCAAAGTAGATTACTGTGAATTTTATGTAAAATAAATGTGCTATGAATGCTGATTTGGCTGCTGCTGTTTGGGCTGTGGATCATAGTTCAGGACATCAAAGGTCAATATCTTATAGAAGGACACAGACCAGCCGGAGTCATCTCTACGCGGTAAAATTCGTCCTCCCAACGGTACGGCTGGATTTTTTACTGGCTGCTGAGCATTTGGTGGCACATTGGAGGAGTACATGGACGGCGAATGCTGCTGCGGCGGTTGTTGATGTTGTTGTTGTTGCTGTTTCTGAAACGGATCAAAATGTGCCGCGCCTGGTTGATTCTCAGCCGTTTCCATAATCCGCCGCATGCTCTCCGCCGTATAGTCGCGTCGGAAGCGTATGAAAATCTCGGCAAAAACAATGCGATGCGGCACCGCAGCCACTTCTTGTGGCGTTTTTAGCTCATTGTCCATCCGCCTTATGATCTCGCCCACTTCCACCACCTCGGTGGGTGAATCGAAATCCTTGGTATTCCTCAAGCCCACAAACAACATGTCAATGAAGGCGTATTTGCGACCAAAATTCTGACGCCTGGCCACCTTCATGGGAATGGCGCGACGCAGATGCTCCTTCTGGAAGCGCACCAGCTGCAGGCGTGTATCGTTCCGCGACAGCAGCATGTCGCGCGTGATCTGCTGGAAGCCCACCGGCGTGGTGTACTCGCCAATCTTCTCCGCACTCTGCAGCCGAATGATGTCCGTCATCACCACCGCCGCCTGCTTGGAGCCCTCAATGAAGTCGGCCTCCTTGAAGTCCGTGTCCCACAGCCACTTGAGTTTCCACAAATTGAATCTGGTTATCAAATACTTCCACGGATTGTGCAGATACACCAGCTTGGGTATCAGCTTCTTGCGCCGCTCGTTCATGGCATTCTGTCGCTGCCAGTTGTTGTTGCCATGCAGCTGGCGTACGAGGCGGGTGGATGGACATTGCGCGGAACAGGCTCCAGCCAGATGATTCAGTGCTCCACATTTAATTAGAATTCGTGTAAGCATTTCGATTCCTAGTGCGAACCGGGAAATTTGTGCATTTTTCCAGCAATTTTGTGTGGAGTCCGAAAACTGAAGTCGAGAAATTTAATGTTGCCTATCAGGAATTTTGACACAATTGAATCGACAAACTCGACAAACGAACGAAGTTGGGGAGGGGGTTGAAATGTGGCAAAGCCCACACATCGTTTCGTTTCCCTCAAATTTTCGTTTTGGTAGCCTAATGAGAATGGGCAGATCATAAAACATTGTTTGACCGATACATAAATTATATTCAACTTAGTGTGTGGGTTTTTGGCCTTTTCCGTTGGATTGGAGCAACAACAAGTGGGATCTGGGAGCGACATCAAAATTAACAGGCAAACGAAATGAAAAAAAAAAAACATTTGAATGCAATTGTTACTCTTTCAAAGATGGGTTTTTAAATGGCGCATCGAATTTAATTATGTGTAAAGATATTTAATGGAAAATTAAACACACAAGTTCAAGCCTGCATATGAAGTGGACACGAGCACAGCCAAGGAAATAATGTTGGTAATAATTTGTAACTTGTTACTTGTTGGAGACTTAGAGCTGATTTCTCATCTTCATCAGATAAACTACGATTTTGCTCTGTTATTTGTGGGTTTATGTGACAGATTTCTCTATGTAGTAGAGAAGTAGAAGGTTCTAAATCTAAAATAAACTAATTTTTGTAGTTCATGTGGCAACCTTTGCTTGCAGCGATGAGAACTTTTCACCCACAAATTTCTCAGCTGTTCGCTGTCATTTTCGCTCTATTAGCGGTCTCGTTCTAACCTCCATATTTTACTATGTCGAAACTGCTTTGAGTAAAGTATCTAGCTGCCACTTTGCACTTTTCAACACTTAGGGCCGATTTATAATATTCTGTATGGCTAATATATGTCAGATACTTCGATTTTGCTCTGTTATTTGTAGTTTTATGTGTGACAGTTACCTCTATGTAGAAGATCTGAAATTGATTCTTAGAATAAAGGCATTTAAAAGTTGATTCTCTAAGTGCCGATTTCTAATCTTCTACAAATAGCCATCTGTCACACTAACCTACAAATAACAGAGTAAAATCTTAGTTTATCTGACACATAGGAGCTATTAAGAAGATAAGAAATCGGCTCTAAGTTAATCACTTTAAAGTTGTGCCCGACGCCTTTTCATGCATACATCGCTATAGCCAGTTGGGAACTACAAATAAAATAAAGGCAAAAAAGAAGAGCAGAGTCTGAAGCATGATTCAACAATAAAGGTGGGGTGCTTGGAGTGTGCGACTTCAGCAAAGTACTTAAATCGTTCAGTGTTTCGCGTACTCTTGAAGCGTGAGGTTAAGTGTTAAGTGCCTTACCTTCTTTGTTGTATCATGGTCTGAAGTAAACTATCTGACGTATTTTATAAGCTTTGTGACAGTTCTTTCTTAGTTGTAAAGTCACTCCAAAGCTTTTACTTTTTAAGAAGGGTCTGGGGGACGTCTGATTCAAGTTCAGCGCCCAAAATATATGAAGATTGCCTTATTTCCTGGTCTAAAAGTGCAGAATCTTGAGTTGTTTGTTTGTTGAATTGTGGTTAATGCATCATTACAAGTGCTCACTGTTATGTATATTTGTACTTGTCTGACTACAGCCAAGATTACGTACTTAGATGTAGGGGCAGTTTTCATAGAGTCCGGTTTTTTCAAAATCTAAGTGGATTTGGTGAATTGGCACTGCTCATTTTGAGCATATATCCACCGAGGATTGCAAAAACAGGAACATAAGAAAACGGACCTAAGACTTTTCATTGGAATAATAAAGATGCATGCTGATTAGACTGGATGAACAGACAACTTAGCTTTAAGTCAATCTTTGCATATTATTGCTACGTATATTTCGGAGAAGTTTCATTTTACATGGTCCGGCTCGGAGGATCGGAAAAGCTCGAATCTTTGGTGGTGGATCTATGTTTTTCGCAGCCAAAAATGATACATATCTAGTCAAAGTTCATTACAGCCATTGAAATATAGTTAGATTTTAGCAATAAATAGAATAATATCAGATGATACCATTAATATGGCTTAAAGCTGAACAAGCAGGGTCAGCAAAACGGCCACCATTGCGTATTTAGATCAGCTATAAAGTGTATTATCCATACAATTAATATACTCAGATTAATATCTTTAAAAAATTCAACATCAATTCCTGATTACCATTTTTAGTAATTGTAATTGTAACTAGGAATTTCATAACGAATAACTTGAATAATTGTACCTGTCTAATAATAATTATACCTGTAAAGGAGTCCGAGGAGTAATTGAGCTTGAAATGTTGAATTATTCATGAATTTGTAGGTGTAAACTGTCATTATTTCATGTTAATTTGGTGTTTAACAAACTTGAATGGTAAAAAATCATAATTTACAGCTGCAATTACTAGAATAATTCCACTCTTCAAGCAAAATTACTCAATAATCCCCATTTACTGGTTCAATTATTAGAATAATTGTAAAAGTTATTACATTTTAAAATATATCCACTTTTTTCAAGTTTCAATTGCGATTTAAAAACCGTATTCAGGAATTGCTTATCTAAATAATTGTAATGTTGTGATGGAAAGTTCTAATCAGAGCTGCAGAGGGGCAAACTCCCAAAATTGTAAATTGTGAAAAAGTTTTTCTATAACACTTCCGTAAGATATTACAGTATTATGCTGAAGAGCTTGTGTGCGAAAAGTGTACCAAGCATGTGAAAGAAATATACTACCGACCCGAAACTTTTTAAAAAAATTTTGCACCGTTTCAGGTTTGGGTTCGGTAGAGAAACGTTTTGTTGCTCCGGTTCGGGTTCGATTCCGACTCCCCAAATAAGGAAAGCGGTTCGACTTCAAACCGGTTTGCGGCCCTGGTTATAATAACATTACAAATCTGAATGATTGTATGAAAAGCTAGAACATAGCCGTTGCATCTACAAAATTCTAAGATTAAGAAACGTATTTATAATTAATCAAATACTTCAGCTAGCTGTTTCGGTAGAACATTTGAAAATCATGAAAGCTGAAACTAAATTTTTCCCAATATTAATACTGCTGGCACAACGAGGCAGACAGTCCCTTTTCTACAAAAAATGTATACAAATTAATTAAAGCAGAAAAAAACTTATCAGCCAAGCCAACTTCCAAGTACCATTTCTGTTTCTACAAATCAAATACCGATTTAGTCAAAAAATATATATATTTCCCACACAACTTGAATCAACATTTCTCGCCTGGTGTATTCCTCTGTGCGGCATTCAAATCCATTTATAAGTAAACTTTCGTCTAACATTTGAACATCACTTTTTTTCAAGTTTTTTTTTTATTGAATTCCAAAATCCCAGCCCAGGTCCCGGAGGCCTACGGTTGACACAAACTGCGTGGTCGTCATCATCGTCATCGTCAATCGTTGGATGACAGCGCAAGAAAAACGCCGCAAAAGCTCCACACATGCTCCAAGGCGAAAGAGATAAGCATCTTTTATGGACCGCCGTGTTACAACTTGTGAGTGGCTTGGAAAATTCAAATTCAAATGAAAATAAGTAATTCATTTCGCTGCGCGCTGCATTGCGGTTGGCAGCAGCAGCAGCAGCATCAACATCACGAGAGTCCAACTCCAAGTCGGTGGAGACTGGCATCGTTTATCTTGTTGCTCATTAAATCATTCAACTGTCAATCAATTTCCCCTCACTCATTTCATTTTGTTGCGGTTGTCAGTCGAGTCGAAGTTTGCCTTTGTTTTCTGTTTCTTATGATGATTTTGTGTACTTCTTTTCTTGGCTTTGTGGCAGTTAACCGTGCGGCTAACTGTCATCGTGTAGCGGCCGGGTGTCCAAAATAATTGTTCTTATACACATCTAATGTTAAGAATTGAACGATATTTCTGTTCGGGATTTTTGTGCATATAATGAGCATAGCGTGATTTGATTGATTTGGTAAGAGAGGGGAAGCTCTGGTTATTGTCAAGTATACAAATCGTTTATAATAGAAGTCTTTATGATCACCATTGAAACATGATAGCTAAGATCCGCCCAGAGAAGATAAATCTTTACTTGGGGACCCTTACATTACCAGTTAGTGTTCTGATTTGGTTTGTTATACCCTTGCAGAGGGTATTTCCGACCACATAAAAGATATAAATTCTTGTTTAGCATGACAAACTGCTCTCTCCTCCGTCAGTTTTAAAACTATCGCCACCAAACTTTGCAGGAAGTCTTCTGGTACAAATATGCTGCACAATTGTCGAAACCGGACGGATCGGATGATTATAACATATGGCTGCCATAGGTACGATCGGTCGAAACACTAGTTCTAGTAAGAAAAACTTGTTTGTTTTCAATGCAAACGTCTCCAAAACTCCGTACTTACAAGTTTTCTATGCTTCTTCATGATTCTGCCAAGATTGATCGAAATCGGACATCTATATAGTATAGCTGCCATAGAAAAGTAAGGTTAGAAAAGTAGTCTTAGCAGGAAAAACTTTTTTGTTTTCAATGTAAACCTCTTAAAAATTGGCATATATTTATTTTTTCAGCGTTCACACAAATCTTTTAAGTTTTGTCAAAATCGGATGACTATAGGTTATTGCTGCCATAGGAATGATCGGACAAAAAACTAGTTTTAGTGAGAACAACATTTTTGTTATCAATGCAAACGTCTCCAAACTCCGTATTTCCCAGTTTTGTGTGCTTCTCCGTGATTTTGCCAAGTTTGGTCGAAATCGGACATCTATATAGCATAGCTGCCATAGAATAGTAAGGTTACAAAAATAGTCTTGGTAGGAAAAACATTTTTGTTTTCAATGTAAACCTCTTTTCACTTAGCATATATATTAATTTTATAAGCTTTAACACAATTCTTCAACGATTTATCAAAATAATAACTATTGATAACTATGGATAACTATAGGTTATAGCTGTCATAGGAATGATCGGTCGGAAACTAGTTTTAGTGAGAAAAACTTTTTTGTTTTAAATGCAAACATCTTCAAACTTTGTATTTCGTAGTTTCTTATGCTTTACCATGATTCCACTAAGTTTGGTCGAAATCGGACATCTATATAGTATAGCTGTCATAGAAAAGTATAGTCAGAAAAGTATTCTTGGTAAGAAAATCTTTTTTGTTTTCATTGTAAATCTATTTAGAATTGACATACATTTATTTTATAAGATTTCACACTATTCTCTAAAGTTTTGTCAAAATCGTTTGACTATAGGTTATAGCTGCCATAGGAATGATCGCACGAGAAACTAGTTCTAGTAAGAACAACTATTTTGTTTTGAAAGAAAACGCCTCAAAACTGTGTACTTCTTAGTTTGCTATGTTTTCCCATGATTCTACCAAGTTTGGTCGAAAAAAAAGGTAAGGCAAATAGTCTTAGTAAGAAAAACTGGTTTGTTTTCATTGAAAATGTCCTTCAATTTGTTGAAAAGGTATATCGTTCAGAGCCGAAGTTAACTTTGCTTTATTTTTAGATTTTAGATCATGTTCAAAGTTAACCCCAGAACAATTTTTCAGATTTTTCAAATGCAATCCGTTTTCTGTAAAGCTCTTAAAGGTGTCCTTTAGCTTTGCTTAATAATCATATATAGAAGTTCTTCACTTGTAAGAAGGATGAGTACTTGCTGTCAAGTCTGACGACTTAGGTAGGTAATCCAAGAATTCTATTACAAGTGTCATTCAACTTCTACCTTTGACAAATTCATAATCGATGGTACCATCTCTGTCCATTTTTGTACCAACTCCCTGTGTCTCACAGGATGTGGCATAATTTCACACCCACACACACGCACACACTCCTCCGCTAAGCAGGTACGGCTCTAACTTAATCAAATTCCAATGTAATGATATCCCCAAAAGGAATTCAATGAATATGTATCCCATTTCGAGTCTACTCATTTGGTTCTGCATAAACTTCAACAGTTGATCGACAGTTGAGTTGTTCCCCTATTGTCGTTAGCATAGGTAAGTATCGTTTGTTTTTCTGGTACCTGTCATCGGATTCAGGTTAAATCAATCATACACACCGAGAGTACGAAACCGAAACCTGTCAACACGGTTCATTGTTCGGCTCTTGGAACGGTTTGTCCGTCGTCGTCGTCGTCGTCGTCCCCGCATGGTTGGTAAATTTATGCGCGTATCTCACATTCGTGCAGTTATTTGCATTTCTTAGTTTCATAGTTTTCCCATATTGTCTGGAGGAACATACGGGTGGTCATTTAGCATATTTTGATATTGAGATTTATTGACAAGATTGGAGCGACGTGGTCGCGCGGGAGGAGGCCTTTGTCGGCAACGGAAATGATGTCAGAATCGTTGTAGTTGATTAAGTTAAGTTCCCCCTTCCCCTCCCAAAAGCTGGTTGCAAGTTTTGGGCAACCTGACGACGACCACCTAAAAAGAGAGCGTGCCATTGGAACAATGCCAAGTGTAGAGTGGAAATCTATATCCAAGGGAAACCTTGCAAGCAGCAGAACAAGCAAAATGCGAACGCGGAATGTGGTCGCCGCGTCATTGAAATGCAATACGAGACGCGCGGCGAGGAAAGCCAGCCAAGATCGTGAGGAATTGCTCATGATTGAAGCTTGTTACTTCTAGGGTTTCCAAAGCTGTCATTTGCACTGCGGTTCAGGTAGTACCTTGCAATTTGTCTGGCAAATTGATCGCCACTTGCAAAACAAAAGATTCGCAAAAAGCGGAAGCCCGAGGTTCATTTAAGTGACTTCAAATCCGGTTGGTAAACTGATCCTTTGATTGATTTGAAATTCCAAACGGGGCGAAACCCAACGCGCATTACCAGAAATTGTCTAAGAACACGTGAGGTGCCTACCTGATGGCCACTTAGAGTCAGTCTTGTGTCATGGCCCTGACAGGCGCTTGATGTGTGAAATTGTCATCAACGAACCTTGCACCCACCACAACCAGCAACCAAAACGTCAATCTGAACAAAACTGGGCGAATCTTTTTATTTATGGTCTTAGATTTGTACAAATTTTAGGATTCAGTTGGCGTGGCGCTCATCAAGGTGTCAGAAAATGGGTACGATTGTAGGGGGGAAATTGTAGAATTTATGTCTGAAATAGAACACACACAAAGCTTGGAATTCCCAAGCAGTCAACAGCTTAATAACCCCTTTTCCATTTGTGAAAACGTTTTCTCCCCCAAAACATCTTCACCTCGGGCAAAGCCAACTGCATTACCCACTAACCCAGATAGACATCAAAAGAAAAAAAGCAAAGTTCAGCTAAGTGCGGGATTTGTGTTTGTTTTTCATACAAAAAAATCATGCATATGACATTTGTATGCACACACGCGAGAGCTGGTATCAACTTGTTGTTGTCTAACAATAATAAAACTAAAATACTCCGGAGGATGCAAACAAAGGCCCAGAAATGCCAGAGCTCGCGCTGACAGTAGCCAAAAAATATGTCATATAAAAGATACGGTCTGTATCAATATTGACGCAAGGCTAATGGTTGCACGGGGCACGCGTAGAGTGAGGAAACGGGAAGCTGGGCAGACATAGACACCACCTGTGTGGCTAATAGGTGGCGCTTTTGTCATCGTCATCATCGTCGTCGCTGTAATTTTCATTGTATTGCGGTAAATGTGCCGCAGGCCCAAACCAGGCAACATCGCACTCTATTTTTCTGCTCCTCCTTGTTTTTTTTTGTTGCGCTGGCCCCAAAGCCACGGCACTGTGGGGCTGAAATGGTTTTGAGTGGCGGAATATTTAGAAACAATTTAATTCAATTTATCTAGCTAACATCAAAATGAATTTGACTATGTTCTCTGCGTATCAGTTGAACTTTAAAGAATCCCGGGCTGCAAACCAAAAAAAATATTGGAATCTCCGGTTCACTGGTTCGAACCAAAACATTTAGCAATGGTAATGGTTCGGAAAATCAAGGTTCGAGGTTTTTGGGACATGGTTTTGGTTCGAACCTTGGTTCAATCTATGCTTTATACAATTATGAAAATAACTTTGGTATTCTTTGTGTTCAAAAATTCGCTTTCGACCTAAAAACTACACAAATTGTTTGGAAATCGAGTAGTAACAGCGTAGGTGGTTTATATCTATAGCTGATTCTGGTAGGTCACACAGGGATCGCGTGATTTGCCATCCACGGCTTTTTTGCACCATAACTTGACCTAAACTTAACCGATTTGGATGAAACTTTATAAAGACATTCGTCATGAATAGAGGAAGGCTGATAACAAATATGGTCCGAATCGGTCAACTCTTTCGGGTACTTCTCGAACACATATATGTTTTTTTTTGAGCAGTATAATAGAATAATACACAAAATTATATTAACGCAGGACAACGTCCGACGGGGTCAGCTAGCTTAATATATATTTGTATACCCTTGCAAAGGGTATTATAATTTTGCCCAGAAGTTAGCAACGCATAGAAATATTTATTTCCGACCCCATAAACTATATATATTCTTGATCAGGGTGACGAGCTTCTTCCTTTTGCTGCACACTACTAATATGTCGGAACCGACCGGATCGGATGACTATAGCTCATAGCTCCCATAGGAACAATCGGTTGGAAAACTAGTTTTAGTGAGAAAAACATTTTTCTTTTCAATGCTTTTTCATAATTCTACCAAGTTTTATTAAAATCGGACAACTATATGGAATAGCTGCCATACAAAAGATAGGTCTGAAAAGCAGTCTTAGTTAGAAAAACTTTTTTGTTTTTAATGGTAGCATCCTACAATTTTGTATTTGTTTGTTTCACATGCTTTCACATAATTTTATAAATTTTTGGACAAATCGGATGACTATATCAAATAGCTCCCATACGAACGTTCGGTCGGAAAATGGGAAAACGCGAATTTTTGAAAATATTTAATTTTTGAAAACCTCGGCACAGACGAAGTTAACTTAGCTTTCTCGTTATTAAAATTTTCATATATATTTGTGCTATATTCGAGAAACTTTTATGTGATATGAGACAAGAGAAACTACAGCTTAATTGATATCTAAAGAATTTATGTAAGCCCGAAATAATTTGTACATAAAAACTCACTTAAGTGAAAGAATAATAACCACTACTTTCAACCCCTTTTTGGATAACTCTTTCCTCAAAACTACCTCCCCCTTCGTTTCATTGCTAGTTCCTGGAACTTTAATGATATTTTTACCCCCCATTTAACCACCCTGTCTCAGTGTTTACCTGCCTTAACAGGTCCCTTGCCTGATTTAGTTTAAATATCTGAGAATTCAACCCCCTCAAACGTTTAACTGGTTTTCGGGTTAGCCAAGTCAAATTGTGCTATTTATAAAACAAAACAAAAAACCGAAAAAAAATGTTTACCAAATTCTTTTATCGCTGGATAAATATTTATGTTCCCAATGGACTTTCCAGTAACCCCTAAATTCGACACGCGCATAAACAATGACCTGGTTGAGGGTGGTGGTGGGGTGGGGGCCAAACTGTGCCACTGTGTGAGGACAGCTTTGAGTTGTCTTTTATTTTGGGGAATTGTGGGGCCAGGGGGGGTACCTGGGGATGAAGGTCTGAGGTGAGAGCAGATGTGTCCTAGAACCAGAGTAAGTACACGTTTGTTTGTATGTAGGCACATATAGTTTGCACTCGTGTGTGTGTGCACAATGTGTACGAGCAGTAAGTTAGTCGTCAGCCGGTTGAGGGGGGGGATGAGATTTTAGTTATTTGGGGCTAACTTGTGCACCCTTAGAAAGGAAGGGGTATGCTGATATTTAGCTGGAGCTTGTACAATTATTAAAGCAAAAGCCGTGTTAAAGACTGTAACTGTCGCTGGCACTTCAAATCCAACTTCTTTTCAATTAGTTGCCATTCTCTGTTAGAGCATTCCATCTTCGCATATTTTCTTAGCCTTGCTGCATTATGCAAATTGGAATGTTTCTGTTTTTGCTAAAAATTAAATGACATTATTTTCCACATGTGCATTTGGCAGAGAGGGGAACACGAATAGTACGAAATATAGTTGTGACAATCTGTTGTAATTGCGCTAATTGCAATACATTATTCAGAGCGTTTCTGTCCTTGTTCCCTACCCGCCTCGTCCTATTCCGCCACCACCATGAGAACTTACACCGAGAGTGGGGCCGAAAGCTGGCAAAATGTTGAACAAAATATCCGCAGGATATTCGCTTGTTGATTTCGCCTGAGACTTTGACATTTTATTTGTACGCGCCGATGAGGAGGAGGAGGAGGAGGATATGAGATGAAACCTGACTAAATACACCGATAGGCAGATATATGCCATATGCGTGCGCAAATACTTGTTTATTAATAATGGAATTTCGACATATTTGTTTATTTACTTTCGCACCCCCGCCCCCCCGCACCAGCTGCCTTGTTTGCCCTGAATACGAAGTGAAAATGGTATTAAATTTCCTCATTTGCTGCCGCTCACTTCAGTGCACGCATATTTCGATTTTGTCAGAGCTGAGCCAGGACAGGCCGGTGGTATCCTTTATCCGTGTGTCGTTATGCAATCTCACTTAACCAAAATGGGATGGGGGGGGTGGAAAAAAAGAGAGAGAAATTAAGTGCGCCATTTAAATTAAATGTGGAAAATATTATGAGCAATTTTAATTTCATTAAGTGCTTAAGTGCCTGGAGTCGCCATCAAGTTGGCGCATCTCGTTATGGAATTCGATGTCCAAAAGGCTTTGGCCATCCACACACACACACACACCAACAAAGGGTCGCCGGGTGAGTAAGCACAACTCTAGCTAATCGGGCTTCGAATAAAATGTACCTTTTGGTTTGGAAGTGCCAAACTTTAACCAGGAATGCAACCCGCTGGGGCTTAAGATAGGTTCGGTTCAGCGGTTCGCAGTCGTTCAGCGACTCACTTTTACTTTCCAAATGGAAATGTTCAATTTTGAATTCAGAATTGAAGGGATGCAACAGACGAAGGAACATTTGTTGGTCCTTTCTTAAAACAAGACAAGGTAATTTATTGATTTTTTACAAGTTCTAAATAGCTCTGATTATCTTGCATACCTTTGGAGTATGAAGTTTTCGATTAGATGGACTTAAAACAGTCTGTACCAAAAGTATCATTGATCCAGAAAACCCTGTACCCTACCCTGTAAAGTATATTTCGCTTAGTCTCTATCAATACTCAAAATATGAATGGATTTCATTTATCGAAATAGTTCTTACAGTTTTGAGTCAATCTTGTTAAACAAGTACCTTCAAAACATATTTGTGGTAGTAAGTAGTGACCATTCTTTATCCATTGTGACCAAGTGTGGGGCAGCAGGTAGTGTGTGTGCCTCGGCTGTGCAAGAGGTCGTGGGTTCTATTCCGCCACGGGACATCTTATGCAAAAGTTGTTTCTTTAAAAACTTATACACCCGGTCACCTTGACTATCTATTTGCGCCAGCCTTGAAGTAACTAGCCATGAAAAAGCTTTTCAAACTTTGTCGTTGAACTGTAGGTTCCTTTATCTTGTGAGAAAACTAGAAGCATACAAAACAAAAGGTTGAAAGGAGTTATTTCAATACCAATGGAAACGTTTACAAACTTCGCATTGATTAATTTGCTTTGCATTTCTATGACTGCTAGGTTTTATCAATATTGGTCAATTCTATAGCTATACCATACCATGGACATTTTTGGTTTGATAAAAAATCTTAGAGCCGTTTTCCTAACTACTACACAGATAGCTATCTGTCACATATACCTACAAATAACAGAGGAGAATCTTAGTTTATCTGACACATAGCAAATATGTAGAAGATGACAAATCGGCCTTTAGAAAAACTTTTTTGTTTTCATTAAAAGCGACCTTAAAATTTACATATACATATTTGTTTCAAATGCTTTCAGATAATTTTACAAGATTTTGACAATATGGGAAGACCATAGAAATCGCTGTCATGGGGACACGAAAAACTTTTCCAAACTCCGTATTTACTAGTATTCTATGCTTTTCCAGGATTCTGCCATTTCTGGTCGAAATCAAACATTTATATAGCATGCAATAACTGCAATAGAAAAGTAAGTTTAGAAAAAAAGTCTCAGTAAGAAAAAACGTTTTTGTTTTCAATGTAAACCTCTTTAAAATTTGCATCCATTGGTTTTATAAGCTTTCACACAATTCTAAAAAGTTTTGTCTAAATCGGATGACTATAGGTTATAGCTGCCATAGGAATGATCGTTCGAAAAACTAGTTCTAGTGAGAAAAACTTTTTTGTTTTCAATGCGAACGTCTCCAAACTCCTGACTTACTAGATTTGTATGCTTCTCCACAGTTCTGCAAAGTTTGGTCTAAGTTGGACGTCTATATAGTATATCTGCCATTGAAAAGTAAGGTTAGAAAAATTGTTAAAGTGGAAAAAACTTTTTTTTTTTTAAAAAAACGCCTCCAAACTTTATATTTCTTAGTTTGCTATGCTTTCGCATGATTCCACCAAGTTTTGTCGAAATCGGACTTCTATATAGAATAGCTGTCATAGAAAAGTGGAGTCATAAAAGTAGTCTCTGTGAGAAAAACTTGATAGTTTTCAGTGGAAATGTCCCCTATTTTTACAAATGAGTATAAAATTTTATGAAAAATGAAACATTGGAAAGTGCCCAAGCTGATAAAAGATCAAACTACCCTCGTACCAACCAAGTCAATTTGTCCCAACGACTTTAAAGAATCAAACATAAAACATGTAATTTTGTTGAAAAATGTATGCTGCGAAATCAATTGATTTCACATTGATATATCTTTCATGTTTTCCCATAGAATTGAGTCAGCAATTAGGTAAGTCGAGTACTTCTATTTCAGCTTGAGAAATTAAACCCCTTATAAACCAATTGAAAAAGAAAAAAGTGAAATGAAGTTAAAAGTTTATATCAATAATCAAAGCTCCACCCTATCAAATTCAAACCTCAATGAGGTCTCCGCTCACACCTTTTTGGACATATTTGTACAAAAATACATAAATGTTGTAATGACTCAGATTACACGATTTTGATCTTGTTAGCTATTCTTTGTTGTTAGTTTCGAGCTGTCACATTACATTTGTCGTTTTGGCTCTAATTGGTTTTCAAACATGGGCATATGGGCATGGGCTTGGCCTTGGCGTGAGCCAATCGATTCCAAAAAGGCAAATTGAATCTACATATGTCAATTCATGTTTGCATAATTCGAACATGGTAAATGTGTAGTATTTCTTATGAAGATGATCCCGTAGAGTTGGTAAATAAATTACAATTAAAAAATCAATAAGAGAAATCATTGAAATGGGCATGTTAAACGAGCTAATTGGAAGTGATTAATTGTATAATTTATTATATATGTAGTTATAACGAGGTAAAGAATGAAGAAGATATAGAGATTTGCATTTGTATCCTATAATTTCTAGGTTGTCTTTGCAATTAACTAGTTTGATTTCATCAACTCGAAGACTTTTTGCTTAACTTAAATAAAATGCAAATCCCCCCCAAAAAGACAAAAAAAAATGGTAAATAGAAAAACCGAATCGAAATCCTCCATCTAATGGCCAAGGAGCGTAGAGTAAGACAAGAAAGGAAAAGCATAACAAGCCGTCAAAAAAAAATCCGAGAGAAATAATTTAAATAAGAAAACACAAACAGCTGTTGCAGTTTCTGAGCCCAAAAGATGGAAATGTGCCAGTCATACTCACACACACACATACACACAAGCGAAAGGGATAATCTCATTATAATGAAACGCAAGTTATGCACGCGCTGTCGGCTACCGCTAGATGGCGCCAGCCAAGGCGTCAGTCAAGTGTCGCCCGCGCGGCTTAGGCGGTAGCAGCAGCAACAACAACACGAAGAAGACGACGACGACGCAGCTGGGTAGCCCACTCCTTCTTGAGCTGACATCGCATGCTAAAGCAAGAAAAGGAAAATTATAAAAATTTATGTACGCTTTTCTCGTTCAATCTCTGCAAGATGTCAGCTGGCCAATGCCAAAGTCCAGCCATAAATAAGGCGAAAGGAAGGAAGTGGATTGTAGCGGGGATACGAGCAGTCGACACAAAATAAAAAAAGACTCTTGTTCTTTAAGAGATGAACTTGTGTTTTGTAAGTTGCCAGTAGATGAAGAAGAAGTTTAAATACCCTGGCAAAAATTTTGCTAGCTGAGTGATTTCGCAATCTGATTAACTGCTGTAGGGATATATACATTCGATGTTCCTCAAAATCGGCAAACCGGTTCTGTAACGAACCGATTTCCATAACAAATTACCGAACCGGCATCCCCTTCTTAAATGCCTAAACCGAACCGCAAACCACAAAGAAAAATGGTTCGGTTCAGCAATGAAATCGCAATTTTAATTCTTGTAAATTGCCATTGGGCTCCAAATGGTCGACTCCCATTACTCCAGCACGTCGAAGATGCAAAATTTATAACAATCTTTCCATTATCCGAAACCAAACAAACTAAAAAAGGCTTCAGCAGCCCCAATGATGCTGTTTCAATTATATATTTTGCTTGCATAAGACAAGTTTGCTCTCGCTTCAACTGACATATGAAACTGTGTGTGTTTTTTTTTTGTTCTCCTTTCCTAAATATCAAATTTTCATTAACTTTTTGTTAAACTCTTTTCCCCTGAATTAATTTCACATTCTAAGCCAAAAAAGAGAAAAATCAGTAAGCCGGATTAATTTCAAACTCATTTGCAAATATTTACACACAATTCGACACAGAGAAACCCTTTCGGTTTGTGCAACCCCAGTGGACCCTTTCGCGTGTGTAACAGGTGTACGCGGGGAGCTCTAAAGTTTTTCCCATTCGTTTTCTCTCACTTTCCTTCTTTTTTTTTTGTTTTTTCTTTGCCCCAGATTAATTACAAGTCTAGCGTAATGAGCGGATTTCCGTGGGGCCTGGGCACATAATTCTTGGCGTTTAATACAAAAAATTGAATGAAATTTATGAAATATTTGCGCGATGCGCATAGAAATGCGCCTGAACTGAAAAACTCAGAACCACCCACCCACACACGGGCTGCAGGCCAATCTCAGTCATGTTGTCGGCGTCCTCCACTCGTTGATCTTCATTAGCCGCCGCCCGTTGCCGGTAAATGTCTTCATTGGAGTCGCCTTCGTGGCCAAAGCTGGAAATTTATGGCAACGCATTTGCGGCCATAACAAAGTCTGGCTAATAAAGCGTCGGCGGCGTCTGTCTGTCCTTTATTAGTTCATTGCCTGGCTCATTCTCTCACTCCCTCTCTCGCTCTCCATCTGTGGTTCTCCATGGTATCCATTTACACTTGGATATTTATCGCCGCACTGCAACCTGGGCGAGCGCGAGACCTCCTTCTGGGTAGGAGTTGTCCCATAATTTTGAACGCTAACAAGCTAAATAAGCCATTTAACACAACATTTAAAATGCATATCGAAAAGCTTATGAAAAGGTCATTTCATTTTCATTGCATGAACGGGAAAAGAATACGAAGTGTGCCGACGCGAGAGAGCATTAATTTAAAACTTGTGGATAGGGGGGGGAATTGTAGATATTGTGAGATTATTTTGAAGCTTAAACACAAATCGAAACGAAATTTGTTTCAGTTTGTCAGGGTTATTTATTTACTTTTTGATTATGCAGCAAAAACTTTGAAACAAAATCTGATAGATTTAGTGAAATTCTAATTTTGAATTTCGATACAGAGATTTCAAGGACATCAGACACAGATACTACAGCTGATCGGGAGCATTTTTGAGCATTATTTAAGATTTATGTACACCTGTAAACACATGGATGATGGGCCACCTATGTAGTTAATCAGGAAATATAGACAAAACATTATTCTTTTTTTTGGTGAATCGTTAAATATTTGGATCGAAGACAATATAGGTCTGATATGTTATAATATATTACTGTTGCTTAGCCGGTGGTTGAAAGCCTTTTTAAGTTTCGGACTCGATGTTTCAATTCGAAATGGGGAGGGGTAAGATGGAACTAAGATCAAGTCAGGAAAATATAATGGTTCTTAACAAATTATGCAAAACTGTTATGAATATACAAAGATCAAAGATCGGTCGAGCAATACTCAAGTTATAATCCCAAGAATGTTCACTGCTGCATCAAATTTCAAACTGTGCATACACTTTCGTTGGTATATATAAAAAAAAAAGTCTTGCGGCATTTTTATTAAATTTCCAATTGTTCATAAAATTGGTTATTATAATGCGATTTAATTTCAAATATGCGCCGTTTTGTTCGAAGACGAGTTCCCAACGAGATGCCAACTTCATAATGCCCCTCTTATAGAAGCTCGCTTCCCTATTGTCAAAAAACTCGGAGAGCCAATTTTCACAGGACTCTCTTGTGGCCAACTTCCGACTACCAAGCTCGTTCGCCATGGACAGAAATAGGTGTTAACCACTTGGTGCGAGATCCGGACTATACGGTGGATGCAAAAGAACCTCCCATCCGAGCTCCCGGAGCTTCTGGCGCGTCACCAAAGATGTGTGTGGCCTGGCGTTATCCTGATGGAAGACAATTCGGCCTCTGTTGATCAAAGATGGCCTCTTCTGCATGATTGCTGCATTCAAGCGGTCCAGTTGTTGACAGTACAGGTCCGAATTGAGCGTTTGGCCATAGGGGAGCAGCTCATAGTGGATGATTCCCTGCCAATCCCACCAAACACACAGAAGAACCTTGCTGGCCGTCAATCCAGGCTTGGCCACCGTCTGGGCAGTTTCACCGCTTTTCGACCACGACCGTTTGCGCTTCACGTTGTCGTAAGTGACCCACTTTTCATCGCCAGTCACCATCCGCTTCAAAAACGGGTCGATTTTGTTGCGATTCAGAAGCGATTCGCATGCATCCATACGGGCCAAAATGTTTTTTTGCGTCAAGTCGTGTGGCACCCATACATCGAGCTTCTTTTTGAATCCAAGCTTCTTCAAATGGTTTATAACGGTTTGATGACTCATGCCCAGCTCTTGGCCGATGCTATGGCTGCTACTATGCCGGTCTCTTTCGATCAATTTAGCGATTTTATCGCAATTTTCGACGACAGGCCTTCCGGACCATGGCGCATCTTCGATCACCTCTGCACCAGAACGAAAACGTTGAAACCATCGTTGTGCGGTGGAAATGGAAACTGTATCGGGTCCATAAACTGCACAAATTTTATTGGCAGCATGAGATGCATTTTTGCCTTTATCGTAGTAGTACTTTAAAATATGCCGTATTTTCTCTTTATTTTGCTCCATGTTAGCGACGCTGTAACTCACGAACGACTAAAAACAAACAACAATAAATCAAACTCGTGTTAGCGCGTGAAAAGAGCTATCCAAAAAGCTCTAGCGTGAACCGATGCGACGAATACAACTAGAACTACGCGCTTGCAAAGACAAGCTTGCGGAAATACCGCAACTTTGACAACCTTTTATTATATATATATTGTGGAAAGCATGGGCTGAACCTAGGGTCGAGCTGAAACCTTCGCTTAAAAACGTCTAACCTATCTAACCTATCTCCCCCGAAGTTAATATAACCTTGCTCCTACGAAAATGAGGTTTAAAATGAGCATATAACATATTTTAATAAGGGCTTTAAATAAATATTATTAAAAAAGTTAGTTTTTGCCTTGAAAAGTGTTAGTTAAGTGATTGCGCAAGCTGACCAATTGACTCAACTATGATCATTTGGCCGGACAGGTTATTGTACGGCAGCTATATGATATGTTCGGTTGATTTTGAGTAAATTATGCCAAATTGTGCTGAAGCAGATAATATATACAATTGGCAAGTTTAAAGAAGCCAATAAGTCCATGTGTGATTTAAGTCTAAGCTTTACACTAATTTAAGAGTTAGTTCCCACTCCAAAAAAAACAGTTGGCCCATTAAACCCAAGGCTTAATTTTCAGCAAATAGATGGCCAAACGTTTAGCTTGATTTCTTTAACGTTCCACAATTTCAGGGAACTTAACTCTCCGTCGGCTTGGAAGGAATTCAATCTCAGTTTTGTGCTAACATTTCCTTTTGCGCAGCACTTGGGAAATTTGTTCGTACGTTGCATATATGTACGTATGTACATACGTACGGAGGGCAACCACAATGCTCCACTCGAATCGTTTCTCTTCTCAGCTGCTGCCTTTAGCTTCAAAAAAAACCAAAATCATTTGTCCAATTCCTTGTGGTTACTTGGACTGAAGGGCTCTTGGCCGGCCACTTGAAGTGCATTTGCGAGTGCGAAATTCTTAACTAAATCAAGAGCTGGCAATTGTGTATTTCATTTTTTGTTTTCAAATATTTATTACAACATTTTATGAGTTGAAGCGAAAATTAATTAAAAACGCCCACATTTCAGCGATAAATCAGCGCAGAAACGACAGCAGCAGCAGGCGTCGGCGGCGGCGGCGACGACATGCATAAGCACACACACACACACACACACACACATCCTCCTTCTGCTGGTGTGGTGCCATAAGTCGTCTGCCACGCCCTTGTCCGTCCGCCCTGCACTGGTTGGCCCTTGCCCGTGTTTGCTTAAGTGCCACTAATAATCCATTGTTGGCTTTTGTCCTTGTCGTTTGTTGTTGCAGCTGCTGCTGCTGCTGCTGCTGCTGTGGCTCTCCGCAGCAATCGAACTCGGCGCAAAACCAAAAGAAATTGCATGTGGTTCAGGGCAGCATTAACGGCGACCACCAACAACAATAACGAAGACCGAGAACCGTTAAAGAACTTTTAAAAACAAAAGTTTTGAGTCAAAAAGGAAACAACCGATTTTTTTATGGTTGAGTGTAGCCTGTCTCGGAGCTTTGAGTGCATAAAATTTCAGATTTATTTATGTTTTTTCGGCTGTTCTTCATGTTCTCTTTTTTCTACACTGGGAACAAAATTTGGGGATTTAATGGCGTTTGGTGATAATGGTAGAAATTACTTTAAAATAGGAATATTAATCATCGCATAGAAAAAATTATTTTTTTTTGTAATTTTTAGACCTCAAGATTGACATTTCTAATCATATTTCGTTGTCAGTTACCGTCAGATGTGGAGCAAACTTTAATTTTTAAGTGTGCCCATATATTTTTGGTACACTTTGTATGGCAACTACATCTAAAAATTGAACAATCTTAATGAAAATTGGCCAGAATGTTAGGCTTTAGATAAGACTAGCGTGTACCAAAATCTGTCGAGATCGGAGTACCCTATTTGAACTTTTTTTTATGGGAAGTTGTACGTAAATTTGTACTGGTTTGTCCATGGACCTACTGATCGGTAAAATATTGCCAGGAATGAAATTGGAGCACCCAAAAAGCTATAAATCGATACCCCAGTAGAATTTAATATATTTCACACCCCTCCATAAGTAGGCCCCCTTTCCAGCGATCGGAAAATATTGTCAGAATCAAAATCAGCGCACCACAAAACCTATAAAACAATATACCATTTGAATGTTTGGTTAATTTAACCCCCTTTCCCAACAAATGTTTCTCGCTATCGGGAAAATATTGTCAGAAATGAAATCGGAACATCAAAAAACCTATAAAACGAAACCCCAATTGATTTTTTTTCATATTTTATAAGTAAGCCCCGTTTCCCTCCACCGGAAAATATCGGATCAAAAACAAAATCAGAGCACCCCAAAACCTATTAAACAATATACCATTTGAGTTTTTTGGTAAATTTAACCGCCTTTCCCCTCCAAAAGTAGACACCGATTCCCCCGATAGGGAAAATGTTGCCAGAAATGAAGTCGGAGCAACCAAAAACCTATAAAACGATACCCCATTTGATTATATGTTTCATTTTACCCCCCTGCATAAGTCAGACCCCACCCCACCGATGGGAAAAATAGGAAATCAGACCACCAAAATCACCCTAGTCCTGATTTAGACACGCCCATGATAAATGCAACAATTAATCAGCTTTTGCGCGAAGAACCTCGCGCTTCAAGAGTACGCAACACAATGAACGTTTTAAGTACTTCACTGAGGGCGCACGCTGGCAGCGCCTTACCTTAGTTGTTGTATTTTGGGGACGCCTAACACCAAAAATAATGATATTCTTCATTTCCGAGTGTCAGTTTTCCATTCTGTTCCAGTGTTCATTACTCTTTTCGCATGTCAAAAGCCTCTCCCCGACATTTGCTTTACACAGCTGTATGACGCCCTTTAACACTAGTTTGGTAGCCAGATTTCGGAAAACAATTTGTCCGGAACAAAGTGTTGAAAAGTGCTGAAATATGTAGGAGCGGCGATCTTCAACCAACACTCAAGAAAGCGCTTTCTTTCTCAACCTAGAACTCAATTTATAGTTCAGTATCCCTGATCCTCCCTCCCTAATATGGCTACCTGCAAGCTTCCAACAAAAGCCGAAACAATGTCCCGCTTTGAGCTTTGGAGGAGTCTTAGGGCCCTTGGTAAATCCCTCCTATACATCCAACCTAGATATCCCAGCTCTACTTAAGCTCATTCTGTCCACACAATGGTTCAGTATAGAAGATCACCCTAGGGTTTAGGTATAGGGTTTATCAGGGAATCTATGGCATCGCATCGAAGTGTGCAACCTCAGCCAATGCAACCTTACTTAAACTAGCCTATTTTAGGTAAGTGTTATGCAAATCTAAAGTGATATCCCCCACTCGGAAACATTAACTAATATCGGTAAATGATTCAATTGCAGGGCTATCTGTTGGTGACCAGCATAAGGTTAAGGTAAATTTGATCACCGATATTTTGTAATTCCTTCTTAAGACTTTTTTTGAACAGTGTACCCTCCACTCAGCCTGTCCGGCAAAAAAAAATGTGTTTTAAATTAAAAATTTAGTTGAAAACATCGTAAATTTATGCAGATTGTATTTTAAATGCTGACAGTAACAGTGGGACCATGCGCCAAAATGAGTTTCATGTTCGTTTTAGTGGCGCCAAGTGGATATTAAGCCAGGCGATTGGATCATCTCTCAATATATTTACATGGCATGTCATGTCAGATGTTTTTGTTGTTGTCGGTTTTGTTATGTTTTTGGGTATTTTGATGATGTTTTTGATGTTGAACGAAGGCAATCCCCACTATTCCTTTTAAGAAGATCTACCTTAGATTTGGATGGGTATACAGAAGATGTGCATATTGAAGCTTGTTAAGCGATGTTAGAATTAGTATTTTTAGTTAGGTTTCTTAAGAAATCACAGAGCATATTTGGACTTTTCAGCCATTCCCCTGGTGATAAGTTCCGTTATGCTAATATCTTGAAATTTTCCTTAGCTGTGTATGCTGCATCATTTTAACAGAAATATCCTTTCTTAGTTTTAAATTAAAATGTCATCCCAAAACCTACAACTAGCTGTTGCCTGCTCTTGCCCAAACTTAATACACCCTGAGCATCCTTCACTAAAGGATATAAAAACACTCTCAGACTTAGCTACTCGCCGACACACACACACACACACAAAGCACTAATTTCATTTCTGGCTAATTCTGTCTCGACTTCTTCCACTTCGTCTTGTTTGCTAGTTTTTGGCAACTTTTTTGTCAGCTTTTAATTCTAATTTTCGTGCTAGCGCGCAATTTTGACGCTGCTGCTAATTTGCTTTCAACTTGAATTTCCAGGGAATTTACCAGAGACACAACGACTCCAACTGCTGGCTGATGGCGAGCTGTAAACTTTTGTATAGCCAGCAAATGGGAATTTTAAATTAGTTTAATAATGTTAAATAATTGATTTTTCTACTTGTTTAAAATTTAAAGGGTTCAACTTACCCCCTCCCTCCGTTTTGGACAATAAATTCATTTAGTTTCTCGGTGAAATATTAAAATTGCTCCCCTGCTGCACAATTATGCGGAAGGAACTAATTAGGACGGTCTCAACAAAACCAAGCCCAAGCCGCGTTGTCGGTACAATATTAAATTTCATTTTATTGCATGCTAAAGTTCATTATGCGCCTTCATTTGCCGCTCATCTTCCCGCTGCTCCGCGGAACGCATAACCACCATAACAGTGTGTTTCATGCTGTTGCCGGTTCCATAATGAAAACCCAGCAATGCAATAAACCAATAAGTATGTGCAGGGCAAACAAAATAACAAAAGAAAGAAAGCAACTCCTGCAATTTTTCATAATTTATGCAGCGTTAAGAATATGCAAGGCAAAACATAATTTGTTCAAATCTGAAAAAAAAAAAACTTAAATATGATGTCCAACAGTTTTGGAATTAATCTACATAAATATATGTATATAAAAGATATAGTATTATTTTCTGTCATATACAAGTTAAGCCTCGCTTAATGAGCGCATGGCAACTATGCTGCAATGTGAAATGTGCAAAATATTGTAAATTAATACATTTTATATTGTGTCTCTTTAGTTAAACATGTTTAGATATGACAAACTGGGAAAATAGAGCACTCTGAGCTTTAAGTTCTGCACTCTTGTATTGATCAGACTCTAACTTAGTCATGCAGTTCTACGTTTCAGTGCTGTGTTTGTAAGGGCTGAGCTCAGGCCTAAGCACAAGGAATCGTTTCTGAACCCGAACCGAACCGCTGATTTCAGCTGACAAACCTACACGTTGCAAAATGCAGAACCGATCCTTTAAACACTAAGCAAACGGTTCGGTTCAGTTCAGTTTACTGGAATTTTAGGAATTTTAAATGGTTTCTTTAAATAATTTGTATCCGAATTTGCGTTAAATTAAGTTTCGCTGATGATCCCACTACATGGATGATCACTTTTAGACAGGGATCACAAATAAGAGTTATGGGTCTTAAATAATTAAAGCGAAAAAAGTGTCCTAGATGCTTGCAGCGACAGCCCATATCCTATTCTTAGTTGAGTTATCTAAAAATAGTATAGGAAATGACATATATCTATGATCTACGTTTCATTACCTTTCCATTCAAAATGCTGGATTGTTATAGCTTTTTTTTTTTTTCTTCTAAACTTTCTAAGCGATTGTAAGACTCAGTCATCCATGACCATTAGCATTATTAAAATTCGGTTCATGTGTACAACTTTTCTTGAACCGAACCGAAATTGAGGTTCAGACCAGGTTTAGGCTCAGCTTTTATACCTTTTAAGATTTTGTTCAGGGTTCGGTTCACAGTAGAATGTTCGATGGTTTGGTTCACAATCGGTATGCGGCGCTGGGTTAAACATATAAAATTTAGTGGATGGTATCAAGGAATTGAACAACAGGATTTACACAAAACACAACCGAATTGGGTTAATAATAAGCATTACACCATTTGTAGAAAAAAGGATATGCTTAACTCCTACTCTGATGTCCAAGTTTAAGAACCAATTGGTTCAATCTTGGTGATACCTATAAAGCCCAAACATAATAGTATTGATTTGATGTCAGAAGTATGTTAAGAACAAAAGTGCTTGGATCCAAGCATAAAATACTGAAATCAGGCACGGATTTTCTCCGCTTGTGACTCCCCGCACTACCCTCTTCTTCAATGTCTTCGTCAAGAACGTTCTGAGCAGATTTCGTCTTAAAAAATATCAAGAAGAATAATTCTAAATTGAAGCAGAATTTCTCTGGGTGTAGTACAAAGAAACACAGTGATTTTTAGAGGACTATTACCTCATAACCTAGTACCCACAAAGAGTCCACAGATCTCTCAACCACGCATGCCATTCCTTTAACGATCCCATTCCTAAAGACACATAAATTTAAACACTGTGATGTTCTCCCATTTAACGCCCCCTTTCGGCTCCCTTTGAGTTTGAATTGAAAGTGGTGAAATTGTTAAAGATTAACCCTTGAGATGCTAATATCTATGGTAATTAAAAGGCATAAATAAAGCAATATCTGTGCTTCAAATGTCCGCGAACTTAATTGATTTACGAGTTTCAATAAAGGCGCACAGATGGGACGACTCTCCACAGCCCCATTGTCGGCAAAAAACTAAAAACAAACTAATTTCAGCCTAGGCTAGAGGAACTCTAGTGGAGCTCTCGAGGCCATAAACAATTTTTACGATTAACTGACCACAGAAGCGTCCACTGTGCACTCCACCCTGACCATGACTGTGACGAAGCAGAGACGAGTTCTTCAATTAGTGTAAACACAAACGATGACACCCAAACGGCCAAATGGCCAACGGAGTAGCCAATTCCAGGGCCTCTCCCTTCTCTACACGCTGACACTTTAATATTTAACGCCCCTGGGAGCAGACAATGATGGCGACAATGGAAACGCCAACATATTCCACGAATATGTTCGTGATCATAAAATTATAATTTATGGAGCGAGTGGATAGGAAGGGGGGGGGGGGGGGGGGGGTTCTGGCGAGCTTATCTGGTCTGGGGCATCTAAGTGAACACATATGGAGAGCGAGATGCAGATGCAGCCCAACACGACAACGATGACAACGCGGCGCACGTCAATTTCTGAAGTGGAAAAGGCAACCACCAACCACTGATAAAAAAAAAATAAAAACAACTGGCTGCCCTTTCCGTTTTGGGGCAGAGCCGCACACAGTCCATGAGGGTGCTTGTTATTGTTGTTGCGCTTCCAGGAAAGACGCCTTCGGCTTCTTCAGCAATATTTCTCATATTTATTCAGACTCGCTGCCGAGGATGCGCTTGACATTGGGGGCATCTGTGGCCAAACTAATTTGCGGTTTCTGTGTTGCGTGGCTGGGCTTTTGCAATTTCCGTTTTCTTTCTTGTTACTTTCTGCTGCCGCCACGCCCCCAATTTTTGGTCTTTCTGGCTTAATAAGTTCTGTTTGTTGTGGCCAGCAGCCACCAAAGAGGCCAACTTTGTTTACTTTGTTAGTTTTAGGCAAATCTCAGCTCAGCTCTGCGTGTCTAATTAAATTCCTTTCATTCTCACAATGAGATTTCGTTGGACTTAGCGAAATTTGTTACGTGGCAACCCAGGGGGGGGGGGAGATGGGCGAGGTGACTAAGGTGACTACAAAGTAGCCAGCCTGAAAACTTCAATTTGCTTCCCCATTTCTGTGTCCATTGTTGAGCAAAAAATTAAAAATTATCCGCATTGCCTGAGGGCAGTTTATTACTACAACGACGACTCCGCTGTGGTCCACGTCTGGATCATAATTCACGCCACAGCGAGGCATAAGAATAACTCCCCCCTTCCCCCATTTCCCATTCCAGCCGTAATTTAAAATATGCTCTATTATTTATTTAAGCATATGTCAATGGAATTTATTTATTTATTCACAGCAGCAACAATAAACCAAACCAGGAACTCGGCTCGAGCGCCTGTTAATGAGCAGCAGCAAGGGGGGGAGGGGTGGGCAGTTGGTAGGGAGGAACAGTCTGCCGCAGGACCCAGCTTTGCGCTGTTGACGTTAATTGACCGCAACAATTTTTTCATTTTTTTATTTCGATCTTTTTTTTTTTTGCAACGTGCAGTAAATTTTAATGAAATTGCAGCCGCCCCTTCGTAGTTGGGGACGGGGCGTGGCATCGCTGGCTGGAAGTGCTGATGACATGGCTGTCAGCGACACTTCGTGCCGCTTGTTGCGCAACAAACAAACAACAACAAAAAAAAGATATATAAAATCTATAAAAAGTAACGAAAATGCAAATGATTGAGGCTTAATTCACAATACATTGGCATCAGGGATAAGCGTTGTTCAGTTCGTCCTCCTCCATTTTTGATGTCGCTGCATTTATAAATTAATTAAAAATAAATTACTTTATGTTGCATGTCCAATTCCATTAAAGTTAGCCAGGCAGCCGCACAACAACAATAAATAATTATGCTGCAGCACAAAACAAAAAAGACGAGAGGCAACATTTTTACGATCTGTGTGTGTTTTCATAAACGGGACAAGTGTTTGCTGAGTTATGGGGCAAAGAATTTAAGGCATTTCACACTTTTCATAATGATTCGTCGAGGATAGCAAACAATATGTCTACCATTATTGAGGATATCATTAAATAGAATTGAAATCAGTTTAAATTTTAAAGCGTATGGGTAATTGGGGGGAGAACTATAACAAAAACTCCTTAAGGTCAGGGAATCAAACCAATTTGAAACTTTCAGTAGTCTGTACCAAAAGTACACAGCGTATATTTAGTTTGTTTGGTTAGCCATCCAACCAGCATTTGGAACATTAGTTTAACAAAAATGCCCCTAACAAGTCTTTTTTAAGCCCTTTTGATGATTAACAAGAAAGAAAGTCGGTCAAGCCCGACTTTAACATACTCTGTACCAGCGAAATTTTACATTCTGCACAAATTTTGCATCAGCAAACAGTCTTTAGTGCAAAACTCCAAAACCGTTCATTCGATCTTATCTTGGCGCATCGATAAGTAATCCTGATTACTAAATATGTTTAAAAGGTACAAACCAGCTAACTTTAAAACTCTGGTAGCTATGACGTATTTTCCAAATTGTCGGATGGGGAGTGGGTAAAATAAAAAATAAACTTGATCTGGCTGCAAGTATAAGAAGTTTTTGTCCCATACACGTTAAACCTCTAACTCTTACCATCTCTGGCTCTTCCGGCTGTTATATACTTTTGCACAAACTTATTATACACAGAGAAAAAAAAGGATATTTAAATATCTCCATTGGATGATTTCTGTATCCATTTCGAATGGATATTGTATGATATCCTTATTTGGCTGAAAATTGTCCAAAGGATATTTAAAATGGATATTTTAATATAAACATAATTATATTAAAAACCATCCATTCCAATTTGTTCTTTTTGGATTTTTTTTTTCTGTTTTCCTCTGTTGAAAGATATAATTAAATTAAATATTACGACTAATAGAAAACTCGAAAATGACTCAAATGCGTCGAAGCTTTTCCGAAGAACGACTCTTCAAGAAGTGTCCCGTCTAGGGTACCATTTTCTCCCCACAAAAATATCAGAAGTGAGGACTTCAAAATGATTCAAAGTGGTAAAAAATAACATAAAATATTTGATGGGCAAGCACATATTATATTATTACATTATGTAGCAGTGTTTTTTACCCATCAAACATTTGGAAGATCATTTGTACAAAAATCATCTTTGATAAGTCTTTTCCGAGTCCTTTTGATGATTAATAAGATATTTCTGTTGTGTATTAAATATTCCTATGTCAAAAAGATTCGAATATAAGTCATAAATATGCTCAAAATGCGATTTAGTGAAAATAGACTCAAAAAGACTTATTGTGGTGTGCACTTTCATTACTCTTACCGATTCAAGAAAACGGGCAGACCTTCACGGTTATTTGAGACAGGTACTTAAGTATATTGAGAGAGATTTTACTTTTACACAAAGATAGAATACTTTTGCACAAACGTAAGGTATTCATTGAATGATTTCCCGTAGCCATTTGTACCGGTTATATCTTAAATATTCTTTTAAATAAGATCCTCAAATAAGATTCTGCTGTGGTTGAACCAAGAGCAGTTTTTAAAAGCTCTGAAGGATAATTAAGTGAAGTGAACTTAAGCCTGGCATTGGCTGAAGATTACCTTGACTTCAAGGAAATAACCTTTTCCATTTTAAGTAGAGCGGTGTTAAAATATCCGTTGCACGGGTTATAAACTAAAAGACTGCCAAATGAATCCGTAGGTTTGCGGTCTCCGAAATTGTATTTTCTTAAGGCGACATACTAAGACTAGATTTACACGATAAAGCAAACTTCATAAAGTTCTCTCAGTAGGCAGAATATTCAAGGCAAAGTCAATACGTTTTATAAAGGAAAGCTTGAGAATCTCGCCTACTAAGAAAACTCCATAAAGTAAGCTTCATCGTGTAAATCCAGCAAATTAAGTCCTATTTATTAGCCACTTATTCCGCCAATGATTGTTTCTAAACGATACATATAAACCAACTTGTACCTGAAACTGAAATATGGCAGAGGTGCAACAGTTGACTCCTATTTCACAGTCATCCATTATATTTGCTCTCAGCAAACAGATTTGCGAAAGTTAACGTCGCATTAAGACTACAATCTCTGCTCCGGTTCGCATATAAATCCACTTGGTGTACAGGATACCTTTGCCATATAGTACACACACACACACACACACACACACACACATGCAAAACATATGTACACATTCAGCGACGTCCGCAAGAAGATGAAGCTGCAGCGATGCCACAGATAAATTTTCATGTTGTCACACCTTGCACAACTTGCATGCACATAAATATGTTTTCACGTCCAGAGCCGCCAAAGGGAGGTGCCTTTTTTTTTGGTGGAGGGAGGGGGAGAATAAGATGTCAAGCCAACAGGCAACTCGATTTCGCATTCAGTTGCCAAAAAGGTGTAAAAAAAAAATGGAATTGAAAGCGAAATGTTATTGAAAGACGCTCGTCTTCGTGGAACTTGCCACATTTTATTTATGGGGCGTATATTTGATTTTCGATTTCGCGTCTCGTGACATTACCAACGGGAAGGGTAGGGGGAGGAGGACAGGGGCAGATATGTACACTCAAATATTGAATTGATATATTGAGCAATCCCCCCCAACCACGCACTTCAACTGGAGTTCTTAATGAGCCAAGTTATTAAC
Organism: Lordiphosa andalusiaca; assembly: GCA_035044965.1. NCBI lineage: Eukaryota > Metazoa > Arthropoda > Insecta > Diptera > Drosophilidae > Lordiphosa > Lordiphosa andalusiaca. The sequence goes on along the minus strand of JAWNNM010002303.1, from coordinate 600,126 downwards.
CTAATAGCTCCAATGACGCCGCAACAAAAAAAAAAAACCCAGAAAACATCCCAGGCCAATTTGCTGAGCAGAAATCAATTAGCAACTCACAGATATAAATTCATCTTTCCTGAGCAAAAGTGAATC